>JAQIUQ010001400.1:0-600000 GCA_030378365.1 Hybognathus amarus | reverse complement strand
TGGTGCCAGACGAGCTGGTCTATTTCACAATCTGCTTGGTTACTGGGATTTCCACGCACAACCATTTCTAGGGTTTACAAAGAATGGTGTGAAAAGGGAAAAACATCCAGTATGCAGCAGTCCTGTGAGCGAAAATGCCTTGTTGATGCTAGAGGTCAGAGGAGAATGGGCCGACTGATTCAAGCTGATAGAAGAGCAACTCTGACTGAAATAACCACTCGTTACAACCGAGGTATCTAGCAAAGCATTTGTGAAGCCACAACATGAACAACCTTGAGACGGATGGGCTACAGCAGTAGAAGACCCCACTGGGTACCATTCATCTCCACTACAAAAAGGAAAAAAGACGATACAAAAAAGAGCTCACCAAAATTGAAAAGTTAAAGACTGGAAAAATGTTGCCCGGTCTGATGAGTCTCGATTTCTGTTGAGTCAGAATTTGGTGTAAACAGAATGAGAACATGGATCCATCATGCCTTGTTAGCACTGTGCAGGCTGGTGGTGGTGGTGTAATAGTGTGGGGGATGTTTTCTTGGCACACTTTAGGCCCCTTAGTGCCAATTGGGCATCATTTAAATGCCACAACCTACCTGAGAATTTTTTCTGACCATGTCCATCCCTTTATGGCCACCATGTAAATTTGACAACAGTGTTTCACTGATGCTCAATAGCCGTTTTTATGTAGGCCGGACCCTGAGCTTATTAGGTCACTTCCTTTTTGACTTTAATTAGTTAAACAAACAATAAAATGTATAAGTGCTTAACTCTGAGAGCAAAAGAGAATCAGGAAGGAGGGCAGATACAGAAAGAGAAAATAAAAAAGGAGGCCCGAAGCTCACAAAATACAACTTTATCAGTCATTTCCTCCCCTTCAAGAGCTACATTTCCACAGAAAACCAGTGATGACTCTTTGTAACCATAAAAGGTAATTTATTCAGGCCTCTAATTAAAGTCAAAAGAGGGATCTGGTCGGTGCAGGGCTGTATGTTCTCTTTATTTCAGCTTTTTGGGGCCAGTCACGAGTGATAACCGCACTTCACTGCCCCACCAGCTGCTTCAATCACTTCCTTTTTCAGCCAGACCCCTGAAGCCCATCCTCCCTTTAATCTTCTACTCTGCTTAACAAATCCGATAGGAAACACATAGGTCAAACACCAGTAAGCGGAGAAGCAATTGAATAATTGACCACTGTGTGAATGAGTCAATTTCTTTCATTCCTCAGTGGGTGCTCTTGTTTTCTGATAGGCTTGAACTCTGCTCCACATGCCTGCATTTCTTCATAATAGTATTAACTCAGCCAGGAAGCTTTTGTGATTTAGTGCTGGTTATGGCGACCCCTGAGATGACCCCTGTGATGTCACTATAGAGGATGGGTTACTACACCCCTCGACTGTCATAATGACAGGCTTGTGGCTACGGTCTGTCGGATTTGGATGTGTTTCTTGGAGCCAGAGACAATGCCTGAGGCTCTACCGCTTGCCCTGAGACTGCTCTCACAGATGGCGGCTACCTTTAGTAAGCAGATTAAAATCAAAAGGTAGAGCGTTAAGCTAATTGGACAGTTTGGCACATTACTGGTGGCATATGTTTACCTTCCTGATCCAATACAAGATCTCCTGGATTTTAACTACTGCACTAGTTCTATCAGCCCAACTTAAAAGTGCAGTCTTTGCAGTATTTTCTCATATTATAGCAACCTGACCATCCCAACATGACAACACTATTTGCAATCAACATCATGAGTTCATGATATAAATTACAACTTAGTCAGTGTTTCTGGCACATAAGCAGTTGTGGTTTTGAATGAATAATAAAAAAAACTTAATTAGAATGACAACATCTAACTTAAATACAAGTAAAAACCTAGTTAACATAACAATTATGAAAACATTAATGAACAGCAGAATTTAACTTTCATTTAATATTCTGCTATAAAACAAGATCTGGAATTTTGGACTTCCGTGCATCAGTGTTGTGCCTGAACGTGTTCAATAAACGATCGAACCTGACGAACCGCCTGATACACGCTCTCTCAGTTTAACTTCGTACAATAGTTTTGACATTGTATCCCTTCTATGCGATATTTCGACTTTAATCTCAAATTTGTATTACTTTAATCTCAATTTTTTTTCTAATTTAATCTCGAAATACTTAGACTTTAATCAAAAAATATTTTGACTTTAATCTCAATGCTAGATTTTTTTTTTTTTTTTACAGATTTTAATTATTTATTTATTTATTTTTATCAGGGATTCCTTGCATGCTCATCCTTGAGCAGTGAAATCTATAATAGGGGCACTTTCATTTTCCTTGCTTTTATTTTGTGATTATTTTAATTACTTACTGTGTAAAGCACTTTGAATTGCCAAAGTGTATGAAATGTGCTATGTAATTAAAACTACCTTGCCTTATGTTGCATCACAATAAATAAATAAAATGGATGTAATTGATTGTGACTAATTGAAAGTGAATAATGAATGTGCTGATATATATATGGACTCAAGTCACTTTTTTGGGAATTTATTAAATTCAATAGTATTCATGTCAAATATAAAGTAAATTTACTATTTCATTCTGTAAAAATAAAGTGCAGTAATGGCAATATACTGTAAAAGGAAATTACAGTAAGGGCATCGTACTGTAAAATGAAATCGAGGTAAGGGCATCTTACTGTAAAATTAAATTGTGGTAAGGCCATCTTACTGTAAAATGAAATTGCACTAAGGGAGTCATACTGTAAAACACATTTACAGATAAGCTACTGTAAAGGGTAACTTACAGTAACTTACTGGCAACTGGCTGCCAGTAAGTTACTCCGCAAAAATACAGATAAAATGTCTAACAGTGTAGTTCATGTAGAAAGTGAACTTTCCCAACACTGCCGTGCATTTACATGAACCATTTGATTAAATTATTATGTCTCTCACTTCTCGCTTTTCAACTTTCAAAACAAATTAAAAAAGATTATATCCATCTCCAATAATACATTAAAAGCCAAGAAAAACAACTGAATTAAACCATTTTTTATATATATACAGGACGATAACAGATATATCAAATAGATACTCTGTTCACTCGTAAGTGGATTTGTTAGTAATTGTCAGGAAGACAACATAGCAACCAAAGGCTGTTCCTCTAAACAGTTTAATCTGTATGATTCAAGCTAACAAAGCTCATCCCCATACAGCCCACCTAAAAAATACCCTGTAAATAGAAGTGGGACTTTCTTAACAACTACGGCCTGTTCTTAATCCCCACATCTCAGTCTAATGATACTGGCAAGGGGTAAAAGCTGCCCAGCGTGGGAAGGTCCATGTGAACTCTGACCTGGCACTGCCTGGGCAAAGCGGTCTGGAGCAAGAGCCAGAGAAGGAGGAGAAGGTAGAGACTGGGCAGAGTAAAATCAAGAGCAAGCTTTTCTCTCCAACTGACTGATGGCGTCCTGCCCTCTCGCACTCGCCTCGCCCACCGTGAAGACTCATTAAGCATGGCGGATAAGTGTAAATCAGGACAGCGGAAAAAAATAGGAAGCAAACTGGCAGTAGAAAGGAGGCATGGTGTGAGTACTTGGCTATGAGGAAAAATAATCACGTCTATTCCTCACACAACAGGATCAGTGCACCACCATCGCCATTTGTCTGATTATTACTGGCCACATTTAAATAACCAAACAAGTAGCAAAATAAGATATTTTGAATAAGGTTGAGTTTCATTGTGAGACATTTTTAGAACACATCTTCTGTGTTCCATATGGAAGCTTGTTTCTCACAAATGCGAATTTACTCACACAATTCTGAGAAAAAACCCTGCAATTAGCCTTTTAATTTATTTAGCTGCAGAAACAAGATTCCATAGCTCCAAAATGAAAGCAGGTTTCAAACAACAGGAAAGGTGTGTAAATGAAGTTGATCCATCCCTTAAAGAGTGGCATGTTGGCACTCTTAATAACTGGCAAGGAAAGAGTGAATCCTGCCTATTTACAGTAATTCTACTTCAGATGGTCTCAATACCACAGCATTGTCAATAAGTAGTCGGATATCTGCTATTAATTTAAGTGTCTTTCAGTTTAAAAACTTTAGGCCAACTGTTCAGGCCACTAATGGGATTAGCTCCAACCCTGTCTTGTCAAACTGGATTCATATGAGTCTTGATGGCTGCTGTGTATCCTTCTCAAACCTTTGGATAAAACCCAGATTCTGATGTAATCTCTTTCTCACAGTTAAGAAATGAGATTAGCACTAAAGAGCTATTAGAACAATTTTCTCATTTTGTGCTCTAATTGGAGTGTTTCATCCATTTAGTCACTTTAATCTCTTGTTTTGCTTGATTACAGTATGAACAAGCACGAAAAAGGTTAAAGTTGGTACATTAAGGCTTCTTACTTTCAGCAGCAAAAGCATATTATATGAAACACTATTCCTGCAATTTTCAGAAGCCATTACTTTAGTGTTATATGATCTGTCATAAATCATTCTAATATGCTGGTCTGCTGCTCAAGAAATATTAATACTAGTTTTTGTTGCTTTGGGATAAGTAAATAAAAAGAAGGAAATTAATACTTTTATTCAGATGTTTCTCCTTATGTATTGACATGAATAAAACAATTGTTTACATAGTAAGAGTACAGAGCAATTAAATAAACTATTCATTTGAAAATCAGTCTTGGAAGATTGTTGAGATCTCATGAAATTGGAGACATATGAGATTACTGGTGCATTCTGTATCTTAGGATAAAAATAAAGCAGCAAAAAACAAAACAAACAAACAAAAAAATGTAATCTCATCAAAGGTACAATATGCAAGTACTTTGTATCAAAATATCCAAAAACCACTCGCACATACATATTTCTTTCAACTGTGTACTTCCATTATCCTAAATGTTTCCAAGAATTAGTAAATTCGGAGAAATTCACAATCGCCCGTTAATAGTGCAAAGGCGCTGCACCGTTTACACTACGCCAACAGCGTAAGACAATGACATGGAAGAGAAGAGATGGTTGAATAAAGTCAATACTTATGGTTAGGGTTAGCACACAATTTTATTTATTTATTTATTTATTTATTTATTTTTTTACATAAAAAGTATTCTCGTCGCTTTATAACCTTAAAGTTGACCCAGTAGTCATTTGGACTACTGTAACGGTGTCTTTACTAACTTTCTGGGCCGGCAGAAGAAATTATCTAGCAGCCTATGAAGGAGGGAGAATATCTTCATTCGTGTTGTGAAGTTGAACAAAAGTCTTACAGGGTTGGAACAACAGGAGTGTGAGTAATTACTAACGTAATTTTCATTTTCGGGTGAACTAACCCTTTAAAGGGGTCATGAACTGGCTTTTTATTTTATTTTTTTTAATTGTTGTCTAAGGTCAACTTATGACATTCGCTTGTTTTTTACATTAAAAAAATATAATTAAAATATATTATATATTATATTAAAATAAATTATAAATATAAATTTTCTTATAAATTTTCTACCCTAGTTGAGCCCAGCTCAAAAACGCTTCGGTTTTTATGGGCGTCTCACATTGAAGACTTGGAAGTCAACACCCACTGCTGTGAGTGGATACCAGTTTTGCATATTATAATGAGTTTCACTCTCGACCCAGTTTGTAATCACAAGGTAGGCAGGGCTATGTTAGTTAGCCATGCGTGTAATGCGCGAACGGTGGGTCCGGGGCTAAATAAGCCGTGTTGAATAGGCGTTGATCTTCTTCTGCAGGGTTGGTGTTTTACCCTCTTTTGAGGTCATAGTTTCCCACTTTTAAAAAAAAACAAGTCGTTTGATGAGCCTGGTGTCAATCAAAGATTTTATTGGATATTCTTATAATATGATGACCTCTTAGATGTCAAAAGCTCAAGGAAACTTTTCTCCGTTTATCACCGATTTTAAATCATCAGCAAATTGAGAACTTGACTGTTCAAGCCCTTTATGATTGTTACTACAAGTCACAAATGCTAACACTGTAATATGCCACTAAACTGTTAAAATCACATCACCATAAATAATGCATAAGTAACACCCTCAACAGCTATCAGCTACACAACATATATATAATTAAAACTTCAGTTCGGGCAATGCAGATTTCTAAATGAGATTATGAAGTTGAAGCGGATTAAATAATAACTATGGCTAACTGAGATTTGACTCTGCTTCAGTCTGTTTTAACATGCATGCCAGAGACTGAATGGTTCAATTACCAGCCCATCAATAATACAGCAGCCTGAACAAAGCGTTGAGGCAGGGACCGGGGGACAAGCAAGGAATGTAGGGATACTCTGCGCTTAAAGGGAGAATCAAGAATTTGGTGGTAGAATAGAAAATATGTGGGCTGGTGGAAGACAGCTATGGAGATAAGATAGTGGGAAGCAGAAGTCATCAACTGTCTCTGTCGTTGACAGGGGATGGGAGAGGGATGTGGGAGTGAATGAAGGAGACAAAAATGTAGATAGATGGGGGCGATGGATGGCGTGGGCGTGGATCATGAACTTGCTGCACGGAGAAGTAGAGAGATTGTTTTTTGATGGAGTGGGAGAGTGGATGAGGAAAACGTAGAATGACGGTGCAGGCGTATTGACTAAGACGTACAGATGGATTATGAAGCAGCAAGAGAGGAAGAAGAGTGAAAAAAGATGAGAAAAGAGAGCGAGAGAACTATAATCAATGAAAGGAGCTCTGAACCTTAAGTTCCCATTGGAGAGATGGCAAATGACCTTGTGACCCCGGTGAACTGCTCTGACAGAGATTAACGTGTCCCTGGTCAACAGTGCAATTTATTTTAAAAGTGCCATCAAACACAGACCAGTTTCTGATGATCAACCTGTTACATGCTTTTCTTGGATTTTATGGAGTGGGTTCCCTAGTGGAAAAGGTCTTACTTCCTCTCATAAATGTTCTTGTCGTGCAAAAATACACACCAGGTGGAAAAACCAAGGGACAGATGAAAGATGAAAACAAAATGGCCTATAACTCATGTCTACTTTTCAGAAATAATGGCCTATATAATCTGCATCTGTACAATTAATGTTGTTTTCTTAACTTTCCGAATAAGTTGACGTCTACCGAATGCACTTTTCAAACGAGTGACTGTTTTCCTGCCTTTAAAGACTATAGCATGAGCAAATTGAGTTCAAATTTTGGTTATGAAGGATTATTTCATTGGTTCAACCAAACAAACACCAAACAAGCGTCCCTTGATTTTGGTTTGTTAATGAACTGAACAAATGTGTTCAAAAATGAACCAGATGAAGGATCTGCAGGCATTGATTTTAAGCATTTTTACAAACGCTGACTTGAACGATAATGATAAACACAATTAAAATGGCCTAAGCACATTACATTATTGAAACTTAGACATTCATAAAAAGTAAATGATTCAATGACTCACTGATAACACACAAAAGACAGCCACTTGTCGCAACCCACTGGCATATTGATTTAGCCTGTAAAATTAATGAAATATTTCAATGAACATATTAAAAAGAGTTACTTGGATGGATCAAAGTCTTCTCATCACTACTCTCCTTGGATCAGTTTCCCTCCCTCTGCCTCCAAAAGTCTCTGTTCACACAGTAGTATTTGACTTACATGTCACGTCATCTCAAGTCCCACTGGCAACTGTTTACTGATGTAAATAAATAAGTAATGACTAAGGAGAAGGTAACAACTTCACTGTATTATTCATGTTCTTGCCTCTTTGGTTTTACAACTGAACCAAAACATACAGATTTGGACTCTCGTCTCCCTGCTGTAAAATGGGTGAAAAAGAATTTACTCAATAATACTCAATACTGTAGCTATTCGCTTCCGCAAATTAGGCCAGATTGCATTTCTACCAACAGAACAAATGTAAATGTGACACATCGGATCCACACACCAAAAGGAGTAGAGTTCAAGTTTAGAAGCCTTGCATTGCTGGTAAAATTTTCACAATTTCAGCTATTTAAAAACAAGTTCATGACCAGAATGCAATGTTCAAGAGATGTGTTGTTGGGCCCAACTGCCAAAAGCCTAATCTGAGAGCGCGAAAGGAACAGAATTGTCCGTACGGCTAAGGTCACAGAAGACGGCTGTGAAGAATGAAAGAGATCGTTCAAAAGCTCTGCAATCACAGATATGCTGTCAAGTAGGGAGGAGGGGGAGCGACAGAGAAAGAGAGAGCGTAAAAATGTCCCTACATGTGCCATTTCACGTACATGTGAGAAAGACCTGGTGAGAAATTCCCTTTTGTGTCTCCGGCTTTTATAATATTTTTTTTTCATTACCCTCTTTCTTTGATGTCTTTGAGATGAGTGGAGATCTCCGTGCTCTGGACAGCGATCATATTAGGCTGTTATTCGTGTTGAGTGGCCTGAAGTAGAGGGGATTGGAAACAGGCACACCAGGGGGACAGGAGTGTTATTTTGTGGGAACTGACACAGCAAGAGCCCTGGCTACGTTCATTCAGATCTGACGGATGTTGGCAATCTCCCAGGATGAAACTTGGCTGTAGCCAGACAAGATAAATGGAACTTGTGCCCAAGATTATCTCCTTCCCTTGACAAATCTAAAGCTAATTTACTTTTTTCCTCTGGTAGGCAGAATATTTTATTCCTAAGGCAAAGAAATATCCTGTGTTTGTCATAGAGTAAACACTGCACTAATTCTCCTATGTATATCTGCCAAACAACGGCACACCTGTGTCCATTGACTTTTGTGGAGTGTAGAAAGTGATTCATATGAGCTACTAATTTAGAACATGTTACAACTTGTTCCACAACATCTGGATATTCTTGTTTAAAATAAGCAATTTGACAGTTCTGTCGGAAGCATCAAAAAGTTCTGGATTTCGTCATTATTTCAATGCTCAGATAAACCACTGGTCTTTTTATCTTTGTCTTACGAAACAAAACACGAAGCAAAGTTCTATAGCGATGTTTCCAGAGCAGTTTCTATTCAAAGATATTTTAAATCAGACAAAAAAAAGCTAAAACATTGCTAACTGGAAACACTTTCATGATCTCTTGGAGGAGCTTATTAAAGGGATACTTCAGGATTTAGCATTAAGCTTTGAATTAGTAGAAAACCTGTAGTATTTACAAATTACCGTGCTTTCCACCTCATATGCCCCTGAGACTAGATATTATGTATTTTTTTGCCTGGAAAATCCTCAGATGATGAAAAAATTGTCATTTTGCATCATCTAAGGATTTTTTGGCCACAGACTAATGAGTCTTTCCCACATGTTTCGCAACCCTTTCATAGAGGGTGGGATCTCACTAACAGAATGTACACATAGTGTCGGGCATCTTTTTTTGGAAGCTAAGCTAGCAGGCTCTTGTTCTGTGAAGAAAGCTGAATAGTCGGGGTTACCAACCTTTTTTACCAACCGACTGCAGAAAGCAAAAGCCGAACCCCGGACATGATCCTTTTGCTTTCTGCAGTCGCCATTCATTGTTACATGCACACCTTTTGTTTCAATCTAACTGAATTGATTCTGATTGGTGAATCTGAATGTAGTGTTTACATGAACGCTAAACAAGTGATCAGTTGATGTGCGTTTTAACATTGCTAAGAAAATTCCCGCTCCTCCGTGAAAGATACGAGACCGGTGCATCTCACAGGTGCCATTCTCCTACGGCCCTCAGCCTCCGTCCTGCTCGCCACAGTTAACATAATGAATGGCGACTGTAGAATGCAAAAGCTGAATCGCGGACATTTTGGGTGGTCTCGAAACACAATTTTTGGGCAGACTCATCACAGAGACTCACTGAGTAGCCTAGACTTGTTCTTCTTTACCGGTAGGCGTGGCCTCCTAGGGCAGCAAAGCAAGTGCATTCTGGTAGTTGTTGTCTTTCATCCACATAATACAAAAATACATTTTCTGTCAAGAAGCTCCAAATTCAAAAAATAATTTCACAATTCTTCTACATAAATTACCTATTTTAAATTCACATTCATCTTTCCAGAGGCGAAGTATCCCTTTAAGATCCATAGAAAGATCTTAATGATAATGCATTAAGAGTAAAAACAAAAATAAAACAAATAAACAATTCAGCATCATCTGTCATTCTACATGTAAATAACTAACATTATGAAAAAATATAAACAAAAAAAGCTGAACCCTTGTCTCAGAGAAGTATAAATATGTACAAATCATAATCCTAATTATTAATTAAAGTATGAGTTTAGAAGTTAATCGCTTATTTGGTCCTCAAATACTATGAAAATTCTCAGACCTAAATGAAACAGGATTTGGAGATATTACCGAAGCTTTAACCCTCTGTTGAACGACAATGTTGACATGGACTTTTCAGAAATGTAACATTGTTTCTATAGGAGATGAAATGTGGGGTCAAAATTATGACAGTTTATCTTAGCAACAGTGTTTGAAAAACCATTACATTTATCTCATTATTTATATATAATACGACATAATACGTTTGAAGAAAGTTACCACATCAGATATGTTTTTTATCATCGTTTTCATACGTCAACGTAATCATAAGTTTTTCTCATGCGATTCCGGAAAACGTATTAGAAATGCTGTTGCACTGTAGGCCAACCTTTCTCATTTTAAAGTATATTTCCCCCAAAAATGGTATCAGAACAGAACATGTGAGATAATAAGCCAAAACATTAATATGAGCGCCAATTAAAAATTAAAATCATTCTGACATGGACATTACTCACGAGAACATGCAAGAAAAAAGTTTAAAAAAAGAAGAAAGGAAAAGGTAGCACTAAATCTTAAATCCTATATAAGCACTAGATGAAAAGAAGATGATTTTGCATATTACACACTGCTTCACTGTTCCCTCCAAAGGCGTTCTGTTACACACGTGCGTGGGTCACAGCACACACCACTACAGTAGCAGCAGTAGTAATTCCCTAGACCAGGGTTGCCTTTATATCAAGCTCAGACAAACCCATCAAACAGAAGTCTGAATACTCACAGGAATCTGCTTCATTCTTGTCCACTCGTCCTCAGAAAGACAGACGAACCCTTCTTCTTCAGCTCGGTTTAATGCCACAGCCGTGAAAAACCGATAGTGCTGAGGAAATCCAGAGAAACGTCTACCACAGCAGACGCGGAGAGGAGAGAGAGCCTCACCACTAGCGCATGGGACAGTGCAAGCGAGAGAGGCGCTGGGGAGACATATGTTGCCAAAGCCTCTCGTCTGGCAAAGAAGCTCATTAAACGAGTGACAATCACTCCCACAAAGCCAGATCTGAACGCTTTTCACATGGAGTGTACAAAGAAGGAGAGAGAGGGTGAGAGAGAATGAATGAAAGTGAAGGAATTCTGGATAGAGGAAGCACTGAGGCATGGGGAGACTTGTTTATGTTTTGTGCCATAGACGTCAAGATCCATGTTTTGCCTTTTGTAACACTGTCAATATGCTTAAATAGCTTAGTTTTATGTCATATTATGTCATATTAAAAATAAAAACTGCAAAACATATATTTCAGACTAATGTAATTAAGACAATGTGAGCAGTGCTAGTTGGTGCAAGAGTAGCTGATGTTCTGGGTGATTGCAAGGGCGTTGCTATGCAGTTGCTAAGGTGTTCAAAGTGGTTTTTAGTGTGTTGTTACGTGGTTGCTAGCGAGCTGGTTGTATAAGTCCACCCACAAGACTATATGATATAGTGGTCTACATGTAAGTTTATTGGATTTTCTGTCATTTTATCGTTCCGCCACGGTAAATACAAAAGAAAATCTTTCAGAAGTATTTTTTTTCTTTCAAATCCCTAACCATCAACATGAACAACAGTAAAAGGTATGCTTGCTTTATCAGAAACTACTACACACATCCTTTAAGAGAACTGTGTTCACATCCTACGCTATTGTACACAACCAATTAAATACAAATTTGTAAGAGTGATTAAAAAGTAGCTAATTTGTACTAATTTATACGACCTCACTTGTACGAATTCGATTCGATTTGTCTAAACCTACGATGATGGGTAGGTTTAGGGGCAGGGGCAGGGTTAGGTCATTCGTATCAAATTCATACGAATTTGATAACTCGTAAAATATGTAATCAATATGAGTGAGGTCTGTATGAATTTTAATACGAATATAGCCACCTCGTAAAATTCGAATTCCAATTGTTAGTTCAACAATGAAGTCAATGAAGGTCAAGGAAGTTTAATATTGTTTACAACGGCATAAAGATGAGTAAATGAAGACAGAATTTGTGGTTGAACAATACCTGACATTGACGAAGGCAAAGAGCCGAAACGTTTAATGACATTATCTCCTGTCTATAATAAAATATTTTAGAGAGCTGACATTTTTTTGCATATTTGAACAATACATTTAAAACAGAGGCTCTCAACATTCAACATGCTTCACCAGAGATTATTAGGATCACTGAAGATTTTTATACACTGTCTCATATTTTTTCACATAATTAAAAAAATATATAATGTCAGCATAATTCTCAGTTGTAGGATAAACAAAATGTATTCTCTTGTGTTTAAAGTGTTATAGGCCACAACTGTTATTGACTGTTATAGGCACAGTGTTATAGACTGCACTTTTTACTTTAATAAATATATAATCAGTTTTAAACAATAGCAGTTAAATAGCAACAGTTATTTATATGCCTAACTCTTTACCCACCAGCGTTTAAAAAATAAATAAAAAGTTGCCAGGCACCGGTAGCGTTTTTAGATCATTTTCACAAAAGTTTCATGGCCCCAATATTATTTAGTTGCATGGATATCTAAGCATGCCATAAGTGATCACTTGTTTCTGCATCTTCTTCACATGTGCTTTGATCAGGAGATTCGGTTACTCTTTCAGTGGATTTGCCATAGTGCCCACTAGTGTATAAAAGTGAAAATGTGAAAATCTGGAAAATTCTGTGTGGCTCACAAATAACCAGAAATTTGTGTGTTTATAGATTAAAGGGATAGTTCAACAAAATCTATATTCTGTCATCATGTACTCAACCTGTATGAATTTCTTTCTTCTGCTGAACACAAAAGAAAATATTTTTGAAGACAATGGGTAACCAAACGTTGATGGGTCCCATTGAAAATAAAATACTATGGAAGATAATGGCTACTGTCAACTGTCTGATTTCTGAAACCAAAAAAAAAAGAAAAGAAATCGGTCACCATGGACCAACATTTTTGATAACCTCTGACCTAACCTCTGACTTGAATCCACCTGATTGACAGCAACAGCTCATCTGTACCTCACATTGGACTAAACCCCTGGGGAACATGTGATTTGCCGACAGAGCAAATAGCACAGGGCTGGACATTGTCACACACTCTAAACACAAAAGCCCCACCCCTCACCCACAATGCTGAGGGTGGAACGGGCTCGGCCTTGATGTATGATGTGGAAATGGGTGAATGGGTGGGGAGAGTTTGAAATCAGGAAGGGTTGACATGTTTGCTTCAAAAACCCTGATAGGTGCCGCTGACGTATCTGTATCTGTCAAATGGAAGAGTGCCCATATTGGTGAAGGAATAATTAGTCTTTCAGGTTTCCAGGAAATTATGCCCTTGTCATCTGTCAAGTGCTTTCCGTGTGAGGTGAGATCATACAATGTGCCATCAATTAAAAAAGAAACATCATTAAACGTACAGGTGCCATACACACTCCTAATTAAAATTCAATTAAAATGGATTTGTTCATGTGTTCACTGGTTGAATGTACCATTAATTTCATTATCTGTGACTCCTACCCAGTACATGGCTCGGGACTGCCTGAAATGCATGATGTATTTTCACATATTCTTCTATGTAAAATTAAAGCTTGGTGTCTGATAGACATTTTGATCTGCTTCCAATCAGGACAACTTATCACTTAAGAGTGCTTTCGTTAAGCCAAATCCATTTTCCCGTTTCCTGTTTAACATGCTTGGAATGATATCTGACTAATTGAGGAAATATTCATTTTTTGTGTGTGTGTTAGGAAGTCCTGTGAAATTCCTGATAAAAAGCAACATAAGAACTGTTGCATTCTATAACTCAAGTGTCCTGGGTAATTCTAGAATGTTGCTATGGGGTTGCCATGGCGTTTTGAGTGGTTGCTAGGGCGTTTCTAAGTGGTTGCTCAGGGTGTATTGGGTGGCTGGCAGGTGGTTGCTTAATCATCAACCATCAAAGTAATCATTCAATCAATAATAGCATAAATAGGGATGAGTAAAATACTAAGTAGGCACAATAACAGTAATGTTTGTATTTACAAGTACAGTGAACAAATGTAACATCTATTATTGAGGCTAAGCTGTTCTGCAAAGAGGGCATTCATCTGAACTCGGGCGGTAATGTGAACAAGACCCTTTAAATGCCCCCTTTACTGGTTGAAGGAGGGACAGAGGCAGGTTTTGGCAGGAAGAGAGGGTTGTTTGATAGCGTGAGCAGATTGCCAGACAGAGAGAACACTCAAAGCGCCACTGTGCCGACGCTGAACTGACGGGGCCCTTCCAGTACCCAGCATGTCCTTTTTAAGTGCTCGGAGGATGAAGCTGCCATTATGGCCGCACAAACAGAAAGAAGGCTGATGAACTTCATAGGAATGCTTCCTCCTGAAAGCAACAGGGTTGGAATAGAGTGGCGGGAGAGAGGGAGAGAGAGAAACGAGAGGGCAAGCTGCCAGTTCCACCAAGCTTAGTCTTCACGCAACCAGGCCGAAACAAACCTGACATTGTTTTGGGCACTGCCTCAGGGGATCACATCCATTCTTTCTTTTTCTCTCCCTCCGCTCCTCGATTTCATTCACTGTTCAGTTGGAAACTGCTCTCGCTTTTCCACTTTGGAGGATTCGGTTGAGGTTGTTTGATCTGTCATTATCGTTTTCTACACCCTATTGTTCTGTTTGTTTTGTTGCTTGGTAATTGAATAAGATATATATGACTGAATAATATCTGAATATGAAAATGGGTCAAACAAAATAATATTGTGTTGCAATTAGCATGCCTGTAGTAACTAATGACAATGACTAAATATGTTTAATCAGAGACCATTTGAAGCAAACAAACTTGTGGCTTGTGGTGTATTCTTTGTTTTCTCCAGTCAAACAATGATGTTGATGTTGTGCAGCTAGTTTGAGTCGCTCATACGTCACAAGCAAACGTTCAGCGATTGGTTAGCGAGTGGCTCTGGGCAGATCCAATAGTTTTAAACTTCAACAGAGTACCAGCCTACAAGGAAGTTAATGTTTTTCAATCAGAGCGAGGCCAGACTCTCTGTACAAATGAAGTGTAACCAGGTGGAACCAGGCTGAGCGCTTTGATGGACTTCCAAAAAATATATCCATTCACTCACATTATAATGCTTGGAAGTAGGGCTGTAGTCAAGACCACCTTTGTCAAATCCAGAGACAAGTCCAAGACCAGGACAAAGTTGAGTCCAAGTCAAGACCAGAGTCCAATGAGATTCGAGTCCAAGTCAGAGCCGAGTCCAAAAAGGTTTAGAAGTCTGAGTCAAGAGCAGAGTCCAGGACAGGAAAAAGTCTTCAAACAAAATTATTAAATTTATCTTGCCTAAATGTTTGTGCTCGTTGCATTTTTTACAATGGGGTAATGTTGTTAATAATTTACACAACACAAGGCTTGATTTAAATTGTTCAATTAAATTGAAAAAAAGTTGCACAAATAAATGACAATAGAATAAAGATATAAATAAAGACAAATAAAGAGAAAGTTTTTGAATAGGTCTAGCACTGAGCAGCCTATTCATCGACAGAAGCTGAATAAAGTAATCAAATGGAAAATTACACTGGATAGTATTTTAATCCTAAATAAATTAAACACATAGGCTATGAATTACCTGTTTCCTTCAACTTAAAGCTCTCTTTTGTTGTTTGACGACAAAATTAATGACCGGAAACATATGGTTGCACGTCACTTTA
This sequence comes from Hybognathus amarus, assembly GCA_030378365.1. Lineage (NCBI taxonomy): Eukaryota > Metazoa > Chordata > Actinopteri > Cypriniformes > Leuciscidae > Hybognathus > Hybognathus amarus. The sequence continues at coordinate 584,144 of JAQIUQ010001400.1, read as the reverse complement.
AGAACAAGTGCACGAATTATGTGTTCACTATACTGGCATGCGTTTTATGCTTATTAAAGACAAAACACGACTATGTTTAGAGCTATACTCAGGCAAAGACCGAAATTTGACACAGTTTTGAGTGTTAAAGCAATATAACTAAGCCGTGAAAGATAACTTTTGTTACTGGCCAGCTGTTCTTGAGGTGGATTTTCTATGAATGTGCGCAGAAATCAGTCCCAGAGGCGCATGAGCACCTGATCAGTTTAAAAACGCTTGAATGTTTAAACTGGTAAGACTTAAAAAGACGTGCAAATTGTAAACTTTATTCACGATGCACTGCTGGCCCGATTGTGCAAGTGAATATTCCGTCATGTCCCGACTCCTGAATGTGAGTGTGTACTATCCCTATCTGCGGCAGCGCTTGATGCTTGGCTTCCACAACACAGGAGAGAAGAGAAGACGCGGCACTGCTGAACACTCACGCTGTTTGTGATATCGCGTCTGGCAGATAGTTATTAAAAGAATGATTTGATTTTAGAATCTGTGTGAATTACGATTGCGGGTCGGGAATATCCCCGCATTATAAATAGGAGACCTGCGGGAAATGATTAGAATGTGCGCAACACTCAGTAACTATAGTAACAGCATCAGAAGACGACGCTCCGTTGTAGTGAGCACTTTGTCGGTTAGTTTTGGCATTTTCTAAGTTAACGTTATCCTGATAGGCTAATAAATGAACACACATACAAAATGTTGGACTTGGTCGGAGTCCAAAGCCATATTTGGCAAGACCAGTGGCCGAGACCGAGACAAGTCCGGAGTTCGAATACCAGCGAGTCCGAGACAAGTCCGAGACCATAGAAAAACGGTCTCAGAGTCCGGACTCGAGTTCAAGAGCTCGGATTCTAGAATTACTACAGCCCTGCTTGGAAGAGCCAGAACATTAATATAACTTCGATTGTATTATGTCTGAAAGAAGAAGGTGAGTAAATCATGCACTAATTTTCATTTTTGGGAGAACTATCCCTTTCACATGCACGCCACTCACAATACATCCCACTCTTCAATAACCACTGTGATAGCCTATATGACATCAAATATCGAGTATGATATATTTAAAATGATTTTCTGGCAATATAAATATAACATTGTCAGTACTGCAATTACCTTATGTGTTTTGTTTTTTTTTTTGCATTGAATTGAAGTAAATAAAATTCAGTAGCATATAAGAGTTAGCAAGCTTGATTAATTTTCTTGAATCAGTTCATCACGTGTCCGTTCGAATGAATAAATTCCAAACTCTGATGTGATCCATTTCATTATTTTTAAAATTTACACATAAGTGGCATTTGCCATCTATTAGTGTGTGAAAAAAGTGTGAAATCACCTTCCTCCTTCCTTCCTCCCTTCCTTCCTTCCTTCCTTCCTTCCTTCCTTCCTTCCTTCCTTCCTTCCTTCCTTCCTTCCTTCCTTATTGCCTCAGCATACATCTATATCTAACCTTCCTTCCTCCCTTCATTCGGTCTTGAAGGGAGGAAGGAATATCTACATCCAACCTTCCTTCCTTTTTTCCTTCCTTTTTCCTTCCTTTTTTCCTTCCTTCCTTCCTTCCTTCCTTCCTTCCTTCCTTCCTTCCTTCATGCTTCAGCCTATATCCTATATATCCAACCTTCCTTCCTTCCTTCCATCTTTATGCCACAGCCTATATCTCATATTCCAACCTTCCTTCCTTCCTTCCTTCCTTCCTTCCTTCCTTCCTTCCTTCCTTCCTTCCTTCCTTCCTTCCTTCCTTCCTTCCTTCATGCCTCAGCATATATCTTTATCCAACCTTCCTTCCTTCGGCCCTCATGCCTCAGCCTATATCTATATCAACCTTCCTTCCATCCTTCCTTCCTTCCATCCATCCATCCATCCATCCATCCATCCATCCATCCATCCATCCATCCTTCCTTCCTTCCTTCCTTCCTTCCTTCCTTCCTTATGCCTCAGCATATATCTATATCCAACCTTCCTTCCTCCTTCCTTCCATCTTTATGCCACAGCCTATATCTATATCCAACCTTCCTTCCTTCCTCCTTCCATCCTTCCTTCCTTCCATCCTTCCTTCCTTCCATCCTTTCTTCCATCCTTCCATCCTTCCTTCCTTCCTTCCTTCCTTCCTTCCTTCCTTCCTTCCTTCCTTCCTTCCTTCCTTCCTTCCTTCCTTCCTTCCTTCCTTCCTTCCTTCCTTCCTTCCTTCCTCATGCCTCAGCCTATATCTATTTTCCTTCCTTCCTTCCTTCTTTATGCCTCAGCCTATATCTATATCCTTCCTTCCTTACAGTTACTCTTTAAAAAAATATTTTGATATTTGTTGAACATTGCCAAAAGGCAGAAAAATATGTCAAAATCATGTCTGAGGATAGATGTAACACTTCCCCATGACCATAACTGTACAGACTGACTGAGGAGAAATGCACAACCTCCAAAAACCACAAAACAGTGAAGGGCATAGAACAGTGAAGCACAGGTGCATTCCTCTATAGGAAATAACCCCCTCTAACCTTCAAGCAATGCTGACAACCTACACAATGAGCTCACCTGGGCCCTGATCAATGCCCTCCAGCTTGTCAGGATGATATATGCAGCTGCATTGAGAGTGTCTCGGAGCTGGTGATATAGGCTGAGGCATAAAGACCGCTGTACGACATGTGCTAGGTCAGGGGCAGGGGCAGGACGAAGCCAGTTCACCAGACCGAGCAGGGATGGTCTCCTGCTGACTGAACGCTAATCCAGCGTGCAATGATTACTGAACTGAACTCTTTCCAGACCTACAGAACCGCCAAATTATGTTACTCTTATCATTTGAACGATATTTCTATTCTGGTAATTTTTCTGGTGCTTTATACACATAGTATATCATGATATGTTGTGAAACTGATATATTTAAGGGCTGTATATGTGTGTTTTTGTATGATTTACTATTACTTTGTATTTTCAGAGTTGTATTGTGTTTGGATAATCTTCATTTGGGGACTTTTTGTTATTTATCTAATTAATTTGACTACTTTGTTTTTACATATTTTCGTTTATTTTCACATTTTGTAAGTTTTCTTTGCTTCCCTGATCTATTTTAATTATTAAGCTATAGTGTTTAGAGTAAAACAGCTGCTGATGCAAAAAAAAAGTTAGCATGAATTAGCTTGTTTTGACATGTTCTTACCATTGATCGTGTCACTGAAATCAAACATCACTGATCAATGGCCCCCCATGGAGTGGTGTAACATGCTTCCCTAAGTATTTATTTTAAGTAAGGTCAATTTACTCAAGTAATTTATCAGGTAGATTTGCTCCAGAGCTCCAGAAGTTCATTTGGTTTGCCGCCAAGTACCTCCTTTTGAACTCTTTCAAACATGTCATAATTATCGTTTATCTGATGTGTAATGCTCCATGAACTCGAACACCATATGTCATTCTAATAAAATACCCATTGTCTTGATTGCCTGTGTTTATACGCAATCCCCCTTAGCCTTGGCATTTTAATAGCAGTTAAATGGTTTCCAGACGCAAGATTATAGAAGCAGCAATGTACAGGACATAATTTACTGTAAGCATTCATTATACAATCTACAAGTGTGCCGAGACGAAAATATAGCATGTTCAACACAGCTGTTAAGAAAGCCATCAACTCAAAACCATGCTCATGTTCAAAATGGAATTAACTTAAGTGTGTTAAAGTGAGGTTGGGGTGAGGCTTAGAGTGCCATATGGTTAACATAACTCAACCTGAGAGAGAGAGGTTGAGCGAGCTCAGACTCCTTTCTGGCAGTCTTATTCACAGATGGCACTTTCTGCAATCACTGGCATCAATGACCATGTGATCATTCTTCCTGATTACCCGCCCCACCTAAGACCTTGTGCAAGCATATGCCAATTAAACAAACATTTTTTGCTGGGCGTCAAACAGGCAAGTTGTAAAACTGTCTTATGTTTTGCTAACTTACATTGCCTAGTGGTGTGGATTAAGCGCATAAACAAAATGTATTATGCTGAAAAACTTTCTTTTCAAAGTTTTAAATAAACCTGATTTTTGAGTACTTTTCAAAGAAAAATACTATTTTAGTCTTTCTACTTAAAAAAAATCAGGTTTAATTCAATGTGTTACTTTGTTATTTTTTTGCAAAATGTACTATACTATTACTATTTACTTTGAATATCTGAGTGAAAATTGTTTAAATTAAATCCTAAACCTTTTTTTATTTTTTTTTTCCAGTGTAGTTATGGATGAATGATATTATACGAGTATTACATCACATCAGCTGATATTTGGGATTTTAAAATAAATCTGTATAGTTCAATATTTTTTATATTATATTGGCTGATGTTTGGAAACTGTGCATGCTCATTTTTTGCCCATTTTCATATTTAGATCACTCTTGACATAATTTAGCACTTGGTAATTATATCACTTAATAACACTTTTTTCATATAATATGTTGAAGAAATTCATATGAAAATTTTCAACTGTAATCCGCTGTGAGCACAGAAAACACAGGGTAGGGGAACAATGCTGCATTCACGCATGTCACAAAATGTAGTCTCAATATGAAAACACAACATGTTGTATTCGGAACTGTTCACGTCCTTGGACCAAGAATTAAGTGTTTCTGTGATACCACTATCAATGCCTAAATGAATGGTGGTACAGCGGTCACATGGTACAAGTAGAAATACTCAGAAAACAAGCTGTAATTACAAACTATAGCTTTTATAAAACTACAACAAACTAAAAACATGGCACTCAGGACAGGAAGTAACATAAAAGTCCAGGCACAAACACTGAGAACATATGACAGTATTAAAGTAAATACCTACACTGAATGAAAATGAAATAAGGGTACCAAACCATGTGATATTAGTGATTTTTAAATGTATCTGTATCAGTCAATATTGTTATCGTCCGATATTGGGAATTTATCTTTCTGCATTTTTTTTTACCATTTAGATTAACGTTGTCATCATTGAGCCCTCAAACAATTTAAATAATGATTTAATAACACCTTTTAATTAGATATTTATAAGATTTCAAATTGACCTTTAATTATGTTTCAGTGCCTACATTACAATTTATAATGGAGAAAAAAAAACATTTTAAATTACTATTTAGTGAATTTTTATTTATTTATTTTGAATCTATTGCTTGTACACTTTGACGCTTTCTTACAATGCATCTTTGAAGGTAAAGAAAAAAAAGGTAAGTCATGTTCTATCTGAAAGGGCAGTTCCTTTACGGCTCTCTTTATTGCCCCAAGTCTCTCATCTAGTTGACAAGTTGGAGTCTTCCTGAAACCCATTTTAATCATGTTACCCCAGGAATCAATAAACTATTTCCCCCTAGGTCAACTTCCACAATGAAGAGGGTCTGCCATCCTGAAGTACTCTGAATGTGTACTCAAGCCGTCTGAATGCAACACAAACACAAAGCTGCGAAGACAAATTCATTAAAATAACCTCTGAGTCTCTTACAAACGAATGGGTGTACATGGCAACCTATCCTCGACATAAACCTCCTGTGCATGTACAAAAACCTTGAAGGGCTGGTTTTCAAGTTTCCCCAAAAAAAAAAAAAAACCCGGTCAATAGTAATTCCTCAGACAAAGTGCTTCACTGACCATCATCACATCAAAATTCTATCATAAAGCACTCCAGGTTGAATCCATACTACTTCTAGACACCGCAGATCCTGTTAAATCAGATTCAGAAGTGATATGCATGTTCTGGGAGGCTTCCATATCAATCCTTTCTCTTCCTCTTGCCTTAATAAGATAAAACACAGTGGTTAGTAGACTCATGATAATGTAAAGCATCTAGCTAATGCCTTTTAAGGAGAGGGGAAGCGGCGGTCGTCTTTGGAGGCCGGGGGGTTGCGCTAGGGGAATGGAAGGGCATGTTGTAATACTGTTCTAATCCTGTGGTGGATAATGTATCAGGGATCAGCTTCGCATGAGCAAGTTTCTCCTGATGAGGTGGAGGTCTCAAGGAAAGCAAGTTGTTGCATTGACATTCGGGTCACAGTGGTGTATGGCTCTGGAATGCACAAGTGTTCTTTTATCAGTCCATGCAGGAAAAGTGTGCAAAAAAAGGTAAACTTCCTTTCCTCGAAGCATTTTGCTCTTTCCGTTTATAGAGAATGCTTGAGAAGATTCACTCGAATTATGAGAAAATTAAATGGTAGCATACATAACATAGGTTATGAATATAGGATAAAAAAACAGCTAATTAAATGAATTTATAAAAGTATAATTAGGAATTCTCCGAAAGTGCCAGGGGCAACGATAAAATGAAAATTCCAGTATTTATTCGCCCCAGGTACAATCAATTGTGGGAAAGACACAGTCTCGTCTTTCTCAGCAAGGTGCAATTTTTTCCACTCCCCAAAGCCAATTAACAAAGAAGCCACAGGCAGAAATTTATAAGATGTATTAGAAAACTGCATTACTATGCAAATGTACCTACTGACATCCTGAGATTCATTAAATCAATTAAAGCAACAGGTTCTAATGACTAATAATACTCATTTTAGAAACTTTAAGTGGAAATTTAAGATAAGAAACAGAGGTTATTTTAAAGTTGTACTAGTCAAGAGAGAACAAGATGATGTTTACATGTGGTATAAGAGTCCTTGACTGCTTCCTTATTTTAAGTTCACAGAAATGTAACACTGCATTGACAACCATCGCTGTCACTCAACACTGCAATTAAAATAAACTGAACATTTCTTCTGGTCAAATGTAAACGTGACCGGCCCTTTAAGAAAATGTTCTTACTGGCTTAAAGGTGCAGTAAGCGATTTTTGAGAAACTGTTGATATCTGACCAGATCACATACCTCTATTTGCTTCCTGTTTTCGGTCGAAGCCCACAGTAGTCGATTGTCAAGATTCACGCGTGCGATCATTGGGGAATATCATCTCAAACCTACCACTGTGTGGTGTTCTGAGAATATCAGCTCAAATGGATAGTTCATCCGAATCAGATGTTGAACACAAAGAGGAGGATTGAGATGATATTCACTAATGATCGCGCGTGAGATCTACAATCGACTACTGTGGGCTTCGAACCGAAAACAGGAAGGAAATAGAGGTATGTGAGCTGGCTGAATTAACATCATTTTTATTAATATCTTTCACATCTACTACAGTCAGATTGACCATGGTCACTCTTAATAACACAACTCACATGGCTGTGCACTCGTAATGACAAATCAAGGATGTTAAGAGGCTAAAAGCAGGTTTAGAACATATGCCCCATTTAAAGTCAACAGGGTGCGAGTTTTAAAAGACGATAACATGGCGTTGGCAACACCGATTTTTGTCGTTTTTGTCAGTACTGACAGCACTCAAAATTAACAAAAAAATTAGCTCTATGTTAAAATTGACCGGAGTTCTCCTTTAACGCAGGCCCTGGTCGTACCAACTTCTTTCCAGTAATATTAATTTAACTTTTTTGTAAAGTCTCTCAGTGATCTCTCGTTCTACAGTCTTTCTTCAAATCTCCCTCTTGCTCACTCTCTCTTCTTCCTCAACATGCATGGACACGCCCCCTTGTGCTGATTGGCTACAAGTGTGTTGAGGTGCTCGGTCCGATCCACTTTTCAAGAGCGTTTCTCTGAAATCACTTAATGCACCTTTGAGTAAGTAAATAAGGTATATAAAAAATAATCAAATAATAGATATCATCATACTAATCTTGACATTAGAGTGAAATGATTTTACAACAGTGGATTTTGGATATATCTTTTATGACTCCATAAATCAGAAAAAAAGGAATTTGGTGTTTGTAAGAGATGTTTTGCCTGCAGTGTTTTGCCTTAAACCAACACTGTCTCAAATGCTGATATAAAATTATAATAATTTAGCAGAAGAAACTTAATTTTACTACTGAATTTAAGACATGTAATGTTAATTCCCCCATTTGTACTGTAGTAATGTTCCCCTTGAGATTCACGCAAATGTGCATAAGTATCGTTTAAGATATTCTCAAATGCTTTTGGTAACCGAGCCATCTGTGTTTTACACTGCAGATACATTTGAGAAGTCATGATTGAACATTCATCAGCACCTGCGGTGCACATCTGGTATTTGTGAACCCCCTGGGCCAAAAGTGCAGGTCTCCTTACAAGCACTCTGGGACATAGACATATAACTTTGTAATTGTCCATTTAAGCCATTTCAGATATCATGTAGTTTTATGGTCCACATGAGTTCCTCCAACTCCCCCCAAAAATCTTCCTAGCTGGTATATTATATGACCCTAAAACAGCTTGAGTGTAAAATTCTACACCGTATCTTCTCCACATTGTGTGATAAAAAAGAGATTGTGTTCTTACACAGCTAGTTCTGCAAATCTCAACAGTCTCATCCACCCTGATGACTTTAAATAATGTAAAGTAATCTCCAAGCTCAACATATGTAAGAGGCTTTAGAGTTTCTCATTGGCGGCCTGCGGGCCACTCTCACAGATGACACATAGCCTGTTTCACTCAAGAACATTGAAAGTTATCTTTCGGGATGCTTGAAAGGAGAGCCACGGCGCTAAAGAGCCCAGTGAAAAGAAGGCTTTTACAGAGGCGTCTTTGTCAAACTCATATCAAAGGCTGCGTCTGGAAAGTGAATAGTTTAGCTTTGTGTTTGGCAGAGCATGGGTGGGAGTTTGTTGTGGTGTGGAGATATCCCTGTGTACACGCAGAGCTATTGAAAGAGCTACTGGGAAATCTCCAACATTTTACGGCTCTTTAACTAAGAGTGTCCCTCACCGCATGATATCCTGGTTTGACATCTTTAAAGGACCTTTTAAAGTCCAAAGCCCAATTTGGACAGGATTAGTTATCTAACCGATGCTTGAATTATAATTGTTCAGCGTATAGGACAGCAATGAATTCTCTGTATTTTTGATGTATTTATTGATATGTACATAGATGTGAGGTCTGTTGTCTGGATGCGTATGTTACAGAAGGTCATGTGCTTTAAAGGTGTGCCATGAAACCCACTGATAAACCCAGCAAGATTTCTATATATAGTAATGTGTACATGTAATATATGTAAATAAATTTAGTTATATGAAAATGTACATACAAAATATACACTCTAAAAAATGATGGGTTGTTTTAACCAATTTTTGGGTCAAATATGGACAAACTCAGCTGTTAGGTTAAATTTATTACTTGCACTATTTAATACAACATTTGGGTTTGTCCATATTTAACCCAAAATTGGGTTAAAACAACCCCGACCTTTATATATATATATATATGATATATATATATATATATATATATATATATATATATATATATATATATATAGTCTGTTATTATTAACTTAACGAATTGAATACAAAAGCATTATGCATTTTTGTATATGTATATATATATATATATATATATATATATATATATATATATATATATATATATATATATATATATATATAGATACATATACATATATAGATATACACAGTATATATCTATAAAACATGAGCACAACTTAAAATTGAGCACAACTTCTTTAAAGAAAAAGTGCATTCCTGTTCAAATAGGGCTTTAATGTTTTTTTTTATGAATGGGACACAGTCTGATCTTTTTATATCCTTTATACATGCATTAATATACATACAATAATTATTAAATCTCCTTTTCATTTTATTAATAATTCAATACCAGTCTGACAATACATCTTTTTTTTTCTAAACCTTCAAATAACAAGCTTAAACCTGTCTCATAGTGGCAACACATTACCCACTGTATAATTCATGGATATTACCTGTCAAAATGAGGACAATATCAAATAGGGGCACATTCACTGGCATCCATTCAGAATGTTCTGTCATTGTTCAGCCTAAGGCTAGAGCTTGGTGCCAACACATTGAGTTCAAGCCATATCCTATCTTCATTAACATGAGACCTCCAGCTCTCAGATACAATGTCATTTGGAGAGCAGATGTTAAAACACTGATAGTGTAGCCTAAATATATTACCCTTCTTGATGACGTCAGCAGCCTCAACCGAAGTGTGGATTGAATTAAGGAGTGCTGAACGAATTCGATGCATGCTGGTCAGAAGGTTAAAGTGCGAAGAAGGGTTATCTCAGTTGCAATTAGCATGTGCTTTGAATGGAAGCTAATGAATGGCATTCTGAGTGTTTGTGTAATTGGTTTGAAGGACACCGTGTCCTTGCAATCAGTCTGTTTCTAGACCAACAATTCACTGGGTTGATTAATCTAATTTGAAATCTGATCCGAAGACTATATACTCAATTTTACTTGATTAGGAAATTAACCTTAGCATAGGATGTTACACCTACATCATGTCATTAACACAGAAATGTAATTCGTATAAATAGCTTCCTGTCAATATTATACAAAACAACAATCAAATCATCTAATAAGCATAAATGTTCTTTTGATACATGTTCACATATTCATATGGCGAAACATTATGATCAAAAATGCTACCGCTAACTGGGAAACTTAAAAAACTGCTGGCGGGGAAATGCACTTATACAAAACTGTAAAAAACATGGTTAAACCATATTTTAAATGCATTTAAATAATATTGAGCGGTGTTTATAAAAAGTAACGGACATTCTTTTCATTGCAAAAATGCCTCCTTTATTCAAATTTGATTTATTATAGATTTTTGCACAAAACTAAGCATTATTTACCGGGTGCAATTAAAGCTGTATGAAAAATGGGCCACATTTACTTTTAGAGAGACATTTTCTTGTGTTCAACGCAGCTGTAATTTAAACGATTTTCAAATTATGGATGCAAGATTTCAGACACATCATGTGGTCAATCAGTTTTGGCAGAGGCATTCAGCAGAGACACTTGCATTCTGCATTATTCCTTTAAATGCAATTATTTAATCTTTTTAGCAATTTCAGTGTACTAGACTTCCTCCTGCTTTTACATTGAATCAAAAAATGAAAAAGATGGACATTGCTTTGAAAATGGCTCTCTGTGACTTTAAGGGCATGTATTAGGACTTTACAGCTGAGCAATCATCTACCCAGCATTCTCTAAAGTGCGCATTGTGTACCCACCAACAAAAGACTTCAAAGATGAAAGCTATACACAAAATAAATAAGAGCGGCAGGAATGGACAGATTTCGCAAGACATGAGTAACATGTTGGTCTATGGAGGAAAACAGAAAAACATGTATTGTTGTAGCCTGATGATAAAGTCAGCAGTAAAGTGTGTGGAGAATTGTTTCCTTGATGTAAGGCTCTTTGAAACCAGCAGACGCGCTTATGCTTGACTCTGAGTAGACACACCCAGTTGCTTCCATGTTAAACTTTCTAAAAACGGCACCATCAAACATTGCAAAATATACCTCAAAAAAATATGTTTGCTCTCTTGAGTGAATTGAAAATAGAAAAAAAAATAGGTTAAGTCCCTTGTTGACACATTAACATTTATATATGCTAAGAGAAAGCGTTGAGTACTTCAGTTCATTGAATAAAAGACATTTGGATGAAGGAAATGCCCTGCTTAGAATATTTCACATTAATATTCTACAATTGACTGGCATGCTTTTTTTCAGTGTATGACAGATGAAATGCACACAACATGTGAGGGCAGAGAACAGCTTCCCATGAGTGTTTGCCAATGATGTCAGATTTTCATTGTTGTTGTTTCAGAAGAGCTGTTTCACTTAAATGGAACCTAATGGCACAATGAAAATAAGGAAAAAATGCATTGGTAAAAATAAAAACATATTTTGGTATATATATGCATAGTCCCTGTGATGCTTTATAATCCATTTAAATTAAATAAAAATGTATAATTGTCTAATTTAATAAAAATACATTAATATTAAACATATCAAAATAGATTACTGTGCCGTATTTCATAAGCGAACATGCAAAGAGGTTGCAAAATTTATCGCAAAGTTAGCATGACTTAAAATCTCATGGGTGACTTCGAGTAAATCATTGTGATCACAGGAGTTCAGCTGACATAGAAGGTTGAGAAGCCCTGATCTGGAGTGTGGGAATGCACACTCATATATTGTAATAATGTAGTCATGTTCTCTGGAGGGCAACCGCAGCCCACAGGACTGTCAGACAGAGAGCTTTGAAGTCCAACCTTTTATATTTTAGGAAATTAGATTTTGCTCTTGCATTTAGCACTTAGAATATCAAGTTATGTAGAAACTTGCTAAGCTCATTTCAACGAAGAGCTGGAAGGTGCAAAAGTTAATCTGGGGCAGCAGAAATGAGCAGAGTCAGGCTGTGATCTGAAAGTCACATCTGCCTTTCAAGGAAGAGGAAGTCTTGGTTTGAAGAGGCCCCGATAAGGACATAATTACTTTGACTTTCCATTTCATGACTGAATGTTAAGCTCTCGTCAAGTGCGCAAAGCACTTCTGATTGCATGGTTTTCAAAAGTCAGAGAAAATGAGGTACAGGGCTACCGGAGAATGATTGAGCACCCAGGTATTGTTCACATCCACACTGAAGTTTCTGTTTTACTGTTTCATCAGTAGTTAAACGATTCCGGTTATAAATATTTTATCCGGCAATAATATCCTAAAAAAGTGTGATTTCCTAATTTTTCAAGTATGATTTTTTTTTTAACTATATTTCCCCTATATTTGTCAAAATTAAATTACGTGGCTTTATGTGTTCTCCACTTAAACCAAGAGCCAAAACCTTAGGTGGTTAGTTCACCCAAAAATGAAAATTCTGTCAGTAATTACTCACCCTCATGTTGTTCCAAACTTTTGTTCATCTTGGAACACAATTTAATATATTTTGATGAAACCTAAGAGCTGGCTCACTCCTTCATAGGCTTTATGTAATTTCATTCTGCCGGCCAGCCTGTTCTCACATAAATGCGTCTCTATAACACGCATTGTGTATTGTCGTGTAATTTATACACGGAAATAAGTTTTTACGTGCATATGACATGCAGTTTTTCGCGTGCATTTGATACGCAGTTCATTTGCGTATAATACACACGCACCCCACACCACTAATTCTACCCAAACGTATAATACACAAGCACCCCACACCTAAACCTACCCTAACCAACCAATGCGTATCATATGCACGTAAAAAAACTCACTTTATGCGTATAAATTACACGACAATACACATGCGTGCTATACAGACGCATTTAGTGTAATTGGGATTGTGCCGCCAGAAAAGTTAGTAAAAAAATCGTCAAAATGGTCCAGGTCAAGTCAAGTCACCTTAGCGCTTTTAACAATAAGGACTGTTTCAAAGCAGCTTTACAGTGTAAAATCAAAATTGCAAAATTAAATTAAATAGAGCCTATGAAGGAGGATTTCATCAAAAATATCTTAAATTGTGTTCCGAAATTGAACACAAGTCTTACAAGGTTGGAAAACATTAGGGTGAGTAATTACTGACAGAATTTTCATTTTTGGGTGAACTAACTCTTTAAGGTTTTGGCTCTTGGTTTAAGTGGAGAAAAAGATAAAAACATTGCGATTTTTGTTCTATTTGTAATGTATTTCAGAAGTTCGCCTGCCCATCTAGTCTTAATAGTTAATGGTAAAAAAAGCATGACTTGCTGTCTGAGCTATTTACCACAAAAATTCGTGTCATAAATGTAAATATAGCTGCGAGCAGCGATTGCGAGGCCCAAGCCGGTGGCACCGCAACCCCGGTGCCTAAAGGCACCGGGATGGCGGTACCGCCGGCTTTGGCCCTCCATCGCTGCTCGCAGCTATATGTTTATATATATATATATATATATATATATATATATATATATATATATATGTATATATATATATATAAAGCCGGTGGCACCGCCACCTTGGTGCCTTTAGGGTTATTCTGCACGACGTGCAGAAGCGTAACCCCTGCTTTGGAATACATACTAGTATGTATTCCACAATTGGAATACATACTAACATACTAGTCAGAACTGAATAGTTGATATCTGAATGACAGATCACCATAGAAGTCACTGGAAAAAATGTGACTAGTAACAAAAGAATAGTTACTAGTCACCATTGAAATAAGTACTAGTGTCTAATGAATAAGTACTAGTATCTATTTAATAGGTACTAGCATCTAATGAATAAGTACTAGTAACTAATTAATAAGCATTGGTATGTAATGAATAAGGACTAGCATCTAATGAATAAGTACTAGTATCTAATAAATAAGGACTAGTGTCTAATGAATAAGTACTAGTATCTTTAAAAAGGTACTAGTACCTAAAGAATAAACACTAGTATCTAAAGAAAAGGCACTAGTATCTAAAGAATAAGCACTAGTAGCTAATGAATAAGTACTAGTACTTAATGGAATAGATACTAGTATCTAAAAAATAAGTACTAGTAGCATGAAAATAGAGACTAGTAGGTTAAAATGATTAAATGTTAAAACGGCTTGCCATACTCTATCTGTCGTTTCGGACTCAGTCACAATTACGTTACAGATATCTTAAATGATAATACAAACTATCCAAAATGTAATTACGACTAGAAAGACGTTGTTGATATCTACAATGTTAATTACGAATAGTCAAACTTAGCTTTTAAATGTTAAAAGGGCTTGCCATACAGAAGTGTAGGCTCAGAGAGACACTCAACATTTTCAAACCAAAATATCTGACTTTCTGTGGGTCCTAGCTCATGAGTGTAAATTAGAAAGTTGTCCGGCTTGAGGAGAATATATGAATATATGAAACGATGAGATCAACATGTGTACTGAGTTTCATATTATTACATGCAAGCGTGTTTGATTTATGGACCAAGTTTTTGGACCCCGTTCCAGGGGGCGCTGTATAGCCCCCTTGCCACACCCGGGTACCATCTTCCCGGCTCTGATGGCTGTGGGATCTGACCTGTGTGCAAAGTTTCAAGAGTTTTCAAACCCATTAAGGGCCCCAAAAGCCGCTAAGAGACTCAAAATCATCAAAAAAAAGGAATGTTAAAGTTTGATGCGTTGCTATGGCAACATTATCTTAGATATTGAATAATGCTTTCACAGCTCTTCATCTGGCGTGTGTTTACATTATACAGATGAAGTTTGAAGCAAATCGGGTAAAAGTAAGAGTGTGATTTCAAAGCATTTTGAAAGTGAAACACTTTCTGCTTCCAGTTGGTGGCGCTATATATTTGACTCACAATAGTCACATCCATGTGATCGGCCTCTTACAACGAACACACTGCTGAAGTTTCATCAAGATCAGTTAATGTATGCAGAAGTTTTAACACACTTCCTTTTTGATTTATGGACCAAGTTAATTTAATTAATACACTAATTATATAAAACTATTGTCAATGCACTACAATTAAACAGGTTATATGCCTTTACTTATAAAAAAATAAAAATAAAAACTTATTTAAAAAATACCAGGCTTAAGAAATGTATTTACTTTAGCAGGCCAGACACACAGTGAAATGATTAAGCCCCCTCCCCCTACACACACACACACACACAGACTGTGTGTAGAGAGACTCAGAGAAAGACTCAGGCTCAGAAAGAGCATGATCATATTCAAACTACAATATCTGACTTTCTGTGGGTTTGAGCTTATTATTGTTAATTAGAAAGTTGTTTGGCTTGAATAGAACAATATACACGGCAAGTTTTGTAACTGTCAGTAAAACTAACCAAGTTATAACACACTTTATGTGTCCTTTTTTAGTCAAAAAAATTCGCCACGGCCAAACCGTTCGAGATATCACAAATCCGTCCGGAATTTAGCATCCTCAATGTCTTGACTTCATGCACACCGAGTTTGGTGGTGATTGGTAACAGCATGGGTTGTAATTTGATGTTTTTCTAGGACATTTATCTAAAAAAAAAAAACATAATTCCCGACTTCCGTTTGAACTGTCGTAAAACTTAGAGCACGAAAGTTGTTTGGCCTGATGTGATCTATGAGTGTACCGAGTTTCATATTAATCCATGCACGTGTGTTTGATTTATGGACAAATGTTCGAATCCCTAAAAGAATGCATCCTAAAAGAATGGTAAAGTTTGATGCGTCGCCACGGCAACAGTTTCAAAGATATCAAGAATCCATTCATAGGTCTTCATCTGCCGTGTATTTACATTATACAGATGAAGTTTGAAGCAAATCGGGTAAAAATAAGAGGGTGATTTCAAAGCATTTTGAAAGTGACACACTTCCTGCTGCCAGTTGGTGGCGCTATAACTTTGACTCACAATAGTCACATCCATGTGATCGTCCTCTTACAGCGAACGCACTGCTGAAGTTTCATCCAGATCAGTTAATGTATGCTGAAGTTATGACACACTTCCTGTTTCACGTTTCTCGCCATAGTTTCGTTTCCTCGCCACGGCCAAACCGTTCGAGATATCAAAAATCCCCACACAAACTTTCATCCTCAATGTCTTGACTTCACGCTGACCGAGTTTCGTCGAATTTGGATCAGAGCTCTAGGAGGAGTATTTAAAAGTTCATTGCGTGTGTTTTACAAAAAAACCTCAATAGCCAACTTCCTGTTGGGCTGGGGTAAAAAGTAAGAACGCGAGGTATAGATGAAATTCTGCTATCGACATGTGTACCGAGTTTCATATTATTACATGCAAGTGTGTTTGAGTTATGGACCAGGTGTTCGGACCCCATTCCAGGGGGCGCTGACGAGCCGCCCTGCCACGCCCGGGTACCAGCTTCAGCCCGGCTCTGATGGCCGCGGGTTCTGACCCGTGTGCAAAGTTTCAAGAGTTTTCGAGCATGTTAAGGGCCTCAAAAGTGCCCGAATAGTCGCTGAAAAAAAAAAAAAAAAAAAAAAAAAAAAAAAAAAAAAAATAATAATCGGAAGGAAAACAATAGGGCTCTGCGCCCTTTCAGGGCTTGGGCCCTAATAATAAATGTATCACTAAGGGCCCGTCCACACGAAGACACGTCTCTGGATACGTATACATTTTTTATCGTATTGGCGTTTTCGTCCACACGAATCCGGCCTTTTGGGAGAGTGAAAACGCTTTTTTTTGAAACCGGGTCCAAAAGTAGATAAATCTCAAAACTACACCCTTGCGGTTTTGTGTGTACAGCCAATACGTAAATATTTTGTGAAACGATGATGTCATCACATTACATGTCGGCTGCGTCACACGCCATCTTCGTCTTCTTCTTCTTGGTTCGTATACAGCGCGCAAGGTTATGCGCATGCTCAATGTCTTCTTCTCTGTGTATAGTGTATCGCTTTGGCAGAATTACAGCGCCCCATACTGGTCTGGCATATGTACTACACCGTTTTCAGTCAGTTTCAGTGGTTTCGTGTGCACGCAGATATTTCTTGAGACGAAGCCGTGTTTACAGATTTTTTTAGAACGAGGAAAAAAAATCGGATAGGAACGCACCGGCTTCGTGTGGACGTGGCCTAAAATAACAAAAAAGTACCTATATCTGCTGTAGCATGAATTAAGTTTCAGCTTTGTCAAAGTGAAGAATGTCACCAGACCTCTCACCACCACAGGAAACCAACATTGTTTTCGCCCTGAAAACACATTCATGTTTACCACAGGACTGAGGCACCACATGCAAGACCCACTGAGGCCATATTGTGACATGGGAACCCCAATAAAAAAAAGAAAAGATGTTAAGAGCCAGGGGAATTTGCATTTTGGAAGGCACTGAATGAAAGTATTTGTTCTTCCTGTTCCTCAGTGAAAGACTCTGTTAAGCCTAAAATGGTTTATAGATTCTTGCTCATAATCAGAAGTCAGGATTATGAGGATGATAAGTCTGACAATTGATGCATGTTTGCCTTGTTGATACTATTAAAGTCAGGCTGTAAATTAGGCAAATTCTTTTCTACTTTTCCCCATTAGTTCATCAGTCAATTACGTTCTCTGGCAGGTCGCTTGACGTGTCCTAGAAACGGGGGCTTTATCTTAAAATTATATGGGGAAAATTGCAAGAGAAAGGGACAAACACTTCCTGGCTGTTTATGTGAATGCAAATGTCAGGCCTTTTCATCTCGCTCTTCATAGAAATAGCTTTGAGGTTCATAAGGTGGCAGTATTTTGAATTCCACTTTAATGGTAGTTAAAGTGCTTGTTAGAACAGAAAGCTAAGGATGTGCATTGTCCCTGGTGAGTTTAGGAAAAAATAGGAATTATGAATGCTTATACCTAACGTTATTAATAGGGCCGGGCAACGATTAATCGCGATTAATCGCATCCAAAATAAAAGTTTGTGTTAAAATAATATATGTGTCTGTAGTGTGTATAACTATTTTGTATATATAAAAACACACACATTTTGTCTCACAATATATTTAAGAAAAATGTGTTGTTAATATATCAAACATTTATATTATATATAATATTAATTCTGTATAAATATATATAAAGTATATACATGCAAATATTTCTTAAATATATATATATATATATATATATATATATATATATATATATATATATATATATATATATATATATATATATATATATATATATGAGTGTATATTTATATATATACAAAATAGTTATATACACCACACACACATATATTATGTAAACACAAACATTTATTTTGGATGTGATTAATCGCGATTAATCGTTGCCCAGCCATTAAGAATCAATCAACTGAACATGATACACAAAAATAGTATAATTTTATCATTAAAATCTACCAAAAACTGATTACAACAAAAGTATTTCACAACACACAATGCTACTTAATAGAAACCAGTAACAAACTACGACCACTTTGCAACCTTAGTAACCATCCACATATCAACACCCTGGCATAACCCATAATACATAAGGTGTTTTAGTTAACAGCCTAAATCTATCAAAACATTTTGCTGCTTGTATACTGCATCACCAACTTAAAATTTAAAAGTCAGTTGCAGTCAGTGAACTTAACATTTTACAAAAACACAACAACCTACAATATACAGTATTTTCAGTATGTCAGGGATGAAAAGGCACAGCTCTTTGAAGAATGTCACACATGATGTCCCATCCACTCAGATGACATGGCACACATCCCCATTATATTCCACTTTTACACCAAATAAAACGTGCCCCACCACCACAGTGTAGTTTTTAATGGATTTGATCCCAATATCTGTTAAGAGCTTTGTAAGAGACAAGGCCGACATCCCGTCGGACTGCTTTTGGCACTAATGGTGGTTGCTATTGACCTGGGATGCAAACCCACGCTGTGTAACACAGCAGGACAGTTTGTTCAGTCGAGGGCAGCGTCACACCCTATTTCGCCCACAGCTTTCATCCGACAACATCCAAAAGTTCAAGTCAGCAAATCTGCTTTGTTGTTTCACCCACAAAACATGCATAATGCATGCCATACCTAAGTAACCAAAGTGATAATGGCATGAAAGGTTGACGATCTACCTGAATTTACATTTGTGAGGATACTTTGAATCTCATTATGATCTCAGATTTAACATGAGGTTAGTGGGATAGATAAAACTGACTGGAATGACTGCAGACTAGTTATTCACTTATCGAAAAACCTGAGAGAGGACGCATGTGATTCTGGAAATGGCCCATCTTTAACTGCTGACAGGGTAGGGCCCCTGCCCTTTAGATAAGAAGATTACGGAGTGATTCAGAGGTCTGGCAGATTTATTGTGCCAGAGCTGAGCCATTTAAAGGATAGATGGAAACTCTCTCTTTGGAGGATGCTGCATTCAGGTTTTAATATCTCCCAAACCCAGCTGTTAACCCATCAAATGTGACAGGCGTATGAAACAAAGAAAATAGAGATTTAACCTTAAGGTGACATCTTTTTTAAGCACAGTTGGCTGTGTTTTAATCAGCATGTTGGCTAAGTACAACGTGACCAAATTCTTGTTGCATTTTAACGATATATTTCAGTCAAAAATCTATCCATCCATCTATCAAGCCAAACTTAATTTCATATGGGTTTGGAACGGCATGAATGTGAGTAAATATTCCATTCTCTATACCGCATTTACACAACAGGTCTTGATGCCCAATTCTGATTTGTTGACTATAACTATTTTTGACGAGTTGATTACAGTACATATTTTAAAAGGGACTCATATCCAATGTCTGCATACTATACACTTGGCGAAACAATCCAAGCCAGACTTACTGACCTGGAAACGCTTAGGCTACAGTGTAACGCAAGCTTTTGCTTTTCGCACCACCTTTAAAGGTCAGCAACACATCAGGTTGAGTCTTTGTCCTCGATTGCACCATTGAAAAGAGCCATGTGATGTCAGGTGCCCAACTGAGTTGACATCATTCGCCACTGTCACTTTTTCAATGATGTATGACTCACATTCAAGTATTTGATTCTTATCAGATTTATTTCCACATACTATGAATAAAGCCTGAAACCGATTTGAGAATATTGGAATCCATGTGCTTTTCTTGCATGTTTGTGGTTTATATCCAATCTGTGCCACATGGGAGGAAACAATTCGAATTGGGTCAATTGACCTATGGCTAAGCCACGCCCCCTCCACTCACTCGGACAAACAGTCAACATTCTGGGATAGGCGCAATGGCAGCTGTCACGGTAGGAGACATTTCACAGGAGGCAATTGGTGATTTTTGGAGACAGAAAGATTATTTATCATCTGGAAGTCACCTAAAGGGCCTTAACTATGCATTGGAGGGTTATATTACTAATTTTATTGGTGAGAAAGTCGATGAAAAGCTTCAGCTCCAGGCAAAAATGTATCTACATTATTTACATGAATCATTCAGCACAACATTGTAAACATTTGTTCTCTTGGTTATTTACAGATATGTTAATGAAGCTAAGTGACGTGATGATGTACAACGCAGTTAGAAGCTAACGTTAACGTTTTCTAATGTTAGACTAACGTTAGCCTAACATTACGTTAGAGATTTTAAAGATAACGTTCAAATAAGTGGTTGACTTAACTTAAAACAGATGTAGACATCCTTGTTTAATTTATACACGTTTAGTTGGTGTTGTGGTCTACCGCATTTCTTAATCGCATATCTTAATCCAGAGGAGACACTTTTCTTGGTTGGGATGTGGCTTGGGAAAGGGTAAAAAAATACACACCGTCGGCTCTCGGGAACCTAGTGTCGGAGTTGCATATACCCCATGCACACCGTTTGACCATTTTAAACATAAAATGACAAGAAAACACAGATGAAAACGGACTAATTGCAATGCATTTCAATGGACGTGGAAGAAGGCGTTTGAGGGCGTGGCTTAGCCATAGGTCAATTATCATGTAATGTGGATGTGGCCTTATATAGGGTGGTAGTAATAGTGGAGCCTATCCCAGTGTCTTGGGCCAAATGCAGGGAAACACCCTGGACAGGTGGCCAGTCCATCACAGGATTATACGTTTTCCAAGCAAACAAAATATCCTGAAGGAGAATGATATGAGAAATGAGAGACAACACAGAGAAAGGACAGAGACAAATGAGCATTGACCCTTTGTTGATAAAAGACAGAAGCACCAATGAAGCAAAACCACAGACAGGCATTATGTCTCTGATACGATCACACACTATGAGGGGTCACGTATCAAAGGAGAAAATGCCATTACTGGCATAGTGTCAGGCCTTGTTCTGCATGGCAAAGCTGCTTATTGATTTGGAAAAAAAAATATTGATTAGTGACGATGAGCAGCCACAGGCTAATCATAATTGATGCCTCATTGCTTCAGTTAACTGTTTCAGGCACAGGCTTACTTTTCAAGCATTATATTTTGTCACATGAACTGCCAACAAATTGGTATCCAGCTAAAATGTAAAAGGGTCATGTTGAAGTGGGTTTTGACCACTGCTTCTTAAGTGGCTCAAAAAGTACTTGGTCTGGTAGAATGCAAATACTTACAGTGCACTTAGTGTGCATTTATTTTGTGCATTGATAAGCATACAACTTTAATTTCTTAAGTAGTGGGAAACTAACTACTTAAGAGTCTTTAAAACTGCGTTGTATACAGATCAGAGTACTGTAGTTTGACATCTCATTTGTCATTATAATACTGTATGTATCAGCATTTTGTACTGCAAAACTCTCTATTTTCATCAAACATAGAATGCTTGCCACCATTGTAATTTGGTATTTTTAATAACATAAACTACATGAGATTGTATCAATGCTAGACTTTTTATTTCATATTTTGTATTGAATTTTGTATTTTGTAATGCACTGCAATGATTGATTTGTTAACTTATTTTTTAACTGGTTTATACAAGTTAAAAAACTACAGTAAGAGAAAATACCAGTGCCAGCAGAAAATATACCTGTATTAAATAATACATTCTCTGAAGTCTTAATATCTTGTCTCGTCTTGTCTCAAGTAAAAGTGTTTTTAAGATTGTTTCAAAGATTTCAAAATATTTTTACTGAAAAATTAGACACATATAACTATTTTATGACACTCAAATATACTACAACTACAACACAAGGATATATTTTTGCATGTTCCTAAATTTGTCAGTTTCCTATAGTTTTCATAGTGACTACTGCATCTGGATCTATTCAATGAAAAAAAAATCGATTATAACCTGAGAAAGTAAATGGACTAAAGGAATGTGTGCAAGTGGAAATGTTAACTTGAACTCTCTAATGTACCTTATCTAAGCATTTGATGATGAATACATGGTCTGATCGAAGTGAGTTTATCCAATACTGCAGATGCTAAGGAAGAGATCCATATGAGCACTTTTAATTTGTTTAATAGGTTGCCTTTGCCCTCTCAATATCTGACCCACTCACTATACAGGACTATGGCTGATTAAAACTAAAGAGTAACAAATCAATGGCATTGCTAAGTATGGGACAGGCCAAAGCTCTCTCGTGGTTTCTGGAGCTGCAAGTGTTAAATCAAGCTCTCATTGATTGTGTGCGTTTCATTTGGATGGGGAAGGGAAGAACTGGTGACTAATGAACTACTGGATTGCAGTCAAATAAATCCAATGCAAATCTACACTTTGCAATGAGCAACTGCAATGGGACCCATGCAGATAATATTTTGAAATAATATAAACTTTGTATTTTTACCATGGTAAATGGAGTTGATTAATGTGTATTGTCGTCTTGCGTATTGACTCACTCCATTTTCAATAGTGTTGCCGACAGCATGATAAATGCACATAGCATTTTTGTATCTACATGTTAATGCCATTTGTGGGCATGCAGGATCTTTAATTCTGAACCGTTGTCAGCACTGACTATGAGAGGATGGAAGAATGTTTCTGAGTAATTAGGAGTCAGGGGAAAAGCGAGTCTAGTAGTCTCTCAAAAGCGCCCATCCCCCTGCTCAAACACAGCCTACATCGGCCACCCCTCCTCCCATAAACGCGTAATATTTCGAACGGTAAACAAAACCATTCACTCTGCCCACAAATGAAGATAAATGAAGACTAAACTCCCTATTAGATGGTTGACAGGTGGTAGGGTTGAGGAGAATGGGCAAAAACTGCTGCATAGGATGGGCATGCTTCCTTCTTATGGTTGTACCACCAAGAGCTAGCGAAGAAGCATCTAGTGGCCGATAATTCATAGTGCTATGGTCTTCTCGGTCTCAAATGAGCCAGATAAAACTGCAGCGCTTGCAGAAAGGACGCAATATGGTCTCTGGGCCTTTGGTGGCGTTTTAATGATGATGGCTGCAGAGTTTCTACTCCGTGGTTGCCCTGGGATTGCATACCCCCACTTTGGCGAGGAAGGTTGCTGATTGTGCTGCCTGTCTTAATTCAAGACTCAAGCATCCAAGGAAACAGGAAACTGTCCCTGCATATCTGTGATGCACTTCTCACAGTCTCTGTTCGTCTGTTTAGCTATTGATTGTGATAGTATTTGTGCCACACGAGAAAGGTTTCATCCCTGTGGTCACTGGTGCACTTTTTTCAAATAGAGAATCGATCAGACCAGTTAATTTCTCACTCAATCAGTAGCCATGTTTCCATCGACACATTTTTATCCGAATTAAGTGATATCGAATGAAAAATACCTTATGGAAACAGTAAAATTCGATGAATTTTCATGAATATCGACTAAAATGAAATACGTTCGGTCTCATCGGATTTTCTCTTGATCGATATAAGGCTAATGCGATAAAAGCTGATGGAAACGTTATTTGCCGAATAAATAATGAATTGCGATTAAGTTTTAGGCCCTTTTATAGTTGCAACACGTCCGAAGAAGAGTTCATTTCCGGCCAGTCTGTTTCGCACACATGGCGGATGTCAACAAAGACAGATGTAAGTGGACAAAGTAAAAAAATGCTTCAACCAAAGGGTTTCCGTGAAGTGTCTCAGAACCAGGATCTCCCAGAACTGATGGAGCGCTGTCGTTCCCACACCACAGTCACCTCCGCTGTCGTCGGGCATTTACGTGCATCGGCATCATCATAGCAATGTTTATAGCGTCGTTGTTTTCTTAGGTTAGTTTTGCTTGTTTTTACGTGGCTTGGTTGAATTCTAATGTAGAATGTGGTCTGTTATTTCTGGTTAACAGACTGTAGCGCTGCTGTAACACACCGTTGCCATGGACGCAGTTCAGAGACGGAACAGACTATTTTCTTTAGCGGAAACAATACTCGTTTTTAAATCAATAAACTCGTTTTTAAGTCAATATTTTGTGTCAAATTATTTATTTATTTGTTTGATTTATATGTAATAAGCAGAATAATGTATAGCGAGGCGGTTGTTATAGCGAATACAACCCCGGCTAACAACCGCCTCGCATATACATTATCCCATTCATATGATCGCTATCAGCTGGCACATAAGCATTATTAGGCTACAACTTGTGAAATATTGATCATTTGTAGGTAGATGGCAATCCGTTTTTTCTAACAAAACTTTCTTCGCAAAAGTTTGCTTGAATGTTGTTCGATTCAGTGCGAAAATTAATGGAAACACCTTAAAATGTCTTAAATCAATTCGATATACCAATTTGATCGCAAAACAGCATGTGACGTCATTACGTACAGGTTTTTATTCGTTTTAAAGCCGTTGGATGGAAACACACTTTCACCAGCTTTATTCGCATGAGTTTTTTAACCGAACTTCAGATAATTCGATTGAAAAGTGGATGGAAACATGGCTAGTGTTTATTAGCAGATGCATAAATATCTCCTGAATATGGCCTTTTAAATAATGACAATGTGCAGAAAAACTTTCAATCTAAAAATCATTGTATGAAGCAGGTCATTAATAAGGAGCAGTTCTTGATAACATCTGTTCTCAGAATGTGTTCTTTTCCTTATTTCCCCCAAAGATATGATTGTTTTCCATAATCATTCATATCTTGCCAGCTGCATTCTCAAATTCCATTTCCCTTTACAGGCCCTTTATTATTACATGTCAATATAAAACAAACAAAAAAATAAGAGGGAGGAGGGGTTTCATTTCTGGCAGTGTGGAGAGCAATCATCTTGCCAAGCTCGGAACCTTTATGAATTCCCAGCGTATCTCCTCACACCAGCTGTTTTCCATTGATAAAGCCAGGTATACACGGCTCTTTCAAACCGTTATCACTCCCCTCCCCCCTCCTCCTTTTACCGTCTGTTTAGGGTGGACAAGACCAAGTGGACAAAAACGTATGTTCACCAATACATGAAATAAAATCATATCTTGCCACTTTAGACACACTCTTATTTAAATCTAAATCCATTTGCAATGCCACATCTCCGGCAGTTTTAAAACTGAAACAGAAACTACCTATGTGATAATATGTGAAGTGGGGTTATTATGGTGACAAGCATGGTGGTAATGCATTGAGAGATAACCTGAAAACTCCAATGTGAGGTGTCGCTATGCTAAGCTGTTGTATCCCAGAAACGGTGGTTTCGCTCTGCAAACGGATGATATTTGTGTTCACTGGTCTAGTGAAGGTGAATTCTGTCGTTAGCATTCACTGCTAGGTGTGGTTAAGATCACTGTATGTCATCCACACTTCACAGCACAAAAGCAATTTGGTGACGTGACTCCCCTGCTAATGCTAAATTACTCACAGCAATGTCCAACGCCAAGGCTATTTTATTATTTACACTGCAGTTATAGCCAATACAATAACTATGTTAAGATAATACATTATTTATCATTCTACATTATTAATAGACTGGTATGGTAGTTATGAATATAATATCATAAGCTCATAAATCATATACGATATGATTTTACACCTTCACAAGTTGATAATTATCCCTCAACATGAACTCAGAATTGTCTTTCTAAATACACTTTACTGGACTTTCTGTGCACGTCTTATTAAATAATAAATATCCTAGCTGCAAATTTTATAAAAAATAAAAAATAAAACATATAAGTGATATTATAAAACTATCTTTCGAATGCATCTTGAATTATTCAGTCAAATGACCTTTCTGATACACTTCTGGGAATTTATTCTGTAAATGTGTTTCTATCGTAGCATATGCAAGTCGTAAATGTAAATTTTGCAATATTGTATACATATTTTTCCATCCAGCAATTTTTCTGCAAAATGCCAAAACTTAACATTATATGAGTGGAAAATTGATTATTGCAAAAATGTACCTCTAAAACAAAATAATGGTCTTTTATGGCTATTTTTCTTTCTTGTTTTCTTGCTTTCTTTCTTTTCAATATAATATAACATTTTAACCTGGGAATGTCAGATTGCTGCAGTAAAATGGGTTTTCAATGATCAAATATATTTTTTAGTGGAAAATATTGATGAATAAAATGGTCTTTTGATGAAAGCAAGTAGATGTCCATTTATTCTAAATTAGGCTGGTTGAGAAAGTTACTAACAAGATGGAAACAGTGTAGCTTCTGTTTGAAGACACAATTCAAATAAAAGGCCATTTGGGTCCAGCAAAGGATGTTCATGTCAAGTGAGAGGAATGCTGAGCACTTGGGATTGAATGGAAAAAAGCTTGCCCAAGTGCCCTTTATAAGATGGCATAAAAGACTTAGTGGAATGTGAGTTTTAATGGATGAGCTGGCACACCGGAGCTCAAACCCTCTCATGCCATACACAGGTGGAGGGAAGGGGAAATGGGAAATAGGAGTGGGATTGTTTATCTACCATTGCCAAACAAAAAGTGACATTATCTAGGGTGCCATTGTACAATGATAATGAGATTAGATATGATCAGCGGGAGATGAATACGAGTATGTGGCCTTATTCTCCATACTACTTCCAGTCTGTTCTTTCTTTCCACTATGAGTGAGTGCAAAAGGCTTTAAATAAAGGATGCGAAAGCTCCATAAAATTAATCCATATGTTCCTAATCTGCTGAATCCATGAGATTAAAAGGGTTAAAAAAAAGATATTTCTCTTCTTGGCTTGTTCATGAGAAAAGTAGCAATGTTGAATCACTGATCCAATTCACAAAATGATTCAGTTTGCACGATTCATTTAGGAACCTGACTGATCTGGTTAATAGTTCTCAATGACTTGATGATCCTATCTCAGAGGTTAACAGCTACAGTAGAAGGAAAGATTTTCAGTGAATTATGATGTAGATTTCCGTATATAGGCTGAAAAGTATGGAAAAACATGGGTAGCAATATTCAATTCAATTCAATTCAACCTTTTCTTCTAAGAGTGTAAAATGGGATTGCATTCTGTATTTAAAGTCACATTTCACATTACCATTCTAGCAACGTTTGGTGCAAAATGAAAACGAAATTACATCATTTACATTTGCCATTTCATTTGCATATTACATTTCAAATTGAATATTGCTACCCATGAGCTTCCATAGAAAAGCTCCAGTCCTTATTTCATATGCTTGGAAAATAGTGACCAGTACAGAACCACTGTAAAAAGAAAAAAAATTGTGAAATTTCACAAACAAATTACAAGGAAATGGCAATTTCTTTAAAAATTTGGAAGTAGAAAGACAAATAATTTTAATTTCAAGTAAAATGTAATGCAATAATCTTTGTTTTATCTTCAACTTCAAAAAATAGTTTTTACACTGCATAATTTTCCCTATTAGCTTGCATGAAAGTCATCAGGTTAGGAACAAAATGAGGGTAAATTTATGAAAAAAAAAATCATTTTTGTTAAAAAAAATATGCCAAACCAAATTAGATGCAGCTTTTATCACTAGTGTTGAAAGGCTAAATAATTGCTTATCAAAACAATACGCACTGCATGAATTCTATCTCATGGTACCAGACAGATGAAATAGAGTTGCTCTCCTTCTCTTGTGTGGAGAAACGGCATATTTACGCCACAGGCACCTCACATGCTAGTAGTTCTATCAAGGGTCCCATGTGACACAGGTTGCCCATAGTAACCGGCTTAGCTGCAGTCAATGGAAAATAATACATTAAAAAGTAGCGAAAACAACTACAAACACAGCAGTCTTGAAAGATTTAGTTAGTGGATGTAATGAATCAGATACAAACCGCTTGGGGCTGTTCTAGCACAGCAGAGCTCAACGTGTCAATCATAGCTGATGGCCTGTGAAAATGTAGGCAGGGCTTTTTTGATTCTCAACCCCATTTGTATGATGGACAGCCCCGTCGTCCAATTACCACCACATGCTGCCAGATCACCACAAGGGTCGCATTTAACAGACCTCGGGTGTAGGAGAAACACCTGCATCGTGCAATTTACCACTGGGTTTGTTGACAGTTCTGGCATTTCTAAATGAGGGAGGGTTCAGATAACCTTTGCCAACCATTTGAAATGTACACTTTACAATAAGATAAGCAACACAGGGTTGGTTTGTAATTATGATTTTTTTTTTTTTAAAGAACAATGTTGTAAATATCTAAATAGATGGTTATAATAATGCTTGTCAGCGACACAAAAGATCTTTTTTTAACTGAACAATCTATGCAAATGATGTTGACAAAACGCCTAATGGTTATTGTTATGCTGTCATAGGCATTTAGCCCAACACAAAACCTCTCTATGCATGTAGACACATGGGCATATAGAAAAAGACTGTTGAAAGCTAACATCGCCATTCTCCTCAAACATCATTAGCAGAAAAGGAGTGTTCAAAACTGCTTTGTTTGTGTCTCTTCTCATCCATGTCAGACGGTACCATGATTGACAAAGAAGTGAAACCACTTTGGCAGCCATATTTGAGGTGAGTCATATAACAGCAGGTCTCTGAGGGGCTTCGGCGTTGACAGTGACGCATTTGTGCTTGTTTTCCCAGCTAGATAATTAGCTGAGCGCAGAAACCTGCTCGAGACACAGGTAATAGGTAGACTTCAGAGCTGAATTGTAAAAAAAGATGAATTGCAGAATGGCAATAAATGATCAGTATGGGCTAATTAGGGCTAATTATGAGATGCTTTGCTTGGAATTCTTTTGTCAAGGACAGCCAACCAGTGAATCCAAATTAGACCTCTTCTTTTTGTCATTATGTGCTTCTCTTGGTCTGAAAGTGATACCCAAATTAGTCTCCTATACTATATGTTTCTTAAAACAACCATACAAAGCTGCTCATTCACATGTAAATCTGACTATTAAGGGCTGTTCACACATACAGTACCTATATAACAGCTTTACTAATGAGCTTGAATACAGCATGTGAAGAGCTTAGTTTCCGTTTTTCAAGTAACTATGATGAAACATCTCATTTGAAACCATTTCCATTAATTCTAAAGCAGGATAATCATTTCCCAGTGAAATATAACATAAAATGTAACTGTCAACTGTTTTTATATATTTTTTAACGTGTCTTGAGCCAAAACTGATAAGTATCTTGAGATTTTCACCTTACACAGAATGTGTAAATTAAAGAATAATCAGTTTTTTTTTATTTTGTTTTTTTTGTAACCTTAAAGGTTTTCACATTTGGAGCAAATGCACTTCACGCCATTTTTAACAAACAGAACATAAAAGTACATTTTTGCATGTAAATATTCAAGATATGAGCCAAGCACAACATTATTCCATATGAACACAACCTATGAAAGTATGTTTCCACCACATAAGGGGACAAAAATCACTATTATGACGTACTAAGCTGTAATTGTGACATAAAAAGGCAAAATTATGACATATTAAGTCACAATTATTAGGGGTGTAACAATATGTCATGCCACAATTTATCGCAATACAAAAATGCAACAATGCATATCATTGATAGTGACAATATGTATTGTGTATAATTCCCCAAAATAAAAGTACAGTGTGAGAAAAAATCAAGTTGTCTACTACATTAAACTTCCTATATATAATGTTGATTATAATCTAATAAAATTCAATGGGGGAAATATTTGTGGGTCCTGATAATGCCAGATGTCTTATGTTACCTGACATTTGCGTCTCTATAACACGCATTTGCGTGCATATGAGATGCAGTTTTTCGCATGCATTTGATATGCAGTTCATTTGCGTGTAATACATGCACCACACACCACTAATTCTACCAAAACATAATACACACGCACCCCACACCTAAACCTACCCTAACCAACCAATGTGTATCATATGCACATAAAAACTCTCTTTTAGCATATAAATTACACCGACAATACACATGCTTGCTATAAAGATGCATTTAGTGTGATCGGGTTGGTGACAGAGTGTATGCATATTCGTCTAAAATCATGAATATTTTTGGTGTCACCATTTGCCCTTGGGTTACAAGCACCAAGTCCAAGCCTATTCATTTAAACCCACAATGTAATATCAAATTTAGCATTTTAATGAACATTACATTTTTTGTTAACCTTTTACCATCATATTGTATCATGAGTTCAGTGTCGTGATATGTATCGAATCGTGACATGAAGGTATTGTTACACCCCTAACAATTATAAGAGAAAAAGTAATTAATTGTGTCAATAATGTTTTTGCCAAAGACACAACTTTGTATCTCATACTTTACATTATGATGTCATAATTATGTTTTTTTATCTCATAATTAATTTCAAGCATGAAGCAAGCAAATTTTAAAGCACGATTTTTTCTTATGGGGCAGAAATGGGCTTCACAAAGAAAATTGAATTTTGAAGAAAACAAGTCTAATTCTTCTGCTAACAAATCATTGTCTCTGTTTTGTAGCGTTTGAACCACTGCAACTGCACAGTTATGCCAAATGTGAACATCTTGCATCAGTAGACGACAAACACTGTTTGAGCTAAGCAAACACTCTGCTAATGCAACCTGCCTGTCTGTAATTAGTTAAAACAATTAAACTGAAATTACCATCACTTATTCCATTTTCTGGTAGTTGATGTTTCTAAATCTGCCAAGCAGCAATTGTCACTAACCACAGTAATTGTATCTTTCAAATAAAGTCTAAATCAAATGCTATAACAACACCAGAGGTCTGAATCTGCAAATAACGTTTGCAGGTTTAAACTTCTGATATTTACATTTATGCACTTTGCAGATGCTTTTTCAAAATATACTTGATTTGATCAATTTGTGTGAAACCATGTTCCAGTTGAGCTATTCAGGAATGGGGTGTAGAACCTAAAGCAGTGATAGCATTTTCATCACAAATAACTGAATGCAAAAGCTTGTTACTCCAAGAATCCAGGTTCCCAGTTTCCTCATTTCCCAACACTTCCCAAATTTGTGACCAATCACCCTTATGGGAACTAACAGCACATCTGTATTCCCTCTAAATACAAAGATAAATTGAACAAATTGGAGTCTGGCTTGGATTTAATAGATTTCCCAGGGACCTGCAGAAGAAAATGAGGTCACAGGGCTATGGGCTCTCTGCGGGGTCAGGAAGGGACATGGATTTTGAAGTGTCGAATTATAGGTTTGGCAGCGTTCTGGTAGAAACAGTTGCTTTTCCTGCAGGACGAGCACATTGAGATTTTGAATATAGCTGTGCTTCTGGCCCTGAGAGCATGATTAGGTGCGCACAGTGCCAAAGAACAGACACAAAGATGGCCTTATTCATCTGCAAACCAGAAGTAACACAATAAATTTCCAAAGAAATCAATCACATTAAGAGATGCCTTTTAAATTCCTAAATGAATTTGAATTGAGGTAGTAAACAGGATGCAGAATTGTATTTCAAATTGAAATGTAAGGAAGCAGAAGTTAGTTACACATTGTTTTGAAGACTGATGCAAGTTTCTTTTCACATCTACATTGAGTGAATGACACAAACGCAATTATTTAGATAATTGAAGCAGCTAATTTGATATGTGGTGGGTTAAATCCAATTACATTTCCACACAAACATTGGCCATATGTTGAGATTTGTGCTACACTTCACATACAAAAGGCTAAATGTAATTACCAAAAGATGCTTTTCTTTGCAACAGTGTCTTAAAGGTTTAAGTGCACATTGAGAGACTGACCAATAGTGAAGTTCATTTTGCAAGCTATTTATTATGTTATCTATGTCTTAAAGGTTTAAGTGCACATTGAGAGACTGACCAATAGTGAAGTTCATTTTGCAAGCTATTTATTATGTTATCTATGCTTCTTTTCTGATCAATGCTCATCAACCCAGCTAATGGTGTTTTACCGCTCTCAGCCAGTAAACATCTTCTCTCTTATGCAGGGCATGCACATATATTAGCAGTATGTGTAGAATTTTTTTTGTCTCCTACTTGCGGTGTATCCTTATAGCACCTACAATTTAATTGGGTCCCAATGGGGGTGTTATAGATGGGTCTCACACTCTGTCATTTCTGATAGACATGGTTTCCGCATTGGATATACTGTATAGGCTGTTAAGACACGTAGTGCATGCATGCTAAACAAATGGAAGTGGGCATTAGAAAAGGCAGAATGGTCTCATTCACATGGGGACTGGCACCTGCTGGTTTTGTTTTTGTTTGTGTGCACATATGGAGTTCAGTACCCATTAGGACTGATTTACAGTGTGATTCAAGACAAGCTGAAGTCCTTAGCTTTGGCATGAAGGTTGAACTCAGACAATAAAGCAAGATAATGACCCACAAGAAACTTGGTTCAATTATTCAGACGTTTTGACTCTTCTGTTGATGTTAGAACTCATATACAACGCACACTTAAAAATATGAAAATGTGGTTACTCGTTCCAAACCTGGATGACTTCCTTGTTTCAGTACTAGGATACAAAAGGAGTAAACAGAATATGAAAACAGCAACATGAGCAGTTATAGTGAATAGTAAACAAGATTCAGTCAATAATTGCTTTTTTATTTACTTAAAAAGTTACCATTTGGCTTTAGAAAATAATATAGATTCTGAGTTGTATTAATTGCTTTTATGGTGCTATTTTTGTCCATTTTGCACCAGCCATTCATAAGGTCTTTCTTAAAATAGGTTGTTTGTTCTTATTTTCCCTAATGAAACGATTCCCTGGGATTCTCAGAGAAAGCCATAATTGATCAAATGTGTACCTTGTATGCGATAAAAGACGCTTTGGATATAAACATCTGCGAAATACAAAAATGTAAGTATTAACCTTTACTTGACGCCTGTATAATGTGTTATAAAGGTATTCATTATGCATGTTTAAAAGATTCCTTGCAGATTCCTTGTTACTTCTGAAATGGTTTGTTTGGCATGTGTTTTAATGTATTATACTTTCTGAAGGTGTTTTTGTATTATACTTTATTATAACTGTGGTCACAATTATTAATTAGATTAATGCAACCAGCACAATACATTATAGGGTGCATTACGAGGCATAATGAGTGCATTGACAAATGCTTTTATAATGCATTATATAAAGGCTTCAAGTAAAGTGTTACCGAAAATGTATCTACAAAAAATAAGGGACAATACAAATACTTAGACTATAAAAAAATTGACACTATTTTTATTTTCAATGAAACTAAATGAAACCTGACATGGTGATGTCATTTAGTTCAAGGTGAAGTTATGTTGAATGCTCAAATAATTACTAGCTGCAACCACATCTCCATTTGTGTTCCACAGTAGAATTTGTTTTTTGACAGAATATTTGGACGAACAATCCTGTTAAAATTAATAAAGGACCTTGTTAACGCAACAGCTAAATGTTTCTTCTTTAAGGGTCTTCTTGCAGGTCCTGTGACTGGTACATCCTTGTTTACATAGCGAGAGGGACAGATTGGCGCAAAAGCAAATCACTACATGTTTCATATCACGTCCCTGGACACAATAAGCCTTTTCACTGCTATGAACTTTTTAGGTCCCCATGGCTGTCACATCTATCCTCCTTCATCCTTTCTTTCTTAGCATCCTTTCTTTCCCCCCACTCCATCTTTGCAGTGCCTTCCAAGCTTGCGTACCCTGAAACACAACCTCCTTTATGAGAACCCCAGAGACAAAGATGTCGCTATTCCATAAGCAGTCCAAGCCCATACATCATTTTTTTTTTTTTGTCTTTATTTTTATAATCCTGATCCACTACCTTCACAGTTTGGTTCTTGTTGCATTTGAATAATGACTCGTATAGATTCCATCAATGTCAAATGCTTCGTATTTCATATCTCTATATCATAGGAAACATTATATCATAGATATCATGAGCATGCTATATTTCACACCATGTTATGGGACATATATGAGCATGATTTTTTAATGCGGCGCCCTGCAGTGCAGTGCGATATGCGTCTTGAAAAGTTCAAAAACGTATCTCCTGTTGTTTAACTGATACGTCCATTCTCATGAATAAGATTTAAAGTGCATGGATGGAAGTGGAGATTTGTGAAAGAGATAGGACTATTAATCAGACTATGACCACAGGCATGCTGGGGGATGGGCAACCTGCAGGGAATGTTGCTGCTGGCGTTATTTTGCCTCAAACGCCTATGCAACACTGATGTTTTATACTAAAAAAATGCTGATCTCTTAACTTTTCTATATCAAAGCCAATTTGCATTAACATGCAAAGGTATGACGTTACTAAGAATTTACCATCAAGGTTTTGTCACCCTGGGCAAATTGGATGTTTTTTTTTTTTTTTTTTTAAATGCTCTTGCCAGGTACGGATAAGATTCTGCCTCGGAGTAAAAAACATAAAAAAAAATACAAATTTAAAAATAAGAGTTATGTTGTCAGATTTTAAATTACACTATGGGGTAAAAAGTCACACTTGCAAGATAGAAAGTGGAAATTAAAATAAATAAATTTGCATTGTGAGATATTAAGGTGCAAACGTTAAGTCAATGTCTGAAGTTGAAATAGAATCTTAAGAGATTATATATATATATATATATATATATATATATATATATATATATATATATATACATACATATACACACACATACATATATACATACATACATACATACATATATATGCTGGGAGAATTTATCAAGAATTGTGAGGATAGTGAATAAGGGCATGCAATACCAGAGGATGGATGGATGGATGGATGGGTGGATGATGGATGGGCGGGTGGGTGGATGGATGGATGATGGGTGGGTGGATGAGTGGGATGGATGGATGGATGAGTGGGTGGATGGATGGATGGATGATGGGTGGGTGGATGGATGGATGATGGGTAGGTGGGTGGGTGGGTGGATGGATGATGGGTGGGTGGGTGGATGGATGATGGATGGGTGGGTGGGTGGATGGATGGATAGTGATGGGTGGATGGGTGGATGGATGGATGGGTGGGTGGGTGGATGGATGGATGGGTAGGATGGATGGATGATGGGTGGGTGGATGGGTGGGTGGATGGATGATGGGTGGGTGGATGGATGGGTGATGGGTGGGTGGATGGATGGATGGATGGGTAGGTGGGTGGGTGGATGATGGGGTGGGTGGATGGATGGATGGATGATGGGTGGGTGGATGGATGGATGATGGGTAGGTGGGTGGGTGGATGATGGGTGGGTGGATGGATGGATGGATGGGTGGGTGGATGGATGGATGGATAATGGGTGGGTGGGTGGATGGATGATGGATGATGGGTGGGTGGATGGATGGGTGGATGGATGGATGATTGGGTGGGTGGATGGATGATGGGTGGGTGGATGGATGGATGGATGATGGGTGGGTGGATGGATGGATGGGTGGGTGGATGGATGGGTGATGGATGGATGGATGATGGGTGGGTGGATGGATGATGGGTGAGGGCATGGATGGATGATACATAGGATATGGGAAACACAGACAAATAAATAAATACATATCTGATTACTATTATTGTGTACATTTTCAAACTATAGTAGTTCGTTTTAACTGGAATAAAACGATCAGACTGCTGAAACAGCATCGATTCGAATTTCATATTGACTTCAAACTCAAGAAGGAACAGTGCTTTCCTACCTCTCTGAATACAGTCTGTGCATGCCAGAGATTATATTACCACAAACACACACACAGCCAAAGGGTTCTTTCTCTGAATGATAAAAGAATATTAACTGAACGATCCAGTGCTTCAGGATAAAAAAAAAAAGACACATTGAATGATTAAACAACATCTAATGCTAGATGAATCATACAGAAACTGTGCTTTCCTATTGCCTGAGGCATTTGCAAAATGTACCAGCCTGGTGTTTTTGGTACTTTCTGTTCGCCTCTTAAGGATGGAGAAGGGAAAAGGGATAAGATTAAAGGGAACCCTGAACATGTCTGATAAGATTGACCTCCTCAGGTTTGTCCTTCAATATTACCTCATTATATTTATTCTCCTTTTGGTGCAAGTGATGACGGTGACTGAGCAACTCCAATGACAAGCAGCCTGTTAAATAAGGTATGGGGGAGATCCTCCATCACAATAATCACTGCATCTTTACTATGGCTACCCGATCTCCCCCTCCCCCAGTGCTAAACAGACAGAATTGATCTCATTCACATCGACATTCAAAACCACAGAATACACAGGCTACACACACACAGAGGCACTGCCCTTTCCTTCAGAGAAAAAGTTAAATAAAAAAAATTATATAAGTGGATCTCAGAGATAGTGGCTTCAAGCCTTCCTTCAAGTGGCTTCAAGTCTCACTGTGAGCAATGCATGCATCATTGACAACAGAAGCTTATATCATAACGTCATGTACTAGAATGTGCTATATGTATTAAAGGGCTTAATTATAGCATAGATCCAAGGTGTTACAAATATTAAAGGGATAGTCAAAAAATGCTTTTAAAAAAAACAATTTTAAAGGGATACTCCACTTCTTTTTTTTTTGGAAATAGGCTCATTTTACAACTCCCCAGAGTTAAACAGTTGAGTTTTACCATTTTCAAATCCATTCAGCCGATTTTCTGATATTTAAAAGGATATCAGTAATCAGACAGTTTCTGGTCCCATTGACTTCCATAGTAAGGAAAAAATATACTATGGTCAATAAGTCAATGAGACCAGAATCTGTGTTTCCAAAAAAGTGGAGATATCCCTTTAAATCACAATGAAACCAGTGTCAATCATATATATATATATATATATATATATATATATATATATATATATATATATATATATATATATATATATATATATATATATATATATACACACACTCTAAAAGTGTAAAATTTGGGTTAAAAATGCAATTAAAAAATGTACAGTTGCAAGTGAAAGTTGAAGTTGGTTTAAAATTTGAAATACCTTTTTAACCCAAGATTTACTTTACTCTTTAATGAATACACATCAAAACTTTTTGTGTCAATAAAATGCATTGCAGCTGATTCTCAAGGCAATGACAACAAACAGTAGTACTTTTTTTCAGTCAACTATGCCCACTTTATGGAAAAGAGTAATGTGAACGTTCAGTAAATTCTTCTTTTGTGTTTTACAGAATAAAGAAAGTCATACAGGTTTGGAGCAACATGAGGGAAAGTAATGACAGAATGTTCATTTTTGGATTAAACAATTGACCCTTTGAAACTTAATCCTTAGAAAAAATGATTTAGAACTGATACTGTTTGTTCCCAAACCAAATAAGTTTGCAACGTTTGCAAATGTCAACTCTGTGACATTTCCAGTATGTTGCGTCTAGAACCAGACAAAAAAGCTAGTCTGAATAACTTTTCCTCCTCCTTAAATTCCCTTCCAGACGAATTCACATCATATCTGTGCTTCTTTTCAGACGTGCCACCCTCATTCATTCATTTATTTATTTATTTAGTGTCGTTCTGCTTTAGAAAACTTTGCCGCTTGCGTAAGCTCGCATGAAAATGAAAAGCGAGATGCAGCACATTTTTTTAGCTTAGGCGCAGGTGTTCCTCAATTGAATTTGTATGTCTCGAGTGAATATGGCATCACACATGGAGATGAGAGGCCTCACTGTAGGTTTTTATCTCTACCAGAAATGGTTCGAATCCACAGTGAAAATCAGTTAGCACTGTGCTCGGACAGACAGAGGTGATCTCAAAATGAAATCTGAATTATTTTGCAACCTTTGAATAAGATAAAAGTATATCATGAATAAGGAAAAAGGTCTATATCACCACAGCAATTTAAAGCTGGTCTTCAAAGCAGTACCAGGATTTTTTGAAAACCCGCATATAAGGTGTTATATGTCCTTATATTATTCCGGTCCCTATAGATATGCCTAAAGTCCTCTTTCACATTTAATCACCCTCCAGTTAAACTCATAAATCTGAAATGCTTATAAAAGTAGGACACCTCTCTTCAAAGAACAAATAGCGGCAGTATTTGGATCTTCCCATAAAGAAAATTATTCTTATTGGGTGGCAGGCATCTGATAGGCACAGAATACCTCTCATTGTAATGGTGCCGGGCTGCATTGTTCACTTCAGTGTCCTATTTCTGTGTCGATGGTCGAGAGGAATTTGCCCTAGATTTCATCACAGTGGCTTCAACTTTTGCCAAATAAATAGCCTTTATGCCATGAAGGAGTCCTGGCTTGAGTCTGCTAGATAAGACAAAGACATAAACAGGAAAGGCAACGAAAGTTCGATCACAAGTTGATCATTTAATCCATTTTCATTCAGATTGGAACGTCAATTTGCATTTCACTTCTTGTCCATCAAACTCAAAGAGAACGTCTAGAACCCATCGTCCTAAAGAGGACCTTAACAATGTCAATTAGAACTTCTTTATGAGCTCTGAAACATTTGAACTGTGATACTAAAAAAAGTAATTGAATTGGTAGGAAGCACATTATTTTACAGTACTGTTTTGCATGGACATTCTATTCTCACACACATACACCGATTGGACTTTGATTTCAGTTTGCCACCATTTCCCTTAGTTCTATTGTTCAGCATGTCATTGTCAATTTGCATTAGTCCATTTAGGTTCAGCTGTGTCCACCCGTTATCAATAGTATTTAAAAGGGTAACTAAACTCCTGGTCAGAGCCATGCCTCCACCCACTGGCAATATTTGAAAAATGCTGAAAAAGTGGGCAGACCCCAGCAGAGATAGAGGGACGAAATAGATGCTAAAACACTACTATCCTGATCGTTTTCAATACTCGCAATTCCAACTCCTGACTAGCTGCAGTGGTTTTGACAAAACAAGTCTGGCTTTTATACTGCCAAGGGCGTAGCTCGTACCAAGAGTGGTGAGCTGAAACCTACGTGCGTCACGAAGTGCGGAAACATCCAATACGGAAAATTCAACTGCAGTAGCCACCGTTCAACCTGAAGAGGGCAGCACTGTAGACGTTGCCACAGCCATACCATATATTACAATACCATATATTGTAGAAATAAAACACTTTATACAAAAATGTCAAAAAAGTTACTCTGATCGATGACTGTAGTATTGATAGAGATCCATTCTTACAGATCATTAACGAAAAAAAGTTGGTTTAGTTACTCTTTTAAGTTGTGTTTGTCTTGCCTCATTTTAAAGCTTTGTGAAATATCTCCTCTTCCTGTTTACCTGAGAGTTATATTAAAATACTTCTGATCCTTTAATCATCGTCTCCGTCGTTAATTAATCAAATCGTGACATACTATGTATTTATTCTAGTAATGCTGAATGTGCTTAATTCTTTCTTAAGTCTGGAAAAGAAATTAAGGTTTTTGATGGTAACGTTCCACAATATTTTCTCCATATAATGGAGATAATGGACTTCATCGGGCACGCAACCGGTTTCAATAAGAGTCCAAGCCACAGTTTCAGTCCAGCTCTCAAAGGGCTTTAAACACTACACCAGCGATGAATAAGGGTCTCATTGAGCTGAAAGCGATCAGGTCATTTCAAAGATAAATAAAAAAGTTTAAGTTTTATAAGCACAAATGCTTCGCCTTGCTCTGTTCTGCTATGCGCATTCGTGACTCTCTCTGTCGACGGCTTCTCCAAAATGAGCAAATCTTTTTCGAGTCATTTTGCTCATTGAGTAAACGATGGATTGGAAAGAGGTTGCTCATTTTGATGAACAAATCTTTCCTTAAGAATCATTTTGTTCATTTGAGTGAACGAAAAGGGTTCTAAAAAAAGATTTGCTCATTTTGATGTAACGAGTTCGACCAGGAGAGTCATGAACGCGCATCACAGAACAGAGCAAGGGTTCATTTAAATGAAAAAAAAAACTCGCAAAAAGATTTGTTAGACTTGGAACTCTCATTCTGGACCTCTGATTATTTGGTGCCCAATGAAGTCCATTATATGGAGAAAAACCCGAAATGTTTATCAAAAACCTTAATTTCATTTTGAAGTGAAGGAAAGGAGCTTAGCATGGACATCTTGGATGACATAGGGGTGAGATAAATTATCAGCAAAAGTTTTTTTTCTTCTAGGTAACCCAGTGTGTTGTTGCCTTGCATTACTTCAGTATTTCCATGGGTAACATAGAAAGTGCATGTACTGGTAAATAAAGTGCAACCAAAATGTATCATGAGGCTATTCAAACAATGTGTAGGCCTAATCATTTATAATCTCGCAGGTCAAGCTGCCCAGGAAACAAGCACAGAAAAGCTGAGGGCTGATCAGACCCAACCTCAAACTAATTCAGATCAACATGTTGCAATGACAATGACTCATGATAGCTAGCCCTGACTGGACATCGTGCATAGGCAGTAGATTCGTAATATGTCAAAGCAACTGGAGCTCATCTTGTTTCTGGTAGTGGGATTTTAAAAACATCTAATAGAAAACCAGCTAACTACAGCGTTCTCACGAGCTCAGAAGAGCACAATGTTCACTCCTCTGCCACCGCTCATTAGAAGCAAATCACACCCACTGTCTCAGTGGAGGAACATCCAACTCATTTCTTATCTGGCTTTTCCACACTCTTTATTGTGGACCAGAGAAGAAACCAATCATTGTCCTATATATTACTGAATCCACTCATGAAGTCTCAAAGCACACGAGGCTGCCTTCCATCTCTAATGCTACTTTAATTGTTTTCCTTACAGTAGAGTACTTATCTTGCTGTCATGAAACAGATTTGGTAAGAATCTGATTTTCATAATAGACGGCAAGGCTTGATAATCACATCAAAATTCGACTGTGAGAGCTGCATTCAATATGTTTTACATTAAACAGCCTTATTTAAAGGGGTTTTGTACATCTAAACTTCAAAATTCAAGGTTGTCCAATGGTTTTGGATGTTATATCAGGTTTAGGTTCTTTCGATCAGCAAACTAATTCCTAGATTCTTGAAAAAAAAGACATTATTTTAAGGTTGATTTCTCAAAGGCGTACACTCAGATAAAAAAAAATCAGATGAGAAAAATATTTGAATGCGACAATATTAGTAAATATGGGATCAATAAACGAATTAATTAACACTGTACAACAGTGGCAGGACTAGATATAGTTTTAAAGATACAAGTGTCACATGAGACTATGATTGGCTTGGGTATTTGCTCACTCTATCAACACAAATAATGTTGTTTGATGTTCAAAAAAGGTGTGCAAGAATGTGTCAAACTGGTAAAAAAGCGTATTACAAAGTTTTTTTTTAATTTTGGTCACGTTCAAATCAAAATGACCCTAAAATGACATCTACTTGTGTGTAAGGTCATTATTTATAATATAACATACCAATATAAATGGTTCCATATGCATTTAACCTGGAAAGCATTTCACCATCAAATGGAATTTACAAAAGGGACTTTTCTCCTTGTTTCGAAAGCTCACCACACACCACTGCAGTACATAAATGATGTGTTCTCAACAACTAGAGAATAGAAAGTATGCTGTGGAATTTAAAAATACTCTCCTACTGCATTGGCTTTCTCTACAACCCCTTTTTCTTCAAACTGAAACCTTTATTTTTAAGACCGTACAGCCTGGGGTTCAATGAGAACCCAAGAGCAAGCCAAGCACTCCAAAAAACACAAGAGATCAATCCTTTAGAGAAAAATTAGCATCTCTTCAAGTCTAATGTTGGTGGTAAGGATGTCAAGGGCTACCAAGGGCATGCTTTTCCAAATGCACAATATGCTTCAAGCACCACAAGTGCCATGAAAGTCTGTACTGTAAGCATCTGCACCTGATACACTATTATGCTACAACCAAGAGAAAGAAGTTGAAATCCAACAGCGTACTCATTGGTATGCATCCTTGTGGCTTAAGCAAAAAGAAATACAATATCACAATGCATGTAACCACTTAAATCCGTCTCAAAATATGGTGCACTTTTGACTGTGTAATGTCTAAAAATTAAAGGTTGACATTCTCAAACGTCTCCATTCCTATTTTAATAATCCAAGCATCCTCAATAGCCGAAGCAAACAAACAGTAACAAACGAACTGCAGGGTTTCCTATCACAGCTGTAGTTGATCTAGCACGCTACTCATAGTCATTTGATAAACTAACCGGCTTTGATTTCACCTGTCAGATGCGCAAAAGAACTCTCATACATCGGGATAAGCGGCTTTCAAAGTCGTAAAACACGCGTATCTAATGATATATCGAGAACAAAACCTCTACTTTCCAAAAAAACTAAGAATTGCTTACCTTTCGTTGTAGTTTGTGGGCGAAGATCGGAGAGCTCGAGTTGATAGTCAGCGCGCGCTACACCAGAATGTCTCGAGTGATGATGCCTTTTCCCTCAGTGGTGCGTTTCTCTAACAAATACATTCAGTGAAAGGCTGAACGCAGTCAATAGCTTTTAGAAATCCATGGCAACCGAGAAATCCTTCCACAACTTCGCTACATTGTGACCGGGTTAACACACCCCCTTCCTCAATGACAAGTGACTCTACGTATGCGGACCTGTAATATGCCAATCGATGACTATGAATTTGTCAGGGGTCTAATGGGTATTTGTAGGGTACTGAATCACTGTTTAATATCCCCCTTTCATAATTTTGTGTTTTAATTGTTTATAGTTCGAATAGATAA
The DNA here is from genome assembly GCA_030378365.1 of Hybognathus amarus. NCBI lineage: Eukaryota > Metazoa > Chordata > Actinopteri > Cypriniformes > Leuciscidae > Hybognathus > Hybognathus amarus. Next base: position 541,081 of record JAQIUQ010001400.1, on the reverse strand, counting down.
TAAATATATGTTTTTATTAAATAAAATGGCCATAAAACATGACCTCAAATGGTGTATGTTCAAAACAAACAAGGATGTTCAAACCAAGCTGGTTTTGTGGTGTGAGCTGGCTGGCTGGTTTAGAGGGGTTTGGAGCACTTTTCAGAGTGGGAAACCAGCTAGACCAGCTTGACCCGTCTGGGGGACCGGGTTAGGCTAAACCCAGCTGAGTCGAAATAGTGTTATGTTAATGCTGAGGACTTGGGTATAATATTTGGCCCCTGCTTTGTTTTCAGCACCTTAGACAGCAGCACAATTGGTGCTTCTGGCTTATGTGTACTGTGTCCTAGCATTTTCAGGCACTATATTGTCATGGAATATAGGTCAGTGTGCTATTGTGGTTAGAGGTGACCATAGATTTGAGCTCGTATACAGTGAAAGCCCCCAAAAACAGACAATTAAAAAGCTAAATTGAATTTGCATTACATAAAAATATCAAACCAAATGCACTTACTTTGAAAGATAAAAAAGAAACTTTCAGTTTTCAATTTAATAAAATATTTTAATAAAGTTTAACTTATTATATATAGTTATATATGTATGAATTTAGAGATTACACTTGTGTTTGAAATAAATGGTGAGTAGGACCTGGGTTAGGGGTAACATACACACACATATATGCCACAGCCCATTCCCTTAAAATGTGACTTGCCATTGCTAGTGTGGACAGCTTTTGTCAGATATTCTCATAGTTATCAATTTAAACCCATTTAGTTGAGTTTATTTATTATAGCCAACACATCAGAATTAACAGAGGAAATTCATACCTGCTAAATTGGTAAACTCATTCTAGTGGATCCCCTAAAAGACAGCAAATGACCAGCGAAAATCCAAACTAATCTAATTTGGGCTGATCAAATCTTAATTGAGAGGCTTACAAGATCATAGATTCAGCCAGCACAAAATGTAATTGGATCTTTTTATGAGGCCCACTGCTTCTCAGTAGGTGCTCTCTTAAATCCAAATTGATTTATTGTCAGCCGGCGGACACCTGTCACATTTAAGTGTCTGCAGGGGCAGGGGAAAGTGTTTGCACTACACCAATCTATAGTGATGAGTATCAGACATGATGACTAAAAGGTTAGAGGAGTAGCACTAGACTAGGTTAGGGGAGTTATGGGTAGTGTAGCAGAACATGTTGCTCAGCTGGATGCAGATTGGTAACAGTATCTTTTTTTTTTGTTTTGTTAGGTAAGCGTGATTGTGCAGAACATTATATATATATATATGTATATATATATATATATATATATATATATATACATAAGGGCTGTCAAACACCTAATCACTAATAATCGCATACTAAATAAAAGTTTGTGTTTACATGATATATGTGGGTGCACTGTGTATAATAATTTTATATATATATATATAAATACACACACATGCTTGTATATATTTAAGAAATATTTTCATGTATATACTGTATATAGATTTAGATATAATTTATATTATTTATAAATATTCAATATTTTATATAAATAATATTTTTCTTAAATATAAGAAAATATATATTATGTAAACACAAACTTTTACTTTGGATGCGATTAATCACTTGACAGCCCTAAGTATATATATATATATATATATATATATATATATATGTGTGTATACAAACATATATATATATATATATATATATGTAAATAGTTTAGAATAATAGAATTGTGTTATAGCAAATTTTAAATGTTTGCCTAGTGTGTGTGTCTTGTGTGTATATACAGTATACTGTATAGCAAAAAACTACCATTCCAACATTAAAACATTGATTGTTTTTTCTTTAGACACACTGACACTTATTCAGTTTATCAGTGACAAATGGAAGGAATGAATAGCATCATTTGGTTAGCTAGCTACAACCTCTTTCAAAAGTGTCAGAGTTCACCAGTTCAACCTGAATACAATAACACCTTTTATCTTGACTCTCTCTTTCTCCCTCACTCTCTCACTGCACTGCTGTACTCAATGGAGCAGAAATGACTCCATTGACATCCCTAGGACTGTGTAATGAGAATAAATAATGTGGAAACAAATATGCAGCCTGTTTGCGGTCTGCCTGACCGTATGCCTGAGTATGAATTTCCCTGTGAGGTAAAGAAAACGCTGGACTTTAAAGATAGTTATATTTTTCCCCCTGGAGGTAGAATACAAATATATATATATATATATATATATATATATATATATATATATATATATATATATATATATATATATATATATATATATATATTTATTTATTTATATATATGTGGGAACCAAGACCAGTTACCATTTACTGTATATATAGTATATATATGTGTGTGTGTGTGTGTGTATGTGTGTGTGTATATATATATATATATATATATAATTTTATTTATATATACTGTATGTGGGAACCAAAACCATTTACATTTAACAAAGGGACTAAATCCCTAAAACAAACAAATTAGATATTTTAGAGAACAAACAGATGGCTAAATATATTTTCCCAGAAAGTTCAAATAATTTATACTAAAATAAATGCTGACTTTATACTAAATAATTCATTAATCTTATTAAATACTAAAGCAGTGATTTAAGTATTGAAGTTTTGCAATTAATAATTATTAATTTCAAGTGTTTGTGCGCTATTATTCAAGAGACAGTACAGAGTTAATGTCATTTGGTACTTAATACCTTTAACATGCACATATACATACACACAGAGAGATAGACCTCCTGTCCCTATAAATCCAATAGTCCAAAAACACAGGACTGAATGTTGCATGTTTTCCAAATAAATGAACATATTATCTTTGGCTCTTAATCATCAGCACTTATTTGCTAAAGGGATTATAGACTGTTGTCTTCATCTGCTATTATAGGAACCGTTGAAGGGTTTTAAGTAGACATGGTCTCTTTCTCTCATTCCCTCTGAGTATGTGGTACATCAAGGGTGGATTTATGATTCATTAGGCTGAAAGCATGTTGCTTTCCAGGATGGATGTCAAATATTCCATTACCTGTGGAGACACACACAAACACACACAAAAAACTGTTTTATTTTTGAAATATACACAACAATCTACCTCAATGTATATATCCATGTTTACTGAAAATGAATAAGTCCATTTATTTTCCACATAATCATCTCAGCATTATCTTCCTGTTGAAACAGCATGTAATGACCTTTTGCTCCAGCACATCTCATCTGATTACAACCAGATTATGAGATTCTCATGTGGCGAGCCATTGACGTAGCAGGTTTCCTTAATAACCACATAATACCTTTATCACGATTTTCATATGCTGCTTCCTGTAATCATCCCCCCTCCGAAACCCAAGCAAATGTCACTGGAAGATGTGGATTTAGTCAGCCTGAGTCCTCATTGGGCGAGCTCATCATTGAGCTGAAGCAGAGGCCATAACTGGTGGTGAGCATGTAATTAAAATGTGCGGATAGCAACGTGGAAAGGCATTTTCCAATTCCATAGTGGACAAAGGATGTGCAGGCCCTGGAGAGATCCATGGTGTTGATGAAGAACTTAATTATATGCTTTCAAAGAATCATTAAATGGTAATGAAGCAATGAAGAGGATAAAGGCGGGCAGCTTGAGCGATGGAAAATGTCCCCGAAAATTTGACTTTGATAAGTCATAAAAAAGTACTCCTGCGGTATAATGTAATGCTAATAATTTTTCTTTACAGCTCATGCAGGCATAACATTTGAAGTTGTCTCTTGTGCTCTCCACCGCCGCTCCTGCAAGAATTAAACGTGGCATAATTACATTTCTCAGTGGATGATTGCTGCACAATGACAGTGTGTTCATGCAAATAATGACTTTCATTTCTTACCCCGATGTGCCGAGGAGAGGCTTGCATCTCCATATCTGATGTCGGCGGAACACAAAAGACGCTACATGCTTCGAAATAGAAAAACCTCCCAGATTGATCTCGTACATCTGAACTTATTGTTGGGTGAATGTAACCACAGCAGATGAACACTGGGATGCTGTTGCTATTCTTCAAAAGAGGTCTCGCTTCATCAAAAATTCAACATGGCCCCTCAGGCATTTCATTGACATGTTTGCTCAATTCCCCTGATGAAATTCAGAGATGAGAAAACACAACAGTTTTGCTGTTTGGCCCCTAAATCCCACTGGAGACTCAATACATGGTAATAGATTTTTTTCTCCCGAGGGATGAGATTTTGCCACATCTCAGTCGAGAGCTAGCTCCACCTATCAGACAAAATCGTTGCAGTTAGTAAGCCATGGGCTTTGGAAAGGGAAACATTTATGAATACTATATTGAGGACAGGTTTTTTAGGGGAAAGTACAAGCAATCAATGACGATTAGACCACAGGGCAGATGAAATCACAACTTAAGCTGCACAGCTAATTAAAGAAACGAGACAAAAATCAATAAGAAAGGTCCCTAGTATATTGTTCTCTACATGTTATGCCCACGCAGTGATTTGTAATTGGATATTAAAAGGTGAGACCAATGGTTTATGGGTTTAGTTCGGGGTAGTGATCACTGATACGAAAGAAGGGAGGAAAGCACAAAGAAGCCTCATTTCTGAAGACAATGTTTGTACTTGTCCCATGTACTAACACAAACATTGTAACGTTAGGATTTTTAGAATGGTGTTACCATGCAATTACTCTGGTGTCATACGTGTTTTTAGTATGTTGTTATGTGGTTGCTTTGATATAACTGGGTCTAAGTCTCTGAGATATTTCGTTGGATCCCTTGTTAAGCCTAAGGAGATCTGAAAATTTTCCTGATCTAGAAATCTGCTGAGGTAGAAACTTATTTTAAACAAGTTACACAATAAAAAAACATGGGCCAAAAATCCCCTAAACTAACACTGAAGGAGTAGCTTGTGACATATCAACACACCAGAAGTATTATTAAGACTTGAAGTAGGCTTTTTGTCAGTAAGCAAACCACACAGAACATCTTAACCACATAGCAACATGCTAAAAACATCCAGAACACCTGTATAGCATAGCAATATCTTGCATCATTGTTGCACATGTAAACACCACAAAAATGTTATTTTAAAGCATAAAAAAGCAGTAAGAATTCACCTAGCAACCATCCAGAACAGCCTAGCAACTGCATAGAAAAGTGTGTCATGTGTGTTTCCAGATTTTACCAGATATCCAGCATGCCAAACACTAGTTGTCATTACAGAAATAATTTTAATTTGGAGTATGCTTCACTTGGGGTTGACAAATTATTTTTTTTAAAGTTAATTAAACTATTTAACACGGAAACGTTTGTACAACTACTGACCCTAAGTTGAGAAAACTCAAAAATGTCCTGCAGCTGGTTGCCTTAAACTTTTACATTTTCTCAACTTTTTTTTTTTACAATGTGCCTTCGTCTTCAGGCAGGAAATGCAGAGTCCGTACCATTGGATTTGCGAGCTATGGACGGGGCCTACGCCAAAGTAACATATCATAATATTGATATGAGCTGTTAATACATGTATGATTGTTAATGATATTTATTCACTGTAAAAAATATTGTTGGTTTAACTTAAAAAGAAAGTAACCTGGTTGCATCAGGTCATCAAGAAACTCAAAATTAATGTGTTATCTGAACTAAACAAATTATTTAAGTTGATTTGACAAAAGAAAAAAATGTGTGATTACTAATCATGAAAAGATTTTTTTACAGTGGTCTTTCTGGTACTGAAAATCTAAGATAAAACAATTACAACAAATAAAAAATTAAAAATATATTAAGTTGCACTATAATAGTATATAATACAAAAATAACACTGTTAGTTAGAAACAAATCCAAGAAGTGACAGTGAAATACAGATGGAAAACAGAGAAGGTCACCCTCTCCTATTATGTTCTTTTATAGTACACAGAAAATAACAAGAGTATTCAGCATTCTGAACTGAGTGACAAGCACTGAAGTCTGACCTGGTGTTTTCACCCAATTTTCTGTTCGCCTGCAGTCACCAGTCATCTCCCTCTCTGTGTTTTGCACCTGAGTCATTTACACTCGGTGACAGACAGCCATCAAATATAGCCTGTGGCGTACACTGCTGTAGCGTCTCATAAGAATTTCCTGACATTTATAAAGTGACATGCAAGTAGTTACTTTTAATGGGTTTTAAGTGATATGGCAGGTCTTATCAGCAACTGCATGGACATGCAGTCCCAGAAATGCTTTGCATCTCAAGCGGATGGGTGAGACCGTTAAAGAAATATCTTGAAATACTACTTTACATTTCTACATCTAAAAAAAGGTTCATGAATGACTTGGTTCATATAAAGACAAGACACAGATACATGTGAAGAATAGAACCCTCAGATCAGTGGGTGAATCAGTGAATGGTCATCCTTATGGGAAGTGGGATTGGTCAGACATGACTAGATGGTGATATAATGACATTTGTTTCCAACGAGAACATACAACACCCACATGTCAGAGTCAATGGACTCACGCATCGCCCCTTCCTGTTTTCTCTACACAATGGCCGTCACTGTTTCTGCGTCCAGACAGAAGATCTGATAGGTCTCTCTTTTTGAGTGCTATGGAAACCACAAAGCCAAAAAAAGAGAGAGAGAGATAGAAAAACCCTACTTGATGCTACACTAAACCATTCAAAAGTGTGGGGTTGTTAAGATTTTAAGTTTTCAATAGAAGTATTTAATGCTCAACAAGGATGTATTTATTTGAACAAAAATACAGTAACTTCTTGTGAAGATGAAGAGATGACTGACAGATATATGTCTGATTTTTTTGTGTGCAACTAATCTTCGACAATTATCTTTTAAAATGTGTGGTCACACCGCCGCTCCCTAAACACATGATCGTGAATTCCGAAGCGAAAGTCAAAAGCTAGCACACAGTCAAAAACTATTTTCAACTCCCTGCTCAGTACTACCAGATACCCTCCGAATTACATACAAGATAATTACCCAACTATATAACTGCGAGAAAACGCATAACCATTGTAATATATTTGTCCTCCCATTTCCGTATTTTTCCCATTCACCATATCCCTTTAAGGTATAGAATGTGTAATTTCCTTTCTGAACAATTTAATATAACTGTTTGCAGATTTAATATATTTTAAAATGTAACTTATTCAAGCCCGTTCTTATCCCAAGGCGTCATATACGACGCTTTTGCCAAAGCGTAGACATTCAATGCACATGGCACCCTTTAGCGTCAAATGAGACGCAGATATATATGGGGCAGAAGGCACCTCCTAGTGGTCTAACCCTAACCCTACCCCAGACCTTAACCTACCATAACCGAAGCGTTCACATGTGTTTGGATGTCTACGCTTTGGCAAAAGTGCCGTATATGACACCTTGGGATGAGAATGTGTTGCTTATTCCTATGGTGACAAAGCTGAATTTTCAGCAGCCATTACTCTAGTCTTTAGTGTCACATGATCCTTCAGAAATCATTCTAAAATGCAGATTTGAAAAGTGTTATCAGTTGAAAATTGTGTTTGGGCTACTTGACGTAAATTTTGGGTAGATTGCTTGGGTTCCCCCTTCAAGTGATTTTTCACCCATTCTATTTGCCCTTCCACCAGGAGAAAAATATCAAGATGTAGTACCGGTCTCGAGACCGATTTCTGCTTTCTCGGACTCGTCTCCGGACTTGTTCCTTCAAAGACTCGGTCTCGACTCTGGACTCAACCCTGCAAAGACTCGGTTTTGACTTGGACTAGACTGTATTTGAAAACCAATGGACTCGGTCTCGACCCTTCAAAGACTCGGTCTTAACTCTGCACTCTGACTGTATTTGAAAACTAACTGACTCAGTCTCGACTCGGCCTTTACCCTTCAAAGACTCGGTCTTGAATCAGACTTGACTGTATTTGAAAACAAACAGACTCCCTCTCAACTCTAGACTCGACCCTTCAAAGACTTGGTCTTGACTTGGACTCTAACTGTATTTGAAAACCAACGGACTTGGTCTCAACTCGGACTCAACCCTTCAAAGACTCGGTCTTGAATCAGACTTGACTGTATTTGAAAACCAACAGACTCCCTCTCGACTCAGACTCGACCCTTCAAAGACTCAGTCTCGAATCAGACTTGACTGTATTTGAAAACAAACGGACTCCCTCCCAACTCAGACTCTACCCTTCAAAGACTTGGTCTTGACTCGGACTCAACTGTATTTGAAAACCAACGGACTTGGTCTCTAACTCTGGACTCAACCTTTTCAAAGACTCTGGTCTTGAATCAGATTCTGACTGTATTTGAAAACCAACGGACTCCGCTCTCAACTTCGGATTCAACCCTTCAAAGACTCGGTCTCGGCTGTATTTGAATACCAACGGATTCTGGTCTCGACTCGGACTTGACCCTTCAAAGACTCGGTCTCTAGACTTCCGGACTTGACCCTTCAAAAACTCGGTCTTGACTCGGATTCGAACTGTATTAGAAAACCAATGGACTCTGCTCTCGACTTCGAACTTGCTTCCTCAAAGACTTGGCCTCTGACTCTGCACTCTGACTGTTTTGCGAAAACCAATCGGACTCGGTCTAGATCTCGGACTCTAACCCTTCAAAGAGCTCAGTCTGACTAGACTCAGACTCGAACTGTATTGAAAGCTCAACGGACTCGGTCTCAACTTCGGATTCTAACCCTTCAAAGACTCCGCTCTCTAACTCTGTACTCGACCCTTCAAAAGACTCGGTGCTTGACTTCGGATTCTACTGTATTTGAAAACCAACGGACATGGTCTTGACTCGGACTCGACCCTTCAAAGACTCGGTTTTGACTCGACTGTATTTGAAAACCAACGGACTTGGTCTTCAAGTTCCAACTCTACCTTCAAAGACTCGGTCTTAAATTCGGACTCTGGCAAAGGCAGTTCTCTATCACTATCACTTAGTAATAGCAGAAGTAATAGCAGATCTGTCCTCACTTATTTACACAATTTGAGGTATCCAACTGTGCAGAATGTGTTATCCACCAAAGTTTAATACGTTAGGGTCAGGGGTCTTTGAAAATCCCTATGATCAAAAGTAATAGTGATCCTTGCATTAGCAACGACCACGAATAATAAGCGTTACTGTTCCACTTTTGCCGGCTTCTCAAGGCAAACGCTTAGCAGTAGCCTGTTGCCTGTGGAGAAATGGGAGATTAGTACACAAGACTACATCAAAGTAAATTAAATTCAAAGTTGGGCTAAAAGAAAAACGTAATCTTCGTTTAGAGGTCTTAAAGAGGGGATGTGAAGTTCTTCATCTTCTTCCACTTCTTCTTTTTTGTATCCTCCTCCCCCAGCTACTGCCACGACTGCTTTAAAAGCACACAGCGGTTGCTATAGAAATGCAATCTAGGTGGCATGCAGGAAGTTCATTAGCTATCCAAGCGCATATCATTAGAGCCTGCGTACTATTCGGTTGAGAGGGTGATAAGAACATAGGATTTATTTTTCAGCAAAGCCCTTGCTTTTAACACATTCATCAACTGCTTTGTTTTTATAGTGCATTCCCTTCATAATCACATGCAAACCATATGCATCTGCACCATGCCACTCTGGAGGGGTCTTTAGATTCGGGACGCCTTTCAAAGCTCTTATATATTGCTTTATGTGTTTATTTCAGGTTTGAGCGTAAGGATCCACAGCAGAGTAAAACAAGCACACAAAAGGGCGACTGATAAATCTGTCAGGGTGGAGAAAAGTGCCCTGCCCCTTGAGCTCAAAGATGCTCTGCTCTGCGCACACAAAGCCAGGCAGTGTTGCGTGAAATTTGCATGTGCCTTTTCGCAAGAAGCCTGGCAGCGGCACGGAAAGCCAGACGCTTCGTCTCACAACTACTTTCAAATCAAAACAGCACAGCATGTGACACATTAGACAACATCCTAACCATGGATCCATTATCCACAAACACTTCGGAAACAAACTGAAGATAAATGTTCACATTCAAGTACATGTTGAATGCATTTTTGCAAGTTTGCAAAAGAATATCAAGAAGTTTTGTGAATGGTTGCCATGGGAACTAATCTAATATATATATATATATATATATACAAAATAAAAAAATGTTTCTTGAGCACCAAATCAGCATAGATACAATTATTTCGGATGGATTATGTGACACTAAACAGTGCAGTAAGTGGAGCTGCTGAAAATTCAGCTTTGGCTTACAAGAATAAATGTCAATTTACATGTTTTGCTTTTGTGGTGCGATTCATTCCTGTAGAACAAATGGTGCAGGATGAGTTTCACACTATGTTTATGTTCGATACTTGAGTATGCACTATATGGATGCTTCAATTCACTTCACTGCTTCACAAGCAAACTGATAAATGCTGTCCGTTTTGCAAGGAATGTATTAGTATAACATGTAATCTATGTAGCTATAAGCAAACACCTTATCGTATGGTTTAAATCATGGACAGGAAAGTTAATGAGCATGGAACAAATTGTACCCCTATATGTTATGTTGGCCTGACAAACTACATCATGATGAGATTTGAGCTGGCTTGTGGTAGCTGCAGAGATAGGCAGACGTCTGATGACATCAGCTTGCCCCGAAAGCAGAGGAGACGTGGCATTTCCTCCTCATCAAGACAAATAAACCAGCACTTTGATGGTATCATCCAGAGGCAAGACCTTCGCTCTCTGACACTGTCAGTCAAAACAAACAGTGGAATTACATTTCCCACTAATCAGGTTCCTGCCTGCACAGTGTGTATGTGTGTGTGTTTGTGTGAACGCATGTTTGTATGCGACAGACATGGAGGTCTAGACTAACTGATGAATAAACCATGCTTTAGAGGATCCTCTTTTAAAACAAAAAAGAGTGTTTTCAACTGCTTTTCTGCATGTTCTGTGTATGTGGACCGTGCAGAATTGTTATGTAAGTTCATGCTTGTTTTGTTTCAGTCTCTGCATTGTTCATTGCAACAGCAACAAGTCAGTAATGAGATGGAAACAGATGTTTGCAATTGAACATATTACGGGAACGTCTGGATGGTGGCAAGTAATAGAAATTATTATTATTTTATTTTTTTTGCAATACTACAAATCTTCAGTATGGATAATAACAATAATAATGTATTATTATTCATATTTGCAATAAAATAAATGTATTAATACTAGCTAATATTATTATTATTGTAGTTATTAATTATTATGTTAGCATGTCAGCGAAACAGAGGAGAAATGACATTTCCTAGATTCATTATAATATTGATTATTATAACACTTGTTATTATATCCTTCATTGTGTGATAATTTTGGGCAGTTGGTTGAAAGAATATACATTTTCTAATGGAGTGGTTGAAATGAATACTTTAATAAATAAATGTATATATTGTTCTATTCAAATTATAATTCCCTTTTAGTGGGAAATAAGCGTAGTATTTATTAAATATTTGCCAGGTTATCTCTAAAGCTGATTTGTACTTGTTCTAGATCATTAGAAGCAAGTCTGACACCTCCATTTAAATTAAATACATTTATATATGCCATCCTGAAGTCAGTCTCCGTGTTAAAAGTAGGCATTTGCTGCCCTCCTCTGTCTAGCACTGTCTAGGTCCTCATTGCATTTTCACAAACTTGAAAGCATTTTTAAATATATGACGCCCCCTATTGTTGGAAATAGTAAAGTGCCATGAACTTCCTGAATATTTTTTTAGAAAGCATCATAGAGGCCATATGGGCGAATTATTTGCATGGCGAATCACTTGCCCAAAGACATTCGTATTTGATCACACACCCGTATTACCACTTTCACTATGCACAAGGAGTTAAAGTGCACGTCTGATCGATTCAAAGCCTTAAACTTGTGCAAATATATGATTTTGAAACAACCGATCAAATAAATAATTAAACATGGCAATGATCAACCATGGATTACTTCAATCACACAGTCACATTGTACATCCATTGACTTTCAATGTCCCCTTGCTAATAGGGTGCCTCACCATGCTCACTACCGCTTTTTGTTCTTAAATTTATAATTAAGACCCATTTGTGTGTGTGTCAGCAAGGGGTTCTCAGGAGAAGCAATGCCTGCTGCCTTAATGGTGCTGCATTTGGTCTCCAGAGGACTGTTTATTGTGCCCTTCAGCAAAGACCCTGTCCTTAATTACTTCAGCATGGGTTCTGTCACACCAATGAGAGCCCAGCATGGGTTTACACTGTAATACATTGCTTTGGCTGCAGTTGATTTTAAATAGTGCTCCTCACCAGCAAAAAAAAAAAAAAAAAAAACTCATTACTTGTGGACTCTAGCCACAGCTCTTTAGCATTATCAATGGCTGTTAGATACACATGAGCTTTTTCACATTTCAAATAATTAATTTAATGTGTAATTGCTTATGAATTACATTGACAATCTCTATGTAGCTGTTGCTTGTAGAGGAACATGCTTACACTGATCTTTAACAAGTTCTGATAAACCTCATTGTTAATCTTGGAATGATTTGCGCTGTTTATTGATCTATAAAATCAACTTTGGACCTCAAAATATGCAAAAACTTGCTGCAGGTCACACTCGTACATAAAATTAGCCATTTGGTGCACTGACCACTGAAGCACTTTTACACAGCATGTGGCCTAATTTTCGCCCTTCATGGTTCAACAATCTCCACAACCCCTCCTTATTCGAACATTTATGGGAAGCATGCTGCTAGATCTAGTAATACATTTGATGTCAATTTGAAAAGTAGGAAATATAGAAGAGGCCATTTTCCTATCAAATATCAATGATACCACCTGTCGACATTTGGGTAGTCTCATGCCAAGCACCATCTGCTAGCAATTTGCCAAATTTAGAAGCCATTGTTCTTGAGGGAAAATATTTAATTATGTGGAGTTCATTAAGCACATACAGAATGGTATTGTCGTCTACACTGCATAAAATCCTACTCTTGATCGATATCTAATTTTACAGATCAAATCTACTTCAAAAAGAAATGTACTTGTCAAGACTAATTAAATATGTATTAAGTTTGCTTTTTTTTCCTTCAAACTACAATTGTAACCATGTTTTTGAATATCTTCTATTAGCTTTTTATTGGATTTTTACACCTAAAACACCATACTATGTTGTGGAACCAATGTTGTTTCAACAGCTTTGCAATGTCACAAACTTTTAAAGGGACAGTTCGCCAGAAATGACCATCATCTATTCTACAGTTTAAAGTTGTTCATCTGTAATCTGTATTTGAGTCAAAATCTGCTTAGGGGTAATAATGGAACAACAGCTTTACAAAGTGATTTTTACTATTTACAACTGGATCTTCATTTTAAATTGGTGATGAACTGAGAAATAACATTTTCATTCCTTGACATCTAAGAGGTAATCATATTATAAAAATATCGCTTTATAAGATGCTTTTGACCATACATCAACATCGCAACGTTTTAGGGTACCCTTTAACGTCAGTTAGCTACCCCTACCCCAGACCTAAACCTACCTGTGTCATCTAACTGACGCTAAAGGTAAAGCGTCAGTTAGATGATGCCCTAGGATCGTCATCTAACTGATGTCAAAGGGTACCCTAAAACGGCGGATGTTGACGTATGGTGGAAAGCGTCAGTTAGATGACGTCTGGGGATGAGAATGTGTTGGGTCAAACCTGGCAGAAACCAGGGGTAACGTGGATATGACGTCATTGACACGCCCCGTTTCCTTGGTTAAAAATCTGAATTTTCTCACAATTTACGAATAGTTGGAAACATTTAGGATATTGTAAGTAATCAACTAAACAAAATATTTAACGTCAGCCTAGTAGTTTTTGGACATTTTATTGGAAAAATCCTACATATTGTACCTTTAACTGAGAAAAATTTCATTCATGGTGATTTGCGGAGTGAATTTTAACCATCATAGTTAGGCAATATCACAAGGACAGGCTCTGCCTCTATTCACATGACTGTATGTTGCAGTCTATGTCACGATTCAGGACCTCTGAATGTAATGAGCTGAAAGAAAGAAAATAGTCAATTTAACCTTCATTCATATAATGCAGATTTACAGTGATAAGATGAACTTATTTTAATGATGCAAACAGAGTTAATTTTGGCTGTTCAGGAGCTCTTACAAAAAATCTATGAAGCAGTTCGGCAGAGAACAGTGTCGTCCAGCTCAGTCCAGTTCTCATCCAACAGTGTCAGTGCCATCAAATCAATAATATTGTTGAATGCTTTTCCCCAACTAAGCAAGCAAGAGGCGACAGTGGCAAGGAACCCAAACTCCATCGGGTGACAGAATGGAGAAAAACAACCATGGGAGAAAACAGACTACGAGCAAACATGGTGTGAAAAGAGATGCTACATCTCCCTCTAAAACTTTATGCGTTATAGTTCAGATGAATGGTTTAAACACTTTTTGATTTCTTATGTTGTAATATTCATTTACCTCCTCATAGAAAATGGCCATGCTGAGAATGCATCTTGGCCCACTTTAGCAGATGCCAATTACAATAGTAATGGGTCTAAAATTGGTCTGGTTTTGAACAGGGTGAAAATGAGAGTGCATTTGAGAGTAGTTCAGAGGGCATTTGATTAATCTGTGAAGTCACTGTGAATGGCAGACAAGGCCTACGGGGAATTGGGATACCATGGGGGGCGAGAAGGAAAAGGAAACAGAACGATTCAGGGATTGAGGCTTGGCTAGGGAGCAAGAGAAGTGACTGTTGACAGTCCCTCTCCTCATTATAGGGGCAGTGTGAGGGCTTGGCGGTGCATTCTGCTGGAATATGTCTCTTCTGCAGCCCTTGAAGCTCTCTGAAGCCTGCTGGCGCGCTGTGACCATGTCAGGCTCAAAATGAAGCCACTGGTGCCCCATACCACAGCACTGTATTGACATTAATTATCAACACTGACAAAAGTTTGCGCAAAACTTTATTTCCATTTTTTTGCCGCATGACTCTCTATCCTTCTCTTGCTCCGACCCCTCTAGAGTTTTAGTTTATTGACTGCAGCGAGGACATAGACATAAAGATAAAAGTAGAAGCGAGTGTCGGTTGTTGACGACAGAACCTGTGGGATTAAGGGAGATGCATCAAAAGTCCCCCCAAAAAAACCTAACCAACACGAGTGGAAAAGATCAAAAAGTGTCCAAGTAAGAGGTTGCGAATGTCCAGGGGGGTCTAACAAAAGAGGATGCAGCTATTTTGTGATCCTACAAGGCGAGGGTTTTCCGATTTACTCTCAGAGCTCAGTGGCAGGCTTGTGCAGGGAATCGTAGGATTGATGGTGGAGTAGAACAAAAGCTAAAGTTGAGGAACACTGAACCTAATGCAAATGGGAGGCGAAAAATGCCAGAAGGCAGCCATTCGCTATGAGGTGAATGCAAGCTAAGGTCACCATGAGCGACCTTGTCAGTCATAAGCAGAGTCTGTTGCTTTGAGCATGCCAGAGCATGGTGGTGTTTGAGGAGAGATCCCTGATATGATTGTAAAATGCTTTGGATGTAATGTACATAGTAAAGTGCTATATAAATGCCTTATTTAATTTCAAAGAAACACATTTATGCACTATAACTGCATAAATTATGACTTTTATGGCCATGAATTGAAATTAATCTAATTAATTAAATACTTTATTTTCCTGTACAACACACCCCCATAGACTCTAGCCTTTTTGAGGTAGTGTTAAAGGGATTGCTCTGCCAAAAAAACTATGCTATCATCATTTAGTCACCCTAATGTCATTGCAAATCTGTATACTGTATCTGACTTGAAAATAAGATAGTTTGAGAAAGTCTTCTCTTTGTCATTTCTGATAGTCTTTTCTGTTTATACAGCGCAGTCTCATCCCAATTCGTCATATAACTGACGTTTTGGGACGTCTTTTGACCATTCGTCAATATACGACTATTTAGGGCCCCCTTAAACGTCGGTAGATGACGTTATGGGATCCTAACTCTACCCCAGACCTAAACCTAACCCTAAACCCAACTCGTCACCTAACTGACATTAAAGGTAAAGCGTCAGTTGTATGACGACCCGGGATCGTCATCTACCGACGTTTAAGGGGGCCCTGAATAGTCGTATATTGACGAATGGTCAAAAGACGTCCCAAAACGTCAGTTATATGACGAATTGGGATGAGACTGCGCTACAATTAATGTCAATGGGTTCCAATGTTTTCTTTTTTTAGGTTTGGAATGCCATGAGGGTGAGTTTCATTATTGGATGAACTATCCCTGGATCTGGATCTTGAGGACATTGTGTATAAGTACGCAAGGAACCTGGTTCGTTTGTGATGACGCTGATGCAGTAAATACCAGAGCGATGCAGACTGAATGGAAAATGGAGAATGAAAGGATAGGATATATAGATGTACAGAATAAGGATGAGGGGATGTGAGAAAGAAGTAGCAAAAATATATAAATAGTATATGCATATAAGGGTTCAAAACCAGCCTGCAGATATATAAAAAAAAAACAGAAAAAAGCTAAATTGCTACTGCATAGCAATGAATACATATCAGAATTGGGGGGGGGGGGGGGGTTTGGTTGCATTTTTATTTTATTTCACTGGAACAGAGAGCAGAAGTGTTTGACCTCTTAAGGCAATGGCTATACATCATATTACCAAAGTCTTATATATGCTGCTGTATCCAATATGTATACTGTGCGGAGAATGAAGAAAAAAAGGGAAAAAAAGAACCTGCTGAAATATTACACTTCATCAGTAAGGCTAAATTATAAATATAAATTAATAATACTACAAATATCCCACTAACTTTCACTAATTCAGCAGACTGTTTGAATGAAATGAAACACAGAGAATACACAGAAATTTGTCTCAATTTTGAATGAGACATTACATTTGATTTATAGATCAGCTCAGATCCTATTTGTGATCAAAATGACCTGACTTGAAACTAGGTAATAAAACATTTGCTGCCCATGGCCACCGATATGCATCAACTGATTATTGATCTAAATAAAAACCATAGCAATATTGACCACAAGTTTAAGGCTGGTTTAAACCCATTAGGTTCATTGATAGGGCCTGTAATCAGCTAATTAAATACATACCAAAGCAGTATGTTTTGGTTCCTGGGAGTAGCCTTAAAGGGATAGTTCACCCAAAAATGAAAATTAGCACTTGATTTTTATTCACCCTGAAGCCATCCTAGGTGTATATGACATTCTTCTTTCAGACAAATACAGACTCATTTAATCCCACCGGTTACAATTGTGACCGCATCTTTTCTTATTAATGGAATTTTGTTATTGACTTTGGGCAAGAAATTCAACCTTTAAATGATAAAATAGGTTGTCTTGATTAAAATCTATTAATGTCACGTGACTAGTGTGAAAGGTCACATGACCAGATCAGTTTAATTCCTGCTTGCACATCTAGAAGATGTCTTCCTCAGAGAGAAAGAACTATTATATTTTGTACATATATTCTTTAAAGGGGCTACTACTGAGAATTATACTCCTGCATAAATATTTTGCTCGTAAGACTTGTAAATTTGTTAACGGTCACAATCGTGACAGGTAGTATAACAGTGCTTCAATTGAAAACACAGGTATTAGCTGTTAATCCTACAATGAACGTATGTCACACCTGTGGGGTGGATGGGTTATCTCGGCAAAGGAGAAGTGCTCACTAACACTGATTTAGACAGATTTGTACAAAAAATATTTGAGAGAAATAGACATTTTGAGTACATGGAAAAGGTCTTAGATCTTTGATTTCACCTCATGAAAAATAGGGACAAAAACAAAAGTATTGCAATTATAATTTTGCTCAGTGTAGATATCAGTATCCCAGCAAACTTTCAATGTGTACACCTTCTAGATGTACGTGCCCCTTTTTTGACCTTTCTTTGCAACCATACTCTACATATGCACCACAACAAGGTCCTCTAATGTTCTCTATTGAGTTTTGGCAGATGTCAAGGGCCTCAAAATCAAATATGACCATGTTTTGTTGTGATCATCCAGTCATTTTATCATTCGAACATCTCTTGAAGCAGACTACCCAGTTAATTGGCTTTTCCAGTACAGTCATACTGCACCTGCGTCCTGTTACACACGGAGCACTGCTGGTTTGAAGGGTGCTTCACTGGCTGGTTGAGAGCTTTAAATAGTTTGATGTTCCTTCTCTGAGTAAAGAGACTGGTGCAGGCTCACAGATCTAGGGTGCTGTGCGGCAGTATCAGCCATTATTGAAAAGGAAAACCTCCACATAAGAGTCACTCACACACGGCTCTATACAAGCTGCGCTCATAGCAGATGTTCCTCAAGTATTCATCAATCATAATGCAGACTTATTACATTTGAATATTAGTGTTTAAAGACTTTTTCATTGAAAGGTTCAAAACTTCTTGTATATGATTGATGGTGATTCAGTGACTTTTACTTTCTTAATTTACAAATGTGATTGATTCATTTTTGTGGTCTGTAACATGATGCATTCTCCTCCTGGAAGTAGCCATCAGAAGATGGATACACTGTGGTCATAAATGGATGGACACGGTCAGCAGCAACACTCAGGTAGGCTGTGGCGTTTAAATGATGCTCAATTGATACTAAGGGACCCAAAGAAAACATCCCTTCCACCATTACACCACCACCACCAGCCTGAACCATTGATACAAGGCAGGATGGATCATGCTTTAATGTTGTTTACGTCAAATTCTGACCCTATCATCTGAATGTCGCAGCAGAAATCAAGACTCCTCAGACGAGGCTATGTTTTTCCAATCTTCTGCTGTCTAATTTTAATGAGCCTGTGCAAACTGTAGAATCCGTTTCTTGTTCTTAGTTGACAGGTGTGGCACCCGACGTGATCTTCTGCTACTGTAGCCCTTGTGCTTCAAGATTCTTCGACATGTCGTGCATTCAGAGATGCTCTTCTGCAGACCTCAGTTGTAACAAGCGCTTCGAGTTACTGTTGCATTTACATCAGCTTGAACCATTCACCTCTGACCTATGGCATCAACAAGGATTTTTTTGTGTGCCCACAGAACTGATCCTCACTGAATATATATATTTTCAGCAGTATATATATATATCAGCAGTTTCTTAAATACTCAGACAAGGCCGGCTGGCACCAAAAACCATGCCACATTCAAAGTCACTTAAATCCCCTTTCTTCCCCATTATGATGCTCAGTTTGAATTACGATCATGTCTACAGTACATGCCTAAATGCAATGAGTTGCTGCCATGTGATTTGCTGATGCCATGTGATTTGCTAAGTGTATATTGTGCCATATAGGGGATAGTGAAAAAGTAAACAAATAAAATACAAAAATAAAAAGTTATTTGGGTTTGGAATAGCATGAGGGGTACATAAATGACATACTTTTTAGTTTTTGCCAAACTATTCATTTAAATGCACTTTAATCATAAAAAATTCCAAATTGGTCCTTATCTAATCTATTCCCTAACACAAGACAGATACCTCAGCAGGTTCAGGCTTGCTTTGGATTTGCATCTCAGGTGAACCCACGAATGTCCTTTTCTAGAGTTCAGTCTCAAGCTACTGCAGGTGCTATGCAGTCTAAAAAGAGAATATGGAAGCAGAAGCAAGGTCTTACATGTGAGCAGTATAGCTTACTGATGCTGCGGATTGTTTGAAGATTTTGCTAGACTCAGGCAAGGTACATTGAGGTTAACTTTTAAACAAGTAATTTTCTGACTATCTTGAACCTAGTGAAGAAATGTATCATGTCACATAATTAAAGCCAATCATAGGAAAGACAAGTGACATACATGACATACCCTGCAGATCATCAGTGGGGCCTTGAACTATTCAAGAAAACATCAGCAATATAGGGATTTAAACTTTGCTAGAGCCGCAATCTGCAGACGTGAAAGGTATCACTGACACCGTAGCCATGGCAACTATGAACAAAACAATGCTGAATGTTGAAACCCTCAGAAAAGCAGTGAGATCTCTATAATCTCTAAATTGTTTCTCCTAATAACAAAAGTAACATTTTAGGATTTCAAATATCAACAGCGATTTTCAGAAATTGCTTACTGCACCTTTAATGAAACAAAATTTCATTAACATTCCTGAGCTACAAAGAAATAACTTCTGAGCGATATTTTTCACTGAAGATGAACACAAAATGCATTTTCCTACACCAGTGGGTTTGTGATGCCACATGCAGAAAATTAAATCTGTGAAATTGCAGTGTGTGTATCCATCTAATCTGAAATGTAGGAGGCAGTCGCATCCCTTAATATTTTTTATAAGGGGTTTCCTGTCACCTCAAGTTATTTTATGGCAATGTTTGGAGAACGGTGTAAGTTGCAGCCTCACTCAATCAAATCTGGCTTCTATCCACCCACAATGCTGTGAGAATGATTTAGCAGCTGTTTCACCACTTCAGTAGAGAATAACAACAGTTTGCCATCAACCACAAACAAATAATTTCACTTAAACAAGCCTAGACCTGTGTGAGAAGAAAAACATTACTTTGATTAAAAAAAAAAAATTAAATGTGTGTCGCCTGGATAGATGGATTGCTTATATATAATGCTTTTGTATAATGACTGGTATGCCATCACTTTTCAGACATGTGGAGCAGTATGAATGAACTTGAGTGGCAATAATTGCCCCCAGGACAATTTTTTTTCAACTGCATCCAAACCTGTCAAGATATTTACCGGTATAACAGCACCATTTGTCATTCAAGGCATCTACCGAAAGGGGGAACTTTAAATAATGCTATTTGAATAGAAGTTGCTTGTAGAAGTTGCTTTGGACATTTTAAGTCCAATGAAAATCTGTTGCCATTTACCCAATAAATTGGAGTATATACACTGTATACACCAATTTGATCCTGATTTGGTTTAAGCTGGAGACATTTATATTGGTGGAGCAAAAAATAGACAAGGTAACTGGCAATATTGTGCGTTAAATGCAAGTTGCTTTTGTTAAAAAGCAATATCACTCTCGCAAACACGCTATTCTGACTATCTATATAAATATTAAATAATATTCTACATTAAAGGTGTAAAAATAGTCAAGTCAGGTCACATTTATTTATATAGCGCTTTTCACAATACAGATTGTATCAAAGCCGCTTCACAGTGATAACATGAAAGTAGTACAACACAGATCAATAATATTGTTAAATATTAAATAACCCCAACTAAGCAAGCCAAAGCAAGGCAAAGCAAGGCAACAGTGGCAAGGAACCAAAACTCCATCAGATTGGATGGAGAAAAAAACCTTGGGAGAACCCAGGCTCAGTCAGGGGCCAGTTCTCCTCTGGCTCACATTCATATTGTTTATATATAAATATTAAATATAAATATTGTTTATATATAACACGGCGCCATAACATGTCGCCGGCGTTAAGTCATCTCTTCACAGGCGTCTTCTTATCACATTAAAATAGTATGTTAATATGTATATTAACACACTATTTATTAAAACCAAGTCACATAAAGTTTATTTTTTAAAATGTCATCTATTATTAATAGTACCTCACCTTCTGTTTAGATCATTAGCCAAAAAAAAAAAAGCTCACACACAGTTCAGCATTTAAAAAAAGTAACACTGATTTATATAATAAATGATACTGTATGAGATGTTTACTGAAGTTATCTGAAGCTGGTCCTTGGTCCTTCTGAATAAACCATTGCATTCCACATGCATTCTCTACTCACACATATATGCACTCAGCCAGCTGGCTATTTCCCATGATGAATTGTAGGGTTATTTTCAGCCCTTTCTCTTGGCAGAAACACCTGGCACTGATTAAGGATAGGGTCACATTGGCACCCTAGATCAACTCATGAAGCAGGAGTCCGGGTGAGAGTGGGCGCTCTGGCACTGGGCAGGCCGCTAAGGGTGCTTGTCTAGGACAACAGATGGAGAGATCTGCATATTTCCAAGTGACTGTTTGGAAACTGAGAACTGACCAATAGGATGGCTCAACTGATCACTGATGTGATAGTGTGTGTGTGTGTGTGTGTTTAATTTATATAATTTTTTTATGTATATATAGTTTGAATTTTACATACACACTACAAGCTCTTATCCTCACCAATGCTACATTTATTTGATTAAAAATACAATAAAAACAGCAATATTGAAAAATATTATATAAAATATAAAAAAATCATTTTTTATATATTTAAATATGACTGTCAATTGATTAAAATCAACTAACTAATCATACACTTAATAGTTATATATGTTTCTATATTATAATAATTTCACATTTAATTTTCAAATTATTGTAGAAGCAACAGAGACATAACCCTATATTTTAAATATTTGTTTAATGGCATTTTTTAATAAAGAAGGCCAATTTCACAGATACCAATACTGCTGATGACGAGGTCTCTGAGAAAATATTAATTTTTTCTCAATTATAGACATTAATTATAGGCATTCAACATTACAGTATAATTGACAGCTAGACCATTTTAACATTTATCAGGCTTTTAAAAATATATAACAACTTTTAATTCAAGTGAACAATCTTCACATAAACCCTTTATAATAATGTCACATTTACCTGCTCTTGAACATATCAGGGATATATTTTTTTCTATTGGCCCAGTTAGAACAGTTCATATTTTTACTTGGCCTGTCAAAATACACACAGTTATTGTCGTTGTTTTTCACCCATGTCACCTTGTAAACCGTGCTTTAAGATTTTCAGTAGGTCTAACAGGTAAGTCACAGAAATGTAATTAAGTGTAAGTAAGTTAACTGCAGAAATAAGTTAAATATAGATTAATCCTTATTAAAGCTACAAATGTTATTCAGTCAAGAGAAAGATGTTTTTCTTTAAATGACAGACAGCATCAGATTTATTAGTCTGCTGTCACTTTAAGACCGGCCACGCACTTTCTCAACTCTTTGGGCCCTATTTTGACGACCTGAGTGCATGGTCAAAAGCGCAAGGTGCACATAGGGAGTGTCCGAATCCATTTCGCTAGTTTAACAACGGGAAAAATGGCTGACGCGCCCAGCGCACAATCTAAAAGGGTTGTCCCTATTCTCTTAACAAGGAATGGGCCGTAATGAGTAAGTGTTTTGGACATAACGTGAAATATCCTTTTATTTTTAATATTTGGCATATGTGTGTGTAATAAGCAGAGTGTATTCATGTTGTGGACCCGCCTATAGGGTCTCTTTTGAGCCAGTAAGCCACTACCAAAACACCTAAGAAGCTTCATAGCAAAACCCTGGCATCATGGCAGCGAGTATGGGCATACAACACACACATTTTCCTTAAGAAAAGTAAAATCTAATGACTAGACCAATCACAACTCTAAAATACACATTTTCAGCAACAGAGTTATAGATTTTCAGACATTTTATACCCTAAGAATAGCAAAACCACACACAATCGTCTGGCAGTTTTAAATTCTGCTGCCAGCTTATATAGTGTATAATTTAACACCCACCAAAGTGTGTGCTTGTATGTGTGTGTGGCCACACATGTGAGTGTGAAGTGTTCCTGACAGTGCGCCCACTTTTAATGAGAAACACCTGGCCCTCATTCATAATGGAGGGCGGATTTCAAATTAATTTGGTGGCACTTCTTTCTGTCCTGGGTGATGTTCAACAGCTGTACAACTCCACTCTCAACTGCATAATGAATCACGCTTCCCTCTCGTTTGAACCCAGAGACAGGCTTTTCATTGTTCATCTTCTCTGGGTATTGAGGGCCGCCACCTCTATAGTGCTGAACGTTAAGGTCAGAAAAGTTGGAGAATGATTTTAGCCATTATGTCTGGAATAAATGATGTATGTCTGTGGAAATCCGTCAATGTAGAGTGAATATCGCAAAACCTGTCAAGGGAATAAGATGATGAAAAAGGAGAAGTAGAATGAGAAAGGAGAAGGTGAAGATCATCATATTTTGCTTTAACGAAATATGTAACACTACAATAAGTTTCAAAATCAGTTATGTATAATTAGTTAAAATTATATAAGTTATATATATCTATATTTGTAGTATAATCATAATATATATAAGATATATATATTTCAGGATACTTATATAATATATATATATATATATATATATATATATAGTGTATATGACAAATTAGTAGCCAACATGCCATCAGTTCTCAATATTTTTTTTAATAATGATTTTCATTAATGTAATAGCATTTTTTTAATCAATTATAATAAAAGGCAGTACACCAAATGTCTTTATGATACAGAATTATTTCAAATGTATATATGAATCATTGTATTCTACTATAGTAAAAATGAGATTCCATATTTTGAATTACAGATATTATATTAATTAATTAATTATTAATTAAAGATAATGGAGGGGGAAATGTCCTTAAATAATATCACAATGCAAACATAAATACATCTAATAATAGGACTTTTCCATTATGCAAAAGACCTGCGCATTGGGTCTTAACATCTATAGCATCACATCTTTTTGAGCAAAAGTCTCAATGAAATGCAAATGCTACTGTTATTACATGCATGTCTTTCCATTAAACACGTGTCACCTATGACTTCACAACTGTCTTTCAGTATGTGCACGACAATTGAGTCAGAAAGAAGTAAAACGGCTGCTTTGCCTCTGCCCTGGTGTCCTTGTTCTCTAAAATACAGTATCATCGAGAACTCTTGAGTTTAATTTAAGACTGCACACATTCACAACTTCCAAACCAAACCAGACTCTAATCAAACTAACTGAGTGAGACTTGAGTCAAAAAATAAATATGTGACTAATAGCATACCACGGGGCATCATCATGTTTGTTTTAACCAAGAAGATTCATAAGAACAAGGATTGTATGTCTTTCATATTAATATCAGTATACCCACAGTCATACACATACTGCAGCTGCTTGTCAAGTGCTGGATTTTTCGTATAGAAGTATTTCTGTGGACATGGATTGCAATTCCACTTCAACTTCCCAAATCGTATACCCTCTCTGATCTTCTTAAGCAGCTTGCTTTTGATGTCACAATGGTTATAGGTTTAAGAAGCGGGATGTCACATCTCCTTTGAGGATTTTGATGTGTTCTGCTTATCTGCTCGGCATATTTGCATCCAATCTTTTACAGGTAATGGAAGATGTGTTATGATGGTGCATACTGATCATGTGATCCAACAAGTGCGTTTTTCTTTGAATTGGGAGGGGGTCAAGTTTTGGCCGATTAGCACTGGCTGAGTTGCTGGAGGATGTCGTAACTATAACATCTGACTGGATAAAGCATTTGCCCATAACCCATTGCCTGGACTTATTATGTCTGATTATTTGTTAGATATCAAGAACGGTCAGAGAACATTGTGCTTGGTAGGTTTTTCGTCTTCAAACCAAGTTTGGGTCTTCTACTGACAAAAGTTTAAATCACATCTGGATAGTGCACTTCCCATTATGTTTATGCATTAAGTCGGCGGAGAGTAGGTGGTCTTTTGTGGCTGTTTGAATGCATTTGACCACACAAGCTTTTACACTTTTAATCCGGTCAAATGTGATTTGACAACCTCTGGAAGTGGTTGAAAGTTGACAATCTAAAAACGTTTTTAACCCCGTTTACGTTTGTATCATTGTCTACTTGTGATCTGATCGACTAAAACACATTTTAAAACAGTAAAATTACTTTCCATACCTTAATGTGTCCTTTCTGGCTTCATCATCTCATATGATTTGCATATTTTTATAGAACTTTATTAATGCAGATACATTGTGCCCCTCATGACCAATGTAATTTAGATGTCTGAGTCACAGAGATTTATTAGACCAGTCATAGACATATACACTAGACCTCACCTTGGGGTTCTAAGCATGCGTCAAAACCGCCGCCATCTTGGAACAGGGGTGTTGTCATAGGAAGTAGCTAGGTAATGCTGCTATCTCTGCCTTTACTTCGAATTCATTGATGGTGGTGGACTTTTGTGCAGCGTATGATGTTCACGGATGAAATCTGAACTAGGAAGAATGTTTTTTTGGGCTTTTTTTTCTGGAATCAATGATAAATACATGTCTGACCGTTGGAACAAACCAAAAAACAAGATAAATAGCATTCATGATGTTTTATGGTGATTTTATTTCCGTTAGAGGCGAGTCTACATTGATGCTGATGCATTAAAGTGGAGGGGCTTCCCTGTTCCAAGATGGCGACCCTACTGACACATTTGTTCCAATGAACTGCCGTAGCCAAGGTGACGTCTAGTGTATATGTCTATGTAGACCAGTAAGGAACTCATCACCAGGCTCTTGCTGAACACTACCACTCACTATGCCTGATGTTTGCCCTATAGAGTGCCAAAGTGATGACGTCACTTTGTAGGACAACTCGGAAGTTAGCGGCGCATGGGTTCCCTCGATCAAAAAAGCTATGCATTTTCCCCATAGACTTTTGGAAAATCGCAAAAAACTGTGTGTTTTAGTGTATGTCATAGATCATATTAATATAAA
This sequence comes from Hybognathus amarus, assembly GCA_030378365.1. NCBI lineage: Eukaryota > Metazoa > Chordata > Actinopteri > Cypriniformes > Leuciscidae > Hybognathus > Hybognathus amarus. The sequence continues at coordinate 514,711 of JAQIUQ010001400.1, read as the reverse complement.
TAAAATATTTAGAGGCTTTGTTCACCACAGACTTTATTTCATGGGATTTAGCAAAAACCCATTCAAAAATCCCATAGACTTTAGAGCGAGGGAGTGCTAAAATGCTAACTCACTTCCGAGTTTTGGCCTACAGAGTGATGACGTTGTAACTTCGGCAGTCTATTTAAGTGGGTTTGTGCCATGCTTTATTGTTCAGTCAGCCTATGTTGCCTGTTGCTAGCTAAGTCTGTTGAAGTTCAAGTCTTTGGACCCTTGTGTCTATTTTTCTTTTCACAGTTTCTTGGAAGCCCAGCTTCCTTTGTACTTTTTAATCAGTAAAGTTTGTCTTTTGTTGAAGACCCACGGCTTTTTGACCACCTCTGCTCGATTCATTAACTGGGGAGTTAGCTCAATCAGTTAACTCAGTGACTTTGAACACGAGAGACATGGAGTTCAACCTAGAACAGCCCTGTTGCAAGCCTTGATGTCAAAAGTCTTATTCTGAATATCTATATTCTAGGATGTGAACAGCATATTCTAAACATGAGCCAGAATTTTGAGACCAATGCAATCACAGATGGGCAGAGAACATACAGACTGAGTTAACAGATCTTTCCATGAAGCCACATCCATCTGCACACTGCATTTCAGAATAGGCAAAACTGGATGTGGATTGAACCGTTTTTTACTGCATATGCCAAATTCCATGAGCCCTTTCCTTATCCTTTTATCCACCTATAACTTAATACCTACAATAGCATTCTGTCATCAATTATTTACCCATGTCATTACAAAACCGAATGAATTTCTTTCATCTGTATTTTAATATAGGGACTAAGGCTTTTTAAGCTTAAAGCCTTAGAAAATATTCAAAAACATTTAAAATTATTGATACTATGATGACAGTATTTTGCTCACGAGTAATATTTTGTACATTGCAGACCTTTCTAAATTCCTATAAAGAATGCAAATGACTTTACCTTTCCTAAGCACCCTACCTGGATTTCATTTTTAAATAAATTTGCTTGTGAGAGATACACTGGTGTCTTATTAAAGAGAAAGGAAGCTGAGGTTTCATGGTGTTTCTATTTTGTGTTTGTCCACTTCCGAAACAGATTTTATTTTCCCATAAATGCTAGTTGTAATTGTTATTGCACTGAAGCAAAACTTACTGACTTTGCTTACCAGTGTATAACTTCCCCAAAATCAGGCTTTTTTTCTCCCACCTTCTTACACTTGTGGTGTTCCCAGTAAAAAGGATTGGCCTACAAAAAAATAGCTTGAAAATCTTTCGTTATGCTGTTATTGCCAAACAGGCATCAGATTTAATATCTTGGTAACACTTTACAATAAGGTTCATTAGTTAACATTAGTTAATGTATTTACTAACATGAACTAACCATGAGCAATGCATTTGTTACTGCATTTGTTCATCTTTGTTAATGTTAGTTAATACAAATAAAGCTGTTCATTGTTTGTTCATGTTAGTTCACGGTGCATTAACTAATGTTAACAAGATTTTAATCAAGTATTAGTAAATGTTGAAAATAACATTAACAAAGATTAACAAATGCTGTATATGTGCTATTCATTATTAGTTCATATAACCTAATGTAGTTAACTAATGTTAACTAACGAACCTTATTGTAAAGTGTTACCAGTATCTTTTTATCAACTTGTTTTCGTTCAATTGGCACAGGTTTTGTATTTCTTTTTGGAAATGATTGATCATAGGACTCATAATGTAGATCTGATCTTAGATACGCCTCACTTTTTTTTAAAAGGGTAACTAAACCCCTGGTTAGAGCCTGACTCCACCCACTGGCAATATTTGAAAAATGCTGAAAAAGTGGGCAGACCCCAGCGGAGATAGAGGGCACGAAATAGATGCAAAAACACTCTATCCTGATCATTTTCAATACTTGCAATTCCAACTCCTGACTCGCTACAGTGGTTTTGACGAAACAACCTGGTTTTTATACTGCCAAGGGCGTAGCACGTGCCAAGAGCGTGGTGAGCTGACAACTTGCGTACGTCACGAAGAACCACTAACATTCAATAGGAAAATTAACCTGCAGTAACCACCGTTCAACCTGAAGAGGGCAGCACTAAGACGTTTTTACAACATATATTGTAGAAATAAAACACTTTATACACAAATGTCAAAAAAGTTACTCGAATCAATGACTGGTATTAATAAAGATCCATTCTTACAGATCATTAACTAAAAAAAAGTTGGTTCAGGGTTTAGTTACTCTTTAAGGTGAATACGCTTGAGTAATCTTTAGCATAAAGGATTTAACACAGCACAAGGGTTAGCACCAACATGGTAATAGCATTGATGCTAACTCAGTTCCAAAAGAACAAACCCACTGTCGATAAAGGGGTGTTTAAGCCATACTGATGGAGTCCTGGGGTACAAAACGCAAGTTTAATGAATATAATGCTGATTTTTTTCCTCATAAAAGCTTATTAAAGCTTAAAGCTTTGATTTCCGTGTCATAGCAGACAAACTTTGCTATGCTTTGCAACTAAATCCCTGTGATTAAATGGCCACATTGAAGGTCAACACAGCATTAAGTTATTGCACACAATCATTTCCAGGCCTTTAAATACAATTGATGTGCCCACCCCACAATCCTGATAAAATAACAATTTTGTTCACAATGGTTATTTATCCAGTATGTCTTAGAAATGACCTCCCCAATTCAGCCGCTATACCTCCAAAACAAAATTTCCACCTGTTGGCCTGAGATACCAATCAGAGCTTTGTTCCTCTGTTGTTATTTCAGTAATCCCCAACACTACTCAAAAAGGCTGTAATGACAGCAAAAGCATAATTCTGTGAGTTCCTCAAAATCCTGGTTTTGTGATGAAATGACTTTGTGAAAGTACTTACAAGAAGCTTACAACAAGCAAAGCATCAGTGAAGCACTAAACACAACCCCTTTGTCTCTATAAAGGATTACACAAGCCAGCGATCTCAGCCCAGAATGTTCCTGAGATGCATGAAGAGGCTCTGGGTAACTGCTGCTCCTGAGTCTCTATATGGGAGCATCAATGTTCATGTTATACCCACTACAGATGTTTGAAGCCTGCTGTTTTGGTCTGAAAATGTGCTAAAATGCCTATAGACAAGTTCAGTGTTGCCTATTGGTAACATATTACAAAATATAGCCATTTTATTTAAATAGTTTGATTTGACATTTCTCATTTAATAAAACTACTGTGCATCAAGATTTCATGCAAATAGGCAAGGTGTTAAGCAAAACCACTGACTTGCAAATATTGATATTAAAGGTATAGTTCACTTTGAAATTAATTTTTGGTATGTTTTAGCTTACCTCAAGGGCATCCAAGAGGTGTCATTGTTTCCGCAGTAGTTTCAATGTTGATATTTTTAGGTCAAACCGTTCTTGTCCGTCAGTCATATAATGGAGGTCTATGGTCACCACCTCAAAGAGCATGCACAGAGAAGTCCAAATTAAACATGATTTAATGACTCACAAATGTAAGTATACATTCGCAGTACTCAATCTACTCTGTACCTTAAAACTGTATTATTGTAATGCTTGAAGAGGTATTGTGAATAAACTGAACTGAACTGATGACCTAAGACACGAAACAAGCAGTTTGTGTGAGAAAACGAACAGTAATTATATAGTTCTTACCTCTTGTAACCACAGCAACAAAGCGCCTGGTGCCTTAGATCACTTGGACGTGGCTGTGGTTGAGGTAAAAACGATATAAATACTGTTCGATTTTTCACACAAACCGCTCGTTTCGTGTCTAAGGCCATCAATGTGAACTTGCATTTACGAGTCATTAAATCATGTTTAATTTGGACTGCTCTGTGCATGCTCTTTGAGGTGGTGACCATAGACCTGCATTATATGACTGACAAGAACGGTTTGACCTAAACATTTGAAACTACTATGGAAACAAAGACACCTACATCTTGGATGCCCTTGAGGTAAGCTAAAACATACCAAAAATAATTTCAAAGTGAACTATCCCTTTAATCAAAATATAAGAAAATTTAGATATTTATGGAACATGTCTCTCAGTCCTTAATGTGACGGATTACTCAAAAAAACTTAAACGCTGTCATCATTTACCCACCCTCTTCTTTCTTCTACTGAACACAAAAGAAGACACTTTGAAGAATGTTGGTAATCACACCATTTTGGTTATCAACTTACACTGTAGGGGGAAAACAGTAAGACGTTTCTAAAAATATCTTCTTTTAGAAAAGTCACTGGGAACATGAATGCCTCGGAAGACTATCTTTTTAATTAAATGTTAACGTCTGAATTTGAAATGAATTTGAATTGAGGTAGCAAAAAAGATTTAAAGAATGTAAAGAAATTCAAAATTCAAGTGCATGGCCTTAAAAGGTTTGAGAACCATTAGCCTAGTTAGAAAATAAACAGCATGTGCATTTTACCAAAGTCAGCGCTGAGTGAACGGGCTTGCCTAAAAGTACTTTGGTTTGTTCCATGGATACACATGCAATATTTAAATGCTAATGGTCATACTTTTGAAAAAACTGCTGCGACAAATATTTCAGTTACGGTCAGCACTTCGTTGCAGACTAAAATTCATTGCAAAGGTAATTAACTGTCCATATGTGAACACTGAATTTTTTGCAATAAGAAATCTTTACGATCACTTGATTTTTGAGTTTCCATACCACTACGCTGATCGAATTGCTTACACCTTTGTTGGATGACTCCATCAAGCAACAAATTATGTGATTAATTGCAACATGAAAGTCCCCATTCTCATAATTTGCAACGGTGGTGAGAAGGTTTATTCGGATTCCCACATGCAGCATAGCAGATAAATACAGATGAAGGACAAGAACAATGTGTTTGAACATTTCCTAGCTTTTAGACAGCACGTAAGAGCATGTTGAATAATTTCCACACTATCTTGATCAATCAGAGAAATGAAGAAATGACTGCAGCTAATTACAATCCTCCTATTCCTTTCATTTGCACAATGGCTTTACTTAAGGTAAATGCATTGCAGAATAGCACAAACATGAATGCAGAATACTAAACAACAACTTCACAGTGCAAGTCAATACAGCATAGCAATTCTTCAGCAGCTTTAATGTATGCAGGGCTTGTCATAATGCAGTCCAAGGCATTAACCAACCTTTTAGTCATAGTCACGAGCACATTTTATGGATTCTGTGGGGAAGTGTTCACAGAACAACACATATGCACTTTTTTTCTAAGCTTTTAAGCAAGTGTTGAGCTTCAAGATCAATTTTAAATGAGAGCTTTTGAAAAAGTTTGAAGCAGTGCTGGCAGAGAAAGCCTTTCTCATTTGCCTCTGGTATATATTGCTTATATTCTGGGATATATTGCATATATTCTGTTTTTAAAGGCGAGTAGGTGTGTGGCTGAGGATGCTTAACATGTTTTGAAGAAACCTTCTGTCCCTCGGGTCTTATTCAGACCCAGAAAGAAATTCAATTCTGCATAAAACAAGACAACTGCTTTGGAGAGTCTGAACCAAATTTCATTTGAGAGAGAGGTGTGGGTCTGCTTAAATTGACTGGTCTTGGTGATGCTAGCACTTCCTCAACGAACACCAGAAATACAATTAAGAACTCTAGACTTCACACAACTCTCAGGCTACAGAGAGCCTCGCAGGCATAAACACACAACACTGCTTCATTTCATGTTTCATGGATTTTAGGTTTAAATAAATGTGCTACTGTAGATAAACAAATACGTAGTGACACACCATACCACAGAATGGAAAATAGTATAATATTAGTTACAATAGTCACTGCTATGCATTTGCATTTAAATGGAAACAACAATAAAATACACCAGATAGGTTTCCACTGTCTGACTTGCTAACTAATTCACATGCCATCCATGGATTTATAAATAAATAATTGCACTAAAATAATCTCTTGAATTGACAACTCCAATAATACACTACTAAAAATGCTAGGTTCTTTTAACCCAATTTTGGGTCAAATATGGACAACCCCAATTGTTGGATTAAAAAAAGCAATTTATAAATTTAACCCAACAGATGGTTTTGTCCATATTTGACCCCAAATTGGGTAAAAATAACCCTGTATTGAGTGTATATTTAATAAAATAAATCAATACACATTTTTATTATTACATTTTGATATTTTATTATTATTGTCATTTAACAGATTAATTTATTTGGTGCAATGAATTATGTATTTTTTTATTAATCTGTCATCTATACATATGCATTTCACTTTAAAGAAGTGATCAGAAAGTGATACAAAATGAATATATATATTCATATAATGTGAAGGAAACGACATTGCAAAGAATTATTATCTGCTCTATTCCTTTAAATAAATAGTTAAACTCATTCATTATATATATATATATATATATATATATATATATATATATATATACACACACACACACACACACACACTCTCTCTCTCTCTCTAAAAAATGCTGGGTTATTTCAACCCAAATTTGGGTGAAATATGGACAAACCCAAATATTGGGTTAAAAATGTAGCTAATTAAAAAAGTACATTTGAAAGTGAATGGGCTAACATTTTAATTTACATTTCTAACCCAACATTTGGGTTTGTTTGTCCATATAAAACAACCCAGTATTGTTTAGAATATATATATATATATATATATATATATATATATATATATATATATATATATATATATATATATATATATATATATGTATATATATATATACGTATATATATATATATATATATATATATATATATATATATGTGTGTGTGTGTGTGTGTGTGTGTGTTTTTTTAGAATTTTTTTTTCATTCTATTATGTTGATTTGGTGCTCAAGAAATATTTCTTATTATAATCAATGTTGAAAACAGTTGTGCCGCTTATTATTTTGTGTGGAAGCCATGATAAATGTTCTCATGTCTTTTCTGTCAAGTCAATGCTTCTTTGCTGAATAAAACTATGAATTTATTTATTAATTTTAAATCCCACTGACTTTTGAAGAGTAATATAAATTGCACAGTAAATTATTGTAAATTAATGTGATTAAAATTTAAAAGGAAAGGCCCATTTGATAGTGATGACAGTATCATCATTAATGCAACTGAATATAAATGTTCCGTATGTTTATAAATATATACACTCAAAATATTGCTCTATTTACTATATAATCCAATATACTGATATGTAAATTAATTCATTTAAGCCTCATGAGTGCAGATGCATCACTGATGTTACTGATTATACCTTACATCTTATGTTCATTTGGGAATGAGGGCTGACGCACTATTTAAGCATGGGCGTCAAGATTTATTTAAAGACTTGGAAAAGGGAAAAAAATTTGCGTACGCCCTCTGGGTTACTACTAAGTGACCTGGCAGCAACGTTTTACTACTTAAGGATAATTTCCACAAGATTCCATTGGATTCCATTCCACTTTCAAAGACTTCCTTTAGAAAAGATCAAAAACGTGTCTGGTATTAGTGCGGATGGCCACAGTTGCTAAGGTAGGACTGGCCATTAATGTTGCCAGGTGGCAGCAAAATGCATACTAGGCAGAAAAGCACAAGTGCCAGAGATAAAACAAATAATAAACCAAGAGGGAAACGAAACAAACAAATAGACAAAATTCCTTGCGTTCACTGCTAACTTTTACAGGCAGGACTATAATGAAGATCCCCGCGCGGTGTTGCCGCACTGCTATGGGGACGGATTGTTCCTCGGCCCTGTAGCATCTTTTCTATTTAAAAGATGCATCATCTTTTTGTAGGCAAAACACAATTCCTCTCCGTGGAGAGACTTTCTACTGTCTGTTCTTCAATCCCCATGTGCACTTGCAACCCTAGACCTCCGATTTTCTGCATTGCCTCAAGTCTTCATGCTAGCAGTTATCTCTGCACAGTTGTAGCAACATTCTGTACCCTTTGTAAATTCAAAAGCCATCACCCGAACCCTGGCTAAGCTTTGCTATTCACAGCTGCGATGTGGATAAAGCCCTCCTCCAAGCTTCTCTCAGCAGCCTGTGGGCTGCATAATGAGCAAAATACAGTGACTGATTGCTGTTCAGGATGCCAGCGGCTATTTGGCTAACCACAAGGCTTTTTCTAGTGTGAAAACCACGTGGAGACGTTAACATCATCCACACTGAATTTGTGTAATCTAGTGCAAACTGCTTGCTTATATACACTCAATTTTGTCATTTCAGGTTGTTACCATAGCATAAATCTTTCACCAATCATCTACATGTGCAACAATATCTATATGCAGAGGAAGTTGCATCCATGTGCTCTGTAACTTGATGGTAACAAATGCCACCTTTCAGCCAGTAAATCTGGTGTAAAAACAAGCAGCATGTACCCTATTATTCATTCTCAATAGCTTTTTACCATGAAGCACAATGCTAGAAGATGCAGAGGGGATGTTGGGATCTGTCCTGGGCCTGAGTGTGAAGTGTATATGACCTGATTGATTGTGTTGTTATTGTTAAGGACTCTTAACAACGGGATTCTCCCTTGCTATTCATCCACTCGTCTGTTTGCTCTGGCTCTCATAAATTTCACAGGCCGAGCCGAGCTCTGCTGGGAGCTTAAACAATTGCCTTATTGATGGATGCCCACGTATGAGTGGAGAGATAATCTTTACAGGAGCTGCTCCTTGAGGAGACAGACCAACTAAAAAACACCACAGAAATGATAAAAACCATTGCTGATATTTATCGAGATTTGATTAGCTGCATTCCCTCCAAAATTATGTGTAGTGAAAAGGTTGATTGAAATAAATACGCTGATTTTCAGAGCGTCTGAATGCGCGCCTTTAATTGTTTCACTAATGAAGTGATATCAGACCTAAATGCTCTTTTCCTGAATGTCTCACCTCAGCAATGCCCTGCTTGTTGTGTTCCTATTTTCAAGAACAAACACTTCTATAACATGTTTAATTCTTGCATGCATCAGCTCGAGGCACACAGTGAGTCAGTGGGGGAGCTGGCGAAATGGAGTGCTGAAATATTTATCAAGGCGTTGCATATTCAGCCTGAGGTCCTTTGTGAGTGCTCTTGTGATCTTCAGCAACACGTTCGCAAATTAAATATTGATGGCGTTTAAATGAATAGGCGAATGGCGCGCCCGGCTGAAAGGATGCCACGCTGAATAAGTGGAAGATATTGGTGGCTGGGTTGCTTTTTGTTATGAGGCATGGGAGTGATAGTGGGAGATTCGCTGACTGTCTTCTTGGCTGTCTTCCCTCGTAACATTGAGTAAAAGTACTGGTTTGAAGATAATGTTCACAAGTGATTTGATCGAATATGGTAACCATGGGCGCTTCTCCTCTCTTATTTGTGCATCCTTGTTTCATTTCCTCGCGTCTTAGCTCCACCCTGTTCAGAATGCAATGGAAGGATACACCTGTGCATCCACGGAAGCTCAGGAAGCTTCCTCGCTCCTTATTCCTCGCCTCCTCGCTATGCAATTAGAGAATTGAGATGTCCTTCAAGATGGCTGAGTTTGATAGGTTTCAGGGCTATGGGCTGGAGAAGAGAGGAGTGAGGAAGCGAGGACACATCAATTTGTGTCTCATTAATCTTGAAGGACAGCTCATGATGCAAGAGAAAGCCAGGTGGTTGTGGGTGGTTATCACCTTAACAAGTGTATTGGTACATGTAGTGTATTGATTTATAGTGGTTGGTTGCTCTATGATTGCCAGGGTGTCTCTATAATATTCTGCTCCCTGTAAATATGATTTGGGTGCCTCATTTAAAGGGGTGATGAACTGAGAAATCTAATTTTCCTTGATATTTTGACATCTAACAGGTCATCATTTTATAAGAATATCCTCTACTTTTCAGAACTGGAAACATCCTTGTTAGTCCAATAAAAGCTTTTATTACACCTTTCCTTAAAGGGCGGGTTTACTGCAATTTCACTTTTTTGATTTCAAATAGTGTGTAATGTTGCTGTTGGTGCATGAACAGTATCTGCAAAGTTGCAGCGCTGAAAGTTTAGTGTAAGCAGAGATATCGTCTTTTAAAAATCAGGAAGTATAATTGCCTACAAAAACGACTCGTTTTGGACTACAGCTGGGTTATGGTACGTCACTAACCCACACATTTGCATCAACCACTCCCTCCGGAATATGCAGGAAAGGGCATGCGTCGAGTGAGTTGTGTTCACGCAGCTGTCAGGTCTTCTGTGTTTCGGGCTTCCCACGGACACTATACTTCGACAACAATGGATACAATTTGTGTTTGATTATATTCCTGAAAGTGACGATTGTAATCTAGCTCTCTGTGCTGCGCATTTACGAGAGACAGCTTCCAGAATCTCCACGAGTTCAACCGGATTCAACGTAAACAAGAAACTGTTTCTGGAATCATGAAGCAGATCCAACTTTAAAACCAGCAGTTAAAAGTCAGCAGTTGTTGGGCCACACTGTAAGTAGGCTAAGACTTCATCATTTTAAATGTATTTGCATGTATAATTACCGACGGAGCGTTGTGTTTTTTTTTGTTTTGTTTTTCAAATGCCAGCTCTGGCTTTGTAGGCTTTATGGGCTACTAGTTATGCTATTTTGTGTCAACGGCAACCGCGTACAAACATTATGGACCTGGATTTTGTATAAGTACTAATGTTGTAAATGTATTTTTCATATATATATGCTTTATGACTTTATTTTCGATTTGATCAAGAACGTAAACCTGCAAACGCTGTTTGAGTATAACATTAGTTAGCCAGTCAGTTGCTATCGTTGCCAGTCAGATGCTATTGTGTAAATCAAACGTGTATTAAGTTAAAAAATGAAGCAAATTATCATTCAGAAACCTTTATTAAGAGCCGTGTGTGGTGATGTTCTGCTTGACTCGATTCATCACGGCTTTCTCGGTCTGATTCTGCCTCACTGATACTGCAGTCTCGACATCATTATTTACGTGTATCCACCGTCTATGTTATCCACATTTGGCATGCCCGCCCGTTTCGCCCGTAAAGGTCATGGGCGTTAATATTACGGACAACGTGAGCGACAGTTTAGCCAATCACAACACACCGGCCCAAACTAACAAATCTGAGCCTGCTACGTGGTTCTGAGGGAGTGTTTTCATAGACTCAGGAAGTCATCCGCTCGTGCAGGGGACAGGGGAAAGCGCGGCTGACAATAAAGGTGAAATTTATGAAAAATAAGACTTTTAAAAAAAGAAAAACTACGGATTCATGTTATATTGCACCCCATAAACACAATCATGCAAAGAAAAAGAGCAGTGAACCCGCCCTTTAACAAGCCACAATGTCAGGTAGCATGTACATGACGTGTCAGTATTTACTACTTATGGTTAGGCGTTTTAAAAAGATCTATGTGCAAAATAATGAGTTTTGAAAAGCACATTGCACAAACACTCCCAGTTTTATTGACAGAGAGCTCCCAGTTTTCTGAGTTTGGATTTGCTGCAGACATGCAAGTGGTCAGATGCATTCTATTGATCTGATACATGTACACTGTAAAAACGAATACGCATTATCTAATCAAAAAAATTGCGGCAAACGATTACAAGTAATATTATTAATTAAATGTAACAAATAAGAATTGAGTAATAATTAATCAAATTAATTCCTTAAAAGTTAACCATTTAAAATGAGTAAAACTTACAACAACAAACAAACAAAAAACATACATTTAAGTCACCATTATGGTGATCGGTGTTTGTTTTAGGATTGTTTTAAAATGACAGTTTTCTCCTAAAATTCAGCTTGTTAACGTCAGGTGTCTTCAATGTTGGCAATATAAAATAAAGAGTTCTTAATTAATCTTTGACGTCTGTCTGTTATTCAGATATTTTTGTTAAATTTTTGGGTTCAAACTTTACTCATTTTAAATGGTTAACTTTTAAGGAATTACTTTGATTATTACTCAATTCTAATTTGTTAAATTTAATTAATAATATTACTTGTAATTTGTTGCCACAAGTTTATTGATTATATAAAGCATATTAATTTTTACAGTGTAATTGAACATTTTAAATAAATAAATACGGCCATATGCATACACGCTACTGTAATTTCACTAGAATGCATCACCTACACGGATATAAGTAGCAAATTCAAAATTATGTCAAATAAAAAAAATGCTAATTAGTACTGCCATCAGAGATAGAAATAGAGAGAAAAGGATATGAGAAATAAAATCCTGCATTCTGTTTCTTCCATGTTTGGAGGGCAGCCAAAAGTTGAACACATGCACACATAGAATAGCGCATAAATTTGGTGGTTCCATATTGTATTTCCTTTCAAAAGCGTCAACAAAAGACATGCCACACTATAATATGAATTGGTTCAGACAATGCTCTCTGAATCACACACACACCACCTGGGCCTCACACTTATTCTAACCTACATGGAGAAAGATAAGCAAGAAAACATCAGAAGCTCACTCACTTCCTGTTTTCCATAGAACAGCAGCTCCATGGGAATACAGCATCATTTATAACACTTCACATAACAAACAGAACAGGATAAGGAGATGAATTCAAAGTGCTAGTTTGCATTAAGGTCTTGCCTTTCTGGCTTCTATGTGCATATGATTTGTTGTTGAGCATATACATGTAGTGATCTTTTAGCTGTCAGATGCAGGGTCTCCTGGGGTATGATCCAGTTTTAAAAATCCCCTTAGGAAACGCAGTGGGAAATCCCTAGTGATGATACACATGCTATAAATAAGCATGTGTCAAAATATGTAGAATACTGTACACTTATATTTGACAGTTGCTTTGCACCAATCCAGAAAAACAGACTGAAAAAGCAAGCTGTTTATTTGCACAGTGTTTCAATATTATTTAAATAATGACAAATGAATAGTAGTTATCCTCAGCTATTAAGGAATAAACCCATTAATCTCTAACAATCAGTTTAGCGAGGGATAAGTCAGCTAGTCAATATATCACAAATAGGGCTTAATAGGGCTACTCAAATAAATAAATGAAATTAATTACACCCCTACTCATATGGAATATTAACAGAATCATATTTTCTTAAAACAGATGTAAAACTCATCTCTGAATGCAACGAAGGACCAATTAGAATCAGTATCCCAGATGTGTCCCGATATACACTTTTTTGGTATTGCTATTGATATATGGATATAAATCGTCTTACCTGCAACAGTGTCGTTCAAAAGATACATAAAACATCACTGATAAAGTTTTGTTTCCAGTCAATGGACTGGTAGATCCATCATTTTGTAAATTAGGCCATCCTTTCATTACTTTGGTGTGAGAAATCAGTGTCAGAATGAATCAAACTGAATCACAAACGAGAATTTGCAAACCTATTTGACCATTTTAATCATATGGATGGGCAACTCAGGCCCTTAAGACCCATTTTTCTGTTTAGTTAGGGTGACCAACTGTCCTGTTTTCCCAGGACATATCCTGTTTTCATATAACAATATAACCATTTTTGATCCATACAGAGGAGGCATATAAAAATAAAATAATAAGGTATCTTTGAGTAAACTTCGAATATCATTTGAGTAGGCCCATCTGTTTGCTGGGCAGAGTGTCCTGGTTTTTGGTAATCAAAATATGGTTACCCTAGTTTAGTTCCATCCCTAATAAAACACATCTGAACAAGCCAAGCAAGTCTTTGGGATTACAGTAAAAGGCAGGTGAGTTTGATCAAGGTTGGAGATGAACTTTGGGGCCAGATCTGGTGGGATAGAGTCGCCCAGCCCAGGTTAAGATCAATAGTGAATCATTCACGAATGTGGTATCACTGCTGGTTCAGATTCTAAACAGCTGACAGTAAACACACATGTGTATTTCTGAAGTATTACCAAGGAAAATAATTCTCGGGTCAGTATAGGTTAATCTCCATCATCAGACAAGGATTCGATTATCAGTGATATTTTACCAAGATACAGCTGTATGGCACTACATGACATATTGCTGAAGTATTTCAGTAAAAAAATAAAAATAAATAAATAAATAAATAAAATAAAAAACGGTCTAGATGTTGTTTTATCTCAAGATGAAATGAGATACAATGGATTGAATAGCTGGCACTGGGTTTTTGAAAGTTGCGAACACGCTCAGTCAAGGGAAAATTCTTCTCTCTGCCATAAGAAGCAAACACAGACACTAAACAAGCTCAGACTGTGCAGAGATAAGATTGATATTTACAGCTGCCACACTCAAAAAGACAAAATAGATATTTCATATCTAAGAAATCAACAGACCTTTGCTTATTGAGAGTCTGAACCTATTTTTTTTATGTATTTAATAGTCCATCCAAAAGTGAATGTTCTGTCATCATTTACTCGCCATTGTGTTTCAAACCCATATGACTTTCTTTGTTCTGAGGAACATATACACACTTTTATTCTTGAGAACATTGGAATACAGTGTATTATTATTTTCCGCACTCGAGTCCATACGTCTTCTAGTCGCGAGTCTGAGGAGTCAGACGACGCTGTCGGAAGGTAAACAAATCATTTCGATTTTCCTTACTGGCTTTCACAGGACTAATGAATGAAACAAGACACACTTTTCTTTTTTTCTGTTATTCTTTGAGATATTGCACATCCATGGCTTCAGTGAAATAAGCTTGTTGGGAAAGAGTCAATCAACAAATCAATCAGTAAAAGCTTGAAAGACTGAATGTGCTTTATCTAATAAAAAAAATGTGGCAACAGATTACAAGCAATGTTATTGATTAAATTTAAGAATAGAATTGAGTAATAATTAATCCAATTAATTCCTTAAAAGTTAACCATTTAAAATGAGTAAAACTTACCCAAAAAAGTCGTTAGTCACCATTATGGTGATCTGTGTTTGTTTTAGGTTTGTTTTAAAATTACGATTTTCTTTAAGGTTAACATCAGGTGTCTTCAATTTTGGCAATATAAAATATAGATAATATAAAATAATTAATCGTCGATGTCTGCCTGTTATTCAGATATTTCTGTTAAATTTTGTGGTGTAAACTTTTTTAACTTTTTAAAAAGTTAACTTTTAAGGAATAATTTGATTAACTATTACTCAATTCTAATTTTTTTAATTGAATTAATAATACTGCTTGTAATCTGTTGCAACAATTTTATTGATTAGATAAAGCATATTCATTTTTACAGTGTTCTCATTCATTTTAATTGCATGCAAAAGAGCAGCAATCTTTAAAATTTCTCCTTTTTGGAAGAAATGAAAGAAAGTCAAAAGTATGGAAGCTTGCTTCTGCCACAGAATAAACTCAAAAACAATTGAGAGTTATAAACTCGCAATTGCTTTTTTATTTTACCTCAAAAATATTTTTCACAGAACTGAGATATAAAGTCGCAATTCTGAGAAAAATTGTGAGATAACAGAGATAAAAAGAAGCAAATACCTTTTTTTGTTTTTTTGTTTTATTCATAGCAGAAACAAGCTTCCATGTTCAAAATAAAATGGAACAACATATTTAATATTAAAGAACTCAGCAAGACTTTATTGGGGAAGAGTGTGAGATGTTTCAAGAGAGTCCACAGCTCTGTATTGTGCTAGGAATAAACTGAAGTCATGACCACAGCCTTGCTATAATTTACAACCTCAAATCATCACTCGGAAAAACATTGTTGCCAAAAAGCCTTAGCGGGAGAGACTTAGAAGGGCACCTAATTGGGAGCAATGTCTGTCGCAGATCAGAGCAGAGCGGTACAAGATCTCCCTCTCTTTTTAATTAATACCAGTGGGCTGTCACAGCCTCCGAAAGAGAAGTCATAGAAGATGAGTGTGCAGCCAACCATTCAGCCATTAAAAAAAGGCACTACGTGTGTTTGTATTGATACCTCATTCGTTTTTTGTTCTTGCTTTTCCGTTCACTGTTGTGGATCAAACAATTTAGTCAATAGGGCTGTTTGGTGAGCTGGACATGTTCAGAAATATTTCAGCAGCCCTTAGTTATGACATATATACATGGTCAGTATTGCACCATAACCAAACATTGACCATCATGTCACTTCTTCATCATACCTGCGTCATTAAAGGACAAGTTCGGTATATTACAATTAAAGCCCTGTTTTAAGATCGTTTCTGATGAAATAGAATTGTTAAGATTGTTTTTTAGACAGATGCTGCTGTCCTGAGAATTTTCAGTTTCTGTGGTTACAAATGAAACCTTGTAATTGAGTCATTCTTTGAGTTATTAATGAAATCACAACAAAGAAAGTTGAAATAGTCAATTCTTAGGATGAAGTCCAAAAAAAAAAAAACCTGTGCTCTACCAGTAGTCCACAAAATAAAAAATTAGATAACCCACAGAGTCACAGTCTTGTACTTTGGATATTTGATAATTCACATGGTAATGCAGTGAGGTCAAACCATTGGCTTAGAAACCACTTGATGTCCATTTCAGTTGAGCCTTAGCAACCCATATGGATTCAAAAGTCTCAAAATATAAAGTAACGTATAAAGAGTCCATCTACAAATAGAAACAATATCTATAATATATTATATAAATCAAAATGAAAACAATTTCCCAACATTAGGAGGAACAAAACGTACATGATTGAATTGGAAATGGAAGCATCAATGTAAGTTCTACCAGAAAGACTCTATTGCAACGTCCCTAATTGGTAATTATACGTTACAAATCACAGCTCAACATCAAATATAAAAGATTGACCTTACCTTCCCCTTTCGTTGTTGTAGGTGTCGTAGAAAAGTTTCCCCCATCCTCCCCAACACCACCAGGTTGGCTCCTGTCCAACTGTCAGGGGGTATAGGCTCCGCCCAGCCAAGACCATCAGGCAGGCAACTTGCAGACCCAGAGTGAGGGCGGAGCCCACGCCAATGAACTGAGACAGAGCTTGTAGAATGTCTACTTTATTCCGTCTGTATTATTCACAAAATAAATCAATTTCATTCAATAATTCTCCTGAGTCTCTTTGGTAGAAACAAAGTTTCACAGTCAGGACTCCAATGAATGTTGCAGGAGTTGCTTGGATAAAACTATGCTTCCCTCTTCCAAACAAACTGTCTTCTTCTATACTACTTCCCTTTTAAATATAAGAAGTTCTAACGCTCATGCGTCCCCTAGTGGTGAGTATGATACCAAAGTAACAGCTAATACTGTTGCACTGTAGTCTTATGCAGTCGGGGTATTGTAGGCTACACCATACAAGGGGTTTGCTTGCAATTGGCAAAAGTGCATTATCGCCACCAACTGGGCTAGAGTGTCTATTATTCAAGCTCTCAACGGAAGAATGTTCGGTTGTGAGGCGTTCGGAAAACAGGTCTAAAGTTTTGCAACAAATGGTAAAACACCAGTTGAAAAGCATCTTTTGCAGCAATTTTTGTGTGAGCATATCAGTGAACACCCCAGACCACTTGCTGAGTTTCACGTCTTTGTAAACTAAAGTTTTATGCGTTTTATGAAGGATTGTTCCTGTGCACCTATGCTACCATTGTAGAGGTGTGGGGGTGCTACCACAGAAACTGAACATTCTCGGGACAGCAGCATCTGTCTAAAAAACAATCTTAACCATTCTATTTCATCAGAAACGATCTTAAATAGGGCTTTAATTGTAAAATACTGAGCTTGTCCTTTAAAGATCATGAGACAGTAAGACACAAAGGGTTAACGTTTGACCACAAGAGGAAACCTCAGCTATAATTTTGGTTGATATTGTGTCAATGAATGAATATTTATAAATGTACATCTGCATTACTTTAGTGACAAGACAAGGCGATGAAGCGGTTATGGGATCTCCCTCTGCCATGTATAAGATTTGTGGCCCGCCCATCTCGGGAGCTTGGGTATCAATGTTATCCCAGAACTTCCCAGTGGTGAATACAACTTGAGGGAGTTCATATCAAATGTTAAACTAGGAAACTCATATTGACGATAATTCTGATAGCATGTGAAGGCAGCATACAAACTTGATTAGCTGGTTAAACGGTTTAAACAGCTGATTGGCTGTTTATAGGGTTGAAGCTGAACTATGCTGGACAATGGACCAGGAGCAGGATTGGACATCCCAGATATTATATAGGTCGAATGGAAGCATGAATAGGTACACAGCACTCTGGAAATGAATGTCATTTACTTTAGCGGCGGCAGCCAAGGCGTGACACACTAATTAAGTTTTTCTGATATTTTCACTATATTTCATCAAATTTAGCCTGAAAGAAAATGTGTGGTTGAGGAGTTGATGAAGGTCATAAGCTAAAATTAGAAAAATGAAACCATATATTAAATGGTTAAGATTATATAGCATTGCAGCTTTGAAATAAGTTTTGCAAGTGCTATTTTTTTTTAAACTAACCAAATATATATTTCAAGCATTCAGTTTAATTAAGTTTCCCTCAACAGTTTGACTATGATTGATGCTTATGAAATTCATGATTGATGACAAGTCATTAAAAGTTTCCCCAACTATTTGGTTATGATTAATGATGAGCCACGATTGACAGGTCATTCAGGAGTTCCATTACTAAACATATTTTTTTTAAAACAGAAATAACGATTTTCTTTGAATTCAGGGCATTGCAATTAGCAGACGGAGATTAATAGATCTATCAATAAATAACACCAAGCATAACATCCCTCTTCTGACAAGATTTGCTTTATTTGGAAATATAAACCCAACCCATTTATATGTGCTTTAAGAATATACTATTTTAAAATCAACATCAACTGTATTCTAACAGTATTCATGTAGACAGAGTTGTCGATACCAGAAGAGAAATTAGAGAAAACATATCTCAGGATATAACAGCTCATCTATGTCTCAAGAATGCCCAAGTAAGACATGCTGCACTGTCTAGAGAATACAATGAAAGAAACGTCATGCTGAATAAGCAGAGAGGTGCCCTTGATTTACTCAAAGCCTACTGGGGAACCAGATGGATCTGTGTCACCTGCCCAGCTTTGAAGTTCACAAACCCCTGCAGGATATCCACCAAATGAGGGATCAAATTCTGTTTGATGCCATTTTCCCCTCTGTATTGGAAGATGAAATAACGTGAGAAGATTTGTCTTTATTCCACATTGCTAGAGTCTTATCCTCAAGCCAGGATAATGAAATGCAACGCAATTTCATCCTCAGGTCGTCAACTAACTGACACTTTTGACCATGCGTCTAAATCCAATGCACATGGCAACCTTTAGCGTCAGTTAGATGACACGGGTAGGTTTAGGTATGGGGTAGGGTTAGGGTTAGACCACTAGGAGGCGCGTCTCATTGACGCTAAAGGGTGCCATGTGTGTCGGATGTTGACGCATGTTCAAAAGCGTCAGTTAGATGACGCCTTGGAATGAGAACGGGCTGTGAAATCTTAGGTTAGGGCTGCATTTCATAATAATGTTTACTTAGACCTTTGGATTGCTGATTCATATAGGAGCCAACGTGAAGTTACTTGTCTATTACAATATTTATGTAAGTCATAAAACCCCAGATAGCACAAGTATTAGTATCAGGGATAGACTTTATTTTAAGGTGACAGAAATATTATGTACTAGAGTAGAGTTATGGTTAGGGTTTGCTTTAGGGTTAGTTACTTTAGAATGTATAATCTTTGTTTACTTTTTAACTTTGTTGAACTTTTTTTTTTTTTTTTTTTTTTTACAGTTGTGACCGAATTGGAAAAGTACAAAAAAGCCCTATAAAAGTATGTGACCAGTAGACAATATTCCAAATCGTGTAAAACCTTTTGATAACTTTGTAATAAAACATCTTTATTTACTAATAAAAGTCCCATTTGAAATTCTTGTAATCCATTGAAATTGATGTGACATGAGGTTGGATGAGTAAATGTCGCAAGTGACATGCTATTAAACTAGCCGATGCAGTTGACCATTCGGCTTCACTGTTTCACAAAACAGCTGGTCATGCGGTTGTCAACCGAACATGAGGAGCTCCTCAAGGTCCAGTGCACATAATTAAATAGAAAATGTTGCTATTATTTACCAGACAATACTCAGTGACCTTTTGCTCCATCTATCATCACAGTCTCTTCTATTTTTCTTTAATTCTTAGACCTTTGACAAAGGGTCGAAGAAAAACTACACCTCTGTGCCACAATACCATGCCATGAATCCAATCTTCCTATACCTCATGCTACATTGATTGATACTGTTAAGTGTTTGGTTCACTCTGAAAAATGATGAGTTTTTTTTTTTTTTTTTTTTTTATAAGATAGAGGTGCTCTTTGGATGGGAAACTAAATACCAAAAATTACAAAAAGAGAACTCCAAGGCACTCTCAATTTAAAAAAAAAGCTAAAAAGCCTTTATTATTATGACTTGGCCAAATTAACCATCTAAAAACTCCAACGCGTTTCGGCTACATGCCGCCTTCTGGGAGTTAAAAAAAACTATAAGAGCAGTATTTGGTTGAATTATAGCAGTAAACTGATTTGCTGAAAAATAACACCTTAAACCAGCTTTGCAGAAAAAAAAATATATATATATCTGTACAAGACCTGACTCAGACGCAAGTCCATTTCAAGTCCATCTTTCAGGTGTGTTTAGACTCAGCCTCGAATAAACTGGTTTGATAGCCACAGAAAATAAGGCCTTGTACTTGGAACTTAAGCCGAACTTGATTCTAAGTCTGGACTTTCAGCCTGACAAGGTGGTCAAAACCCTCAAACTAGACTGAACAGCAAAAATTAGCCAGCTTGAACCAGCAAATCACCTTAGGCTGGATTAAGCCATTTTTTTAGTGGTGTACAGCTTTGAAGGACAAAGGTTGTGTAAGGTTCAGAAGAGGAAAAGTGACTGTGTTATGGTGGCATTCAGCAGTAGGGTGTGCTGTTTTGTAG
Source organism: Hybognathus amarus (assembly GCA_030378365.1). NCBI lineage: Eukaryota > Metazoa > Chordata > Actinopteri > Cypriniformes > Leuciscidae > Hybognathus > Hybognathus amarus. Next base: position 493,937 of record JAQIUQ010001400.1, on the reverse strand, counting down.
CTGAATTCCAACTGACCTGGAATAGTAGGGTTATCTGACATTCACTAGTTCCCTACTCAGTTTAAATCATGGGAGACTGGGGCTAATTGTCACACATGGAAGTTCATAAGGGCTATATATGTCAGTATAGCTATAAGGTTCTGAGGCAAAAGTCCAATTGCATATTTTCTCTATAGCTGTGGTTTTGTATGTTGGCTACAAAATAAGATTACAGTAAATAATAATAATTAAAGAATTATGTCCTCCAAATTAAAATTTCAATAGTTGTTGCTTTTTTAAACTAACAAAAAATGACATCTTTTAATTTAATTTTATTGAAGTTGACACATATTTTTTATGTAATTTTATCTGTACATTATCTTTATCAATAAAAATACTTGTAAATATGTTTTCTTTTTCATAATTTTGCTGTTTCATGAATTTTCTTATAATGTGACAACATGCCCCATTTGGGTTGATTGATGTGTGTTCAATGAACTGTTAAATTGCTTTCTTTTTTTTCTTTTTTGCAAGCAAGACTTTAAGGTATGTGCCTATAATTGATTTGCAAAAATAAACCTGCCCTGCGAAATATTCACAGGAGTAAAACGTGTGACAACTAGCACCCATCTCACTCGAGCTGTGAACAAACTGGAAAATGCTACAGGGAGGAAGCTTTCGTGGAACAAATTAATCTTCTTACATTTTAGGTTTATCTTGAGCTGCCCTTGCCATATCTGAACATAGCACACATAGATAAGCTTTATGCAAATGTATGTGGAATTAAGACAGAGCCATTATGTTATGACAGTTCTAATATTGTGAAATTAAATTCTTAAGGGTCCAGTTTATCCCATCCCAATTTTTTATTACAATATCACAAACCAGAAATGGCACTGAGAGGTCAAGGCGTTAGACGAGTGATGCAAATGAACACTATCACTTACAAATCTTCCCTTTGAGGCACTTTGCTCATTGAATTTGGGGCGTGCTTACAGAGACACTCTTAGCTGGAGGGGCAGCAGCATGTTGGGTACCACAACTGCGCATTTCATCCTCTGAGAGACTGCTGGAGGAGGGGATACGCATCATATAGACCTAACCAACCGTCTTTTGGATCACTCTGCTGGTCGGAACCGATCACGGGGCACGTGTGTGCGGTGGATACGCCAGAGCGCTGTGATTCGTGGACTAATTGCGGGGCGCTTGCGGGAATACGAGGAGCATCTCAGTCCGCGAGAGGGAATAATCTCGTTCTCCTGACCGTCTCCACACAGACTTCGATTTAGAGGGCATTTATTTTGTACTAAAAGTGAGAGAACGATATCAGGAAAGATGTTGCCGACGACATTATGGGGTTAGAAGTGAGTTTCAACCCATCACTGAATATGGAGTAAATTCCCACGTCTTCTCTAATTTTGACTCGGAATACAGTGAACGGGAGCGCATCACGGTGACTCGGTGAGTTGATTCATTAGCTAGCCTACGCACTGCAAGATTATTCAAAGTTAAACGGTTAGCCCAAGTTTTATTCGAGATGCCAAATAATGTGAATTATAGATTATCGATATATATTATGAATAATGATTTATGTTAAATACGGACATCAAGATCAATTTTACGCATGGAAACCTGGCAACGACCCCTATGACTTCTAGAATACAATGAAATGATAATTAATGGGATTTAAGGATATTAATGTTTCTGAGTCTGACGAATCTTAACGACTCCACTTGCAATCTTTAAGCCTAACGTTACTTTTAAAGAAATTCTTAATGAATTGTAGCCTAGCGGCTATAGTCGATCATTGATTTCTAAACATCTATTTAAATAGAAATCCTTCAAAAGGCATTAGAGACTTTACAGACTTGTGTTAGAGTAAAAAAACATCACATTCAGTAATTTGATGAATACACACTATAGAACATAGGCTAACTCTTATCGTGCGTAGCCTGTCAGCACTGACATCTGAGTCTCAAGAGATGTAGGTAGGCTAAAACATAGATAAGCAGTTCGTGGTTTGTTTAGCGGACATAACACTAATAACTTGCGATTTATTTCAACTCACAACAGGAATCAGATCATTAGAGTCGTTATTCGTAGGGGAATCGGGCTACCCTGCTGTAGCCTGTTTATTCACTGGGAAGAATCAAATGAATCATTCTTTTTGACTATATCAAGAGAATCAGGAATCATCATCGCACGTTGACTGATCTAAACAAACTGATCGTGTGAGTGTAGCAAAGTAGAATATTGTTTGCCTAAAGAATAGCCGGGAATAGTAGTTTACTGCAGGAAAATCTGTGTCGAATCAAAGCATTGAATTTGATTCGAGGACTTACTTCTTGATCGATGATGGGTGTGTGCTAGCAATAGTCCCTGAGTACAAGCCATCTTGGCATGATGACCCATGTTCTTTGACCTATGACATACCAAAAACAGTGCAAAACAATTTAATCAGCTCTTGTTAAACCAATTTAAACAGCATTATTTGATGGATATAGAAAGGGAACACTTAAAAAAGTGTATTTTCGAATTATACATGTGAATTCTAATAGCACCATGTGTGATTTAGGTGAACTGCACACTGATCTCAGTCATGTAGGACAGAAGATCATCTGGGGCACACACATCACTCTTACTGCAGATAACCTAACCTCATATTTCCTCAGACTCAAGATAATGTATAGGGGATAAAAATAAAAACTGGCAGGTGCTGTTCTTCAGCATCTCCATTCTGATCTCGTCCGTAACACAATTCTCTTGTAATGAATCCCACACAATAGAAGCTACATGTGGAATTCCAAGAAGAGAAATTTCAAGGAATAGTTCTTTCCATTCCCAACCCATTTGCTCTTTTCTAAATATATTATTGGTTAGATATTGTTCCTTTTTATTAAATAGAATATTACTTGTCAGCATGAAAAACCATCATGTCGGTTGATGGTCCTGTTGGAGCCATTTGAACGCTAGTTGTTTAATCTAATTCCACACGGTAACCAAGAATGACTGGAAATACCATGGAAATAAATTCTCAAAGAACAACCCACAATTGTCGGTGAGAGGGTAAAAACACATACTTGTGTTATACTTTTATGATAGTGATCTGATCTGGGTTGGTGGCTTTTGAAGTAAGCCCTTGAACAAGTATTAGGTGGATCAATAAACTATCAGCCTCTCCTCAGATCAGCCAACACTCCTTCTATCGCCTGGTTTATAATCTTACAAAGGTGTGACTAAGCTCTGAGAACTTTAGTGCCATTATGTATTGCAGGAGTGAGACAGAGAGAGGAAGGGCTCACAGGAGAAAATGCACATTCGGCTCTCTATCCACACCACATCTGCTATTCAAATAGGAATGGGATCCTTCTCTCCTGTGTTCATGTTTATTTATGGATGCATCTGGGATGCATGTCTCATCTCATTTTGTTGCTAACAAGCACAGCCAAATTAGAGGTGAGAACACTGGGAAACAGCAATGTGCAGAATTCAGTAGAACCACTCCACAGCACAGCTTGGCTTCCTCCGAGACTATTTATTTCTCTCATTGTGGCGTATAAAGTTTATTTAAAGACTGACTACAGATAAATTTGAACATGTGGGAGGAATTCATTAGAGATGAAAGTAATGTTAGTTTATATAACAGAGAGTTTTTCCCCTCTTTCTTAATATCCATCTTTCGAATTCGCTTTTTGCAGTCTGCATCACAAAATCTTTTTGTGATCTTTCATTGAGGCCTAAAGGAAAATGTCACCCCAAAATGAAAAATTGTCATGTTCTTCTAAACCCATGACTTCCATACTTCTTTGGAAGAGAGACAGAGAAGAAAGTCCATGGAGGAATTTACTTGTATTATTTTTTGGAATTAACGCTGTATTTTAAGTCTTCTGAATTCAAGTTGGTGTTTTTCTCACTAATCATCTTCCCCTCCAGTGAACTGTTAACTGATCAAATCATTGAGTTAGGTAGTTGAACTTGAGAACCGGATCAGCCTGATTCATAAATAAATCTTTCTGAGTGATTTAATGTCACAGATCAAGCAATTAACTGATCATTTGCCTCAAAAGAGCTATATGTTCATAATTTCACACGAATCAGTTATCTGCCAATATTAGAGTTTCTTTTATTTATTATAATTATCGCTATTGTTGGTGTTGTTTATTAAATTGTTAATTTACAAACTCAGTTTTTACAATTAGATTGCCTTGGCCATTATCTAATGCTCACCTATGTTAATCTTTAAAAACTCCTTTTTAAGATTTAAGAACACTGTTTTGCCAACATCTTTTTCCAATCTCAAAATACATTTTTCATACTGTAAATTTAAGGTTGTGATACTTCAATTGACACAATTTTCATCTTTAGTGTTTTATTTTGAATTTACTTAAAAAAATAGTAAAACGTTTAATTTCATAAGTTGGATGGTTATCAGCCATAAAATAAAATCAATAATTTAGCATCCTTTATGAAGCTTGAAAGTTTGAGTCCCCATTCATTGTTGCACTAAAAAAAAGGGATGGCTGCCATCTTACTGTTAAGTGCACTTTCTCGCCTTGCCCCTCAACACTAGCGGTGGAAAGAGTAATAAAAATGTTCACTAAAGTAAAAGCATTGCAACAATTCACTTTAAGAAACGTTTCATGACTCAAAAACATGACTCAAGTAAGAGTACTGTAAATGAGTATGTTAAAAAGCTACTCAAGTTACTACATTATAAAGTACTTAAGTTAATGTGATTTTAAAGTCAAAGAAGTATTGAAAGGGAACTCATATTGGCACGTGTGCTTTTTTGTTCTGCAAACACATCCAGAGTACAGAGAGACACATCTCAAATAGTGCACAAATGCTAAATTGATCATAAATATACACAGAATTAAGTCAAATATCCTTGTATACTCTTTCAGTTTTGTCTAAAGTGAAGGTGAACAGTTGGGAAAGAAAACACATGCGTACCAGTATACTGGATCTGTGCATTTGGCCTTAAAATGACAGCATATTTATAGTCTATTTATAAATGCTATAAAATAACAGTCTTTTTATAATAGTCTATTTAAAAACTATGCAGTGCTATTGATAATTTTTTATTTGTTCTTATTTTATTACTGTTTACGTGTCTTTAATTATGTTTAGTGTTATTTTTTAAGGTAGTTTTGGTATAACTATAGGCAAAAGATCCTCTAGGCTGCTGATTTTTGTTATTCAACTGCAACAAAAAGTAAAACATCATAAATATGTTTGATATCTAAATAGCATGCTATATTTTGGAATTGTCTAATGTAAAATCTACAGATACAACCTTATCAATGAATCTCAAACTTATTTGATACAAATATACTGTATGTAACCTCAGGTTTAGTGAAAGAAAAAGATTGAGAAGCTCACTGATGTACTGTAGACTGGATTAACAGAACCATGAAAAAGATAAGCATGGTAAAGACAGCCCCATACAAATATATTATACATAAAACATATTTGATACAAAAGGAACCTGAACATATTTAAACATTTGTTTTGTTATTCAAAGAATAAAGATTAAGAACTGCCCCCCAAAACATAGTAAATCAAGGTTATGAGCAACATGCATGATGATGGTACAAAGAACAGTAGCAAGGAGAAGTTATTGTAAAGTGCTGTCAGGTTATCCTCCCTCTTTCAATGATTTAGCCGTCAAATGTCTACAAAGTCTTGAATCTTGACAAAAGGAGGGTAGCTGCAATAAGCTCAGGGTCGTCCATCATTTTCCCAAATCTCTTTTGAAATCATTATTGTAATGCTTGCAGCGGTGACAAACATAATTTACTGGAGTTTACTCAGTTTTGCCCTTAGTGCAACACAGTTGGGAGCAAACAGCCAATGCTTCCAGTACTGTAAGACAGTGAGTGCTAATGTAACAGGCTTCAGCACTGCTACATACTCAGCCAGAAATGCAATCTCAGCTGGATTCAGTCTAAATTATATTATTTATTTATATGCAAATCAAGCTTTAGTAATAACCTTGATTTACAAATGCAAAATCTTCAATTAAATAACTGCGGAGAGCAGCTACATGTTTACTTTGAAGGCTCCACACGCATTCCGAAATTGCCTCCTCAGCATGGTCTTTAATTATTTGGACCACCCTTTTGACAGCCAGGTGTGGTGAACACCACTGAGTGTAAACTGCAGGTGGCACTCAGCGTCTACTTCCTCAGAAGATCTTGCAGTCTTATAGCATTGCACTTTGAAAAAGCAGAGCATTAGCTTTCTGTAGATCACATTTTGAGTTCCTGCTGCAAAAGCAAAGCTTTAACAGTTGGCATGCACATTGCTGGTGTTTTGGAAGATGATATTCTCAACCAGAATCAGCTGCCAAAATGATACTCTACTTCCTCTTCATGTTCAGTGTCATCATCAGCCTCAGTGTCAGCTGCTGTCACGTCAGTCTCTTCCTGCACGCCAAAGACTCTGAAGGTCTTCAAAAAATTCGACCCACTGTCTGTAGTTGTTCTTGTCAGATTGGCTGTGGATATAATCAAGGGTAGATGCAAGTATATCGAGTGTGTGGCTCCCTCTGAGACGTTTGCAAGCTAAAGCAGCAGATCTCCAGTCTACGGTCTCATCAATCCAGTGAGCAGCTGACCCTGATGTAAGCTTCTCTCCCTCACACTCCAACAGTCTGTTGTTGTTGACACAATCTCCACGTTTCTAAGCTTAACTGATATGGCTTTTTTTGACATGCAAGCTTCTTGATTTCTCAAACGCACCAGTTAACCAAGGTCTTGAAGGCAGGTTGTTCAACTACTGAGAATGGCTGAAGTTCATAAAAAAAGCTAATGGCCAGCTTATCTAGCGTGGCTCTGATAATAAAACGATCTGGGGTGTGTTTCCCGTATAACGACGTAGTTCGCTGATTTCACTACCATAGAACGATGCACTGTTGGAAAAATCAACTAGCTAGTCGCGACTGTAATGCATGCCCTGTTTCATTTTGCTCTGCAGGCTCCAGGTGAAGATCACATGCAGCTTTTATCCAATTATATTATGAATTTGTCAATGTCATGTTTCACTGCAGGACAACCCCTGACAAAGAGTGTTTACAGTATAAGCAATTAAAAATAAACCAGTTCGGATCTACCAATTTTACTAATAGAATTTACAGATGATCAAATTAATTCAATACATTTTTGGCAATTACTAACTTATTCTGCATATTTAACTTCAGCTTGCCAGTTTGCTATTGACTTAACTCAGTTTGTTTGTGCAATTTCAGAGAGGAGTTGTGAAAGGCTGATATTTCCACATGCATTCATGAGAATGCTTTTATCCTTTATGCTTCGGAAACTGAATTGCGGAAGAAGATGTGGCCAGGGATGCTTATCATCCTCATAGGATATGTTGGTCTCCTCTGCAGACATAGCTATTTCGCTGTATCTTTTCTTCTTCTCTCTCTCTCTCTCTCTCTCTCTCTTTTTTTTTTTTTTTGCAAAGCCATACCTTATTGCTGGCTTGTGCCTTAATTGGCTCTTTAATCTTTACTGTTTCACTGAATAGGATTAGAACAATGAGGGATATATATTGTACTTAGTACTTTTTGTTATAAGTAAATATGGCAAAGTTGAATACTTAGCTAGATTATTTCATGTTCATAGTCACCCTGATGTGCTAAAAAATGGCATATTCATGGTAATATACTTCAGTTCAGAGATATTGTACTCATAAACAATTCTAAAGGTGCCAATAATTGTGGCCAACGTGTTTTGGAGACCCTGACATAAGGCTTCTCCCGCTTGCATTGTGATTTGTAAACCCTCGCTTCCAAATTAATAATGTGAACCACCATATTTATATAAAAATCTTTAATATATTCATATATTCCTCCATGCCATATTTAAGTGCTACTTGAATGCTCCTCAACGAGAGGTGGTCCTTCTGTGTCCAAAATTTATCAAAAGCATCTTGGGACAAGGTTTTTACACTGACAGCGATCATAGTAAGACAGTTAGCAACTATGTTTGTTTGTCCGAGTTCACAACAGTAACTAAGGGGGCGGCGCTTAACAATCAATTCTGACTAAACATTTGGAGTCTATACATCAACTCCTTATAACACCAAGTTGCATTCTTGTTTATGCTAATAACTTTTGAACTGTAAGGAATTGATTCCTTATTTCCCTGGCTCCAGATGAAACGATTGCATCCTATGACATCATTTTCCGAAATTTTCCAAAAAAGACTTTTTCAAACTCCTCCTAGACCGTTGCTAAAACCATTTTTATAGATAACACGCAAATTAATTTGATGAAGAGCACACCCAGAATCAACTTGATTCTTCATGTCCACCAATTTGATTTTTCTTTTTCTTAAAATAAATAAATAAATACTTTTACAAACTTTTCCTGGACCATTTGTCCAATTTTCACCAAATTCGAGTCAGATCATCTTCAAACCATGCTGGCAGCAGATAGTCTTTCTACCCTGAATTGCTATGGTTTGATGCATGGACCATTGGCTAAAAGAAAATAAAGTCCAATTTAGCACATTGTTATAAACCTCATGATTTATAACAGGAGTATGAAACCAGCTCCTACACCAAATGTTACTACCAGAGCAGTTGATCTACTATAATCATAGTCTAAAAGTACACATAATGCTCAGGTTCAACTGACACTTTTCCCCAAAGCATCTTAAAGCACACTTATTAAAGAGAAAATCCCCCTGGAGTAACCTACTGTAGGGTTAAGTGGCTTGCTCAAGGCGTGACGGGGTTGATTTTAGAGACTGTTCCCTCTAGAACTTCAGCTTGTCAAGAGATGACTGAATTTGCCAAGTAGGACGTGTTCATTAATCAACATTATTTGTTGGTTTTAGAACAACAATCCAGACAAAAAACATTGTTTTTCAGGGCTGTTAGGGTTGCAACTCGAACCGAATGAGAAACCACTAGCCTAACCCTAAAATCTAATTGACTAAAAATAATTTGGTTTATAAAAAAATATATAATGTTGATCAACACATTAGGGCTTGCATAGACTAGTTGGCGTAGTTCGCATTACTTCAACCACTAGTCATTATTCTTTTTATGCTGATGACCTGTTAAATATTATATGACAGGGCTAATGTTACATAATAGGCAAACTGGGCAAATTGTTCAAATTTAACAGTGTAGGCAGGCACATGTTCAAGGTACTGTATAATGTTGCACAATTTTACAAACCCGTTTTGTTTTTTAATTACAATACATGTAAGAGAAAGAATTGGGGCAAATATTGGGCTGACAATTAATAAACACTTTTTGACACAAACTATTGCTTTTTATGACTTTTTTCAATGGTAACATAAACCATGAGTACTGGGGTATTGTTTTGAAGTAATCTACTAACTGAGGAATCAGTAGACGTCCTACTTGACAAAATCGCCTAACAATGTTAGAATCAGATTGACATGTAGGATTTATTGCATAACCAACCACAAACTATCTATCATAGAATATATTTCATACGTTCAAGTGGGAGATTTACTCAATGACTGGCTCAATATATAGCTTTAATCATTAACCAGGGCTGCTGGCCTATCATGCACCATAATAAGACCAACAGTGCCTGGGATGTTGATCATTTACTGTATGTAATACATTGTGTTATTGGATTATAATTACATGTAGACCTCATGTTGCATGTTGGTCTAGTCCTCAGATCTTGACATGTATGCATGAAATCAGCATACCAATGTTTGATCCTTTACAATAATTTCTTGGGGCAAAACATATGCCTTTAACCACTTCTTATATCAAGTATATAAACAACATCTCATTTACTGGTGCAATAGAAGCATGCAATGGTGCATAGCACTGTTGCTAGGTGATGCCGCACTGCCTCATTATATTTGCCAGCCAAAGGCTCACCTTTTTGCTTAATAAGTTGGTTGTGGAAAAATCACACCCCAGCTCAGTTTTTTGGGAGGATCATGAGAGATTAATTGTGCAATTTACGCCCTGTCTCTCGTGTTGCAGGATGTGACATACTAGCTATTTGAAAACGACATCTATTTTTGTTAACCCACATTTTTTCAACAGAAATCTGCCCTTGAAAGCTTAGCTGTCAGATCTGAGTTGTCCTTTATTTTGTTGATGTGCCTGTTAGTGTACTTTTTGGGGATAAGCGTAATTTGTGGGTTGGACACCCCACCACTTTTTTGCTATGGGTTGATATTGTCCCCACCACTTTTTAAAACATCTCGCAGCACTGAAGTACATAATACAAAATAAGCATCTCTAGTTGATTAGCAATTTGTTCGTTAAATAATAAGCGTTCTGGCAGTGGAATGTGTGTTTTTTTAATCATGCTGAGTGCTTGTTGCCGCTGTTATCAGTGGCGGAAGGCAACCGTATTCTCTTAGCACTCATGCAGTGCATGTCTTCACACAGTCGAGCGCTTCAATATCACTTAACTTTCTATTCATTCCGGTGAAATCACTGATGAACATCTTTGGTTTTAATGAGAACAAATGTGACCCCAGAACCTCTGGCACTCTTAACAAAAATGCAACCACCTGTCCATTTGGACAAACAAATCTATAATCTACATATTTATTCACTAATGTAAACACTCTTGATACTAACAATATATTTTATTATAGAATATGTAAAGATGAAACTGGCATTGTGTCAATAAAACTGAATGTACTAGTGAAATTTAGTTTTTTGAGAAAAATTGAAAATTTGAGAAAAAAAATACAGGTTACAATGAGAAACAATGACAACTAAAGTGCTTTTCATGTGAGGACTGTAGCTACAGTTCCTCTTCCCTCTTGTCCTGGGTAAAAAGCCGAGCTGTGTAATCCAATCTGACAGAGTTTCCTGCGGCATAATGCTCCCTCAAACTTAAAAGACGCCAGGCAAATCCTCCCAGAGACCCCCTGTCCCTGCAATTATGACAGACACCCAGCAGTTATCCCCACTAGGATACAGCGCTAAACAAGGGGCTCATCTGAAGATTATGCAAGTATAGTGCAAAGATAAGCCTTCATTGATTTAAAGGGCCAGTATATGAGAAATGAGTAAGCTTTATGAATCTGAACTGAGAATAGAGTGTATACAAATGGTTTTAAGCCTCAGGGTGGTTAAAAAAGGCTGACTAACTGGCTCTGTAGGCGAAAAATAAAATAAAAAAATTGCCTCAGGCCATAGAGCTGGAACTGTGACAGTTAGGGATTTTCAAAGCAAAATAAAGCAAATAATAAAAAAAAAGCTCCTCATGAAATGTTATAAAAATCCCAAAGTGCATTCCAATCTGTAAAGAAAACAAGTAAATGTAACTTTTGGATCCAGATGCCCATATGATTGCATACTGTATAAAAGAGCAAGAGATGATCTATTACCAGTATGTCTTAAATATAAAGGTTCTTTAGGCATCTATGGTTCCATATAGAACCTGTAACATTCTGGAACCTTTCCATTTTACTAAAAGATCTTTATAGAGGAAACAGGTTATTTTCTTTAGATATTAAAATGTTCTGCTCACTGAAGAAAAAAAGGTTATTTTACGAGCTGCGTTTTGGTTGATCAGATCACAAGGGAACAAAGCTTATTTGGGTGTAAATGGGGTCTAAAACTTGGTCACTTTCAGAGGTAGTCGAAAACGTGTTTTGAACAGATTGCTTTCGTAGTGCTAAAGCTAGCATGGTCAAAAGTGTTCGAATAGCCACAAAGACTAATGCGAGGAACATTATCAAGTCAAGCCAAGTATATTTATATAGCGCTTTTCACAATATAGATTGCATCAAAGCAGCTTCACAGTATCAATCAATACATATAACAATGTTTGGTAGAGCTGATCAATTGTATCAATGATTGATGTTAATTAATTTGAATATCCCCAACTTAGTAAGCCAAAGTGGCAAGGAACCAGAAAACTCCATCAAGTGACCTAATGGAGAAAAAAAAACCTTAGGAGAACCCAGGCTCAGTCAGGGGCCAGTTCTCCTCTGGCGTTTATGAACTAAACGCTGATTTATAGTAACTGTAAGGTAAAATGTATATGAACTTTAAACACGAACCTTTGATAAACGCTGATGGCGTTCATACTGTAAGCGCATTAAGAATTGATTCTATAGTTATGTGCATTTGGATATATGTGCACAGGTTTGTAATTCCCTACAAAACCATGCCTGAACAAACTACTTGTCTTTTGTTTGTTTTATTTTATCACTTCAGGGTAGGTATGCGAAATCGAAATTCACAATGCTTTATCGAGAGGCTAGTTGGCACTTCAGCACTGCATTGTCATCATCATCGGGTCCAGGCTAAGCTCCTCGTCAGATCTGGATACTGCATGGATCCGGCAGGCTGTGGGAAAACCTTGGGATAAACAAAGACACTCAAATTAGCGTAGATGCCATTCTTCTTATGATGTAACGAGTACATCAGGATTTAAGGGAAGTGTTCCCAGTTCTGGCTGACCTAATCTATGCAGCCTAACATTGAATTACAGAAGTCTATAAGGTATTATATGTATGCAAGGGCAAAGAGATGTGTCTTTGTGGGAAGCTCACTAGGCAGATTTAAACTTAGTCATCCTGAAGTCCCAAAACATTCATTAATCAACATTAGTTTTTGGTTTTAGAACAACAATCCAGCCAAAAAAACATTGTTTTCAGGGCTGTCAGGGTTGCAACCAACAGATGAGAACCACTAGCTGCTACGCCTTAACCCTAAACATCTAATTTACTAAAAATATAAAAAAAAATATATAATGTTGATCTAGGAACACATTAGGACTTGCATAGACTAGCTTGCATAGTCAAAAGCGCTCAAATAGCCACAAAAGACTAATGTGAGGAACATTATGGGAAGCTCGCTAGCCAGATGGGATTAAAACGTTGTCAGCTTTGAACGTCAAGTCTCCAAAATTGGTTTGAAGACAAAAAAACATACCAAGCAAAATATCTCTCCCACCATTCCTGATTTCTAACACACACTCATAGCGTTCTTTGTGGTCTTGAGGCTATCAGAGAAGACACAAAAGCTGATGCTCTCAATATGTTTTTCCATTCTGACAGATGATAACAGACAGATTAAAATACCAGGTGTAAACAGTAAAGTTTAAAGTTTTAACTTTTTAAAGAAAAAAAAAAACACTTTGAGGCCCAATTTTGATTACAAGAATATTTCCTGCGAGATGACATCACATTGTAATTGAAACATGCATAGACCTCATATGTAAATGGCTGCATTTCTGGTAATCAAAATGAAAGGTCCTCCGAGAGAGTCATTGCGAATTATTGTGTCAGATTCAACCCTACGCAAGGCCTCCGAAGATGTCATTTTGCTTGTATATGTGGGTGGAATTCTATGTGCTAGTGAAAGCGACTAACAGTATTTAGGTTGGCTTCTAGCTCCTATTAATAGTCGAGAGAAAGTAGCTTTTGAGGTCAACAAATTCCAGCCCCCTGAATTCTCTGATGTTGCAGGTTTCTGTTTGTTTCTTTGGTATTATGAATAATAATGTATAATTTATACTGCATCAGGCTTCACAACAAAAGCAGACATTCTCAAAAGCAGTTGTTACTTTCTTTTAATGTGCAATGCATATTTTTTAAGGAGTTAACAGTTGGGGGATTCTAACTGTGTGCTTTCTTGTTTTCATTCTATCGAAGCAACACTACCATCTGTCATTTACACTCAAAATATCATTACATTGATTTTCTGCACATTTTTGACTTTAGTCTCCCAGGGCTTTTGTTTGCAGCACTTTAATATTTTAGTTGCTGTCACTCACATGAAAAAAAAACTTTCTCTTTGATCCAACTTTCACCAGCATTTATTACTATAAGTCAAAATGATCGCTTTTAAACAGGAGTGTAATCTTTCAGATCTGTCAGTAGAAGCAGCGCATCTGTCATTTATGAATCAAAATGTCTTATTTTAATTATTTCTGTAATTACTTTCCCTCACAGATTATACTTCTCACATTCAAGGGAGAAATCATTCCATTCACAAGCAATTGGATGAGAGTCATACTTGCCCTTGGCAACTAAAGATGACGTTACTATGGAAACGACTTGTGGTGCTATCAATCATTGGCTGCCTCACAGGTAAATGATTGTCCTACTGTTTTTTTTTATTTTTTTCTGAATGTGTTGCAATGGACTGTCATGCAAGAAACAATTCCATTTTAATCTTAAGCCTTCGATTCATTCAGTCCTCGGTGGAGGTTTGAGACAAGGTGTTATGAATTACACACATTCATCTTGAGAATATTGTTGTTTTGAATATCATTGAATTGAATTATATTATATTCAGAAATTAAAATATAAATAGATTGAGGAAGTAATCCTTTATTTTTAAGTACTAAACTTTAACAGGAAATCACTCACACACAATATAAATAAATAACACCTTACCCCTTATTTTAAAAAGTTATTTTTCATTACATATCTAAGAGTCAGTACTGGTCAAAAGTGTGATTTAAGAAATGTATCGTTTCTGCTCTCTTTTCTCACTTACAGTTATAACAGTAATATTGAGAATATTTTTTATTTATATTATAATATTTTTTTTATTTAAAGTCGCTGTTTTTTATATAGCATTTTAAAATGCAATGTATTCCTCAGATAGCTAAACTGAATGTTCAGCAGCCATTACAGTATCACATTGTCCTTCAGAAATCATTAATTATTCCTTAGAAATCAAACATATTATTATCAATGCTGAAAACAGTTGTGCTGCTGCTTACGAATAATGTGACAAATATCCGAAACAGAGTCGTCCTCAGAGCTTGGTTTCAATAAAACAGGACGTTTTTATAGTACAATGACCTCTTACATATTAAAATATTTAGGATTTTATTTCTCAATTCAGGACCCTTTTAATTTCTTTCAAAAAGCGAAAAATCTTACTGAACCCAAATATGTGAACAGTAGGGTTTTTATAACATATTTTCTCACTATCCAGTCCTTTTATATATCCATTCATGGTTGATTTCCACAAAGGCCGCAGGACAGCTAGGTTGTGGCCCAATACCCGAGTTTGTCAAGGATGATTATGGGATGGGATGGAGGCTTGTCTGTATCTTAATAGAAACTGCTTTACAAATGGAACACAGAGGCCACTTTTGTTCACTGGTGGCAGTATTTATAACAGAAGTAACATTTGATTAATGAGAGTGCGGCTGCTATTGTGTGGAGAAATAATGACTTAATCATTTTCTTTTCATCTTGTATTCATGAAACCAAAACACAGAACAATTATAACCAGTACATGCATCAAATAACGTATAGTAATGGTGTGTAATTTCAGAAATGAAACACTCAACTTTTTTCTGTTGATATTTCCACAACAGTAGCTGACACAGGAGTGTATTTTCCTGTAGTGTGGGGTTTCAGCATGTTTGCAGAATTCTCTGGCTGTCTCACAAATTTGGCTGCAGGGTGTACTGTATAATATTAATGAATACAGAGAAAATAATGACTTCAAGTGTTTTGAATTTATTTAAATAAAATTACAATAGCTGCAAAAGATGTGTAAAATAATGGTATTTACTATAGTTCTAGATATGTTCAGCTTTCTCAAATGAAAGCAGCTGTCAAAGCATGCACAATATTATCAAACAATATTGCCGTCTTGCATCAGATTAAAAAATTGGGTTACACTTTACTTGAAGGGGTGTGCATAAGAGTAACATGACACTTTCATAATCATGAGAGTCTTATGCATGTTTATGACAACTGTCATTAATGTCATTCGCTCAATTATGACATTATCAATTATTTGAGATGTCTTTATGACAACTTGACATAAACCAATACATCATAACATGTCAGAGTTTTTGTCATGACAACTTGACATTACTAAGATGGCACAACCTGTCATAAACATGACATAGCAGATTAATTATCAAACTTAAGAAACCACCTAGCTTTATTGGTTAACATTACATTAAACTATCAGGTGGTTGGTTTTGACATTGGCTGTCATGAAGCCACTATAACATTTTAATGACAAATTCAATGTGTAACCACTGTAGTCGAGGTCACTGAAAATATTCATGACACAGTTATAACGGCCTCATGACGGCCAATGTCAAAGCCAACCACATGACAGTGTCAAATGAATGTGTCATAATTTACTCACCCTAATGTTGTTTCAACCTGCAGAACATAAAATAAGATATTTTGAAGAATATGGGTAATCAAAATTTGATGGGCCGCATTGACTTATGAAAAATATGGAAGCCAATGGGACCCATCAACGCACCGCAGCCTACTATCGTACGCAGACTCATTCTTTATCCAGCACCGGCTTTGCAATGAACCGATGTCCACAGACAAGTAGAGTATGTTCCATGATTTCATGAAAGTATTGCGACATCAAAATCGAAGAAAAACAAAATACTGACTATTGTAGCGCTTGACCTAAAGCGAGTCAAATTGTAGTTCTTATGACTCATTAGAACTACAAAAACACAACCCGATCTGGCAACCTTACATAGTGTGATTATAGCAGATATAGGAACGCAAGTGAATCTAGAAGTGCCTTTCACCCTGTTACGACTTTATGAACCACTGAAACGATATTGGAAACATTATTTTAGGGTAAAAATCTTACTTAGTGTTGCTTTAAATGTAAAACAAATGGAATTCTTCTGTCTCAGTCTCATCAGCACAAGCAGAAGACACAAAGTTTATGGGTCCAAGCTGGAAAACAGAACCAGAGGACCTGATACTGCCCATCCATTCCCCTGAGCAGGAGGCTGTTTTAACCTGTGAGGCATCTGGAGTCCCTTCCCCTCAGTACAGGTAGGAAAGCAGTTTATGCATCCTTTCATTGCTATTACAAAGCATTTAAGCAGTTGGTTTTGGCAAATTGGCAGCTTATTCCCATAAGGATCAACTTGAAAAGGATTGGCACTGATTGCTATTGATTTTCTAGGTGAGAGGCAATTTATCTGTCCTCTGGGTTTGCCATTGCATACATCCAGTAAACTACTGTATTCCTAGCAGCCAATCCCAGTGGTAGCCGAGTGTGACCCATTTTCATTTGCTTTCCAGAGTTTCACCAGTGTCAACAATTTTAAATGTGCATCAAATAGCTTCACTAAAGACTGATCTAAAAAAAAATACAAAAAGGCAATTTAGCCTACTTCCGATTATGTTCAACAATCCATTACTCTGTGTACACATCTCAGCAAGAGCTTTAGGAATTAGCATTCCAAATGTATCTTTCTGAGAGGGGTATGCATGCTACTGTAAGGACGGAAATGAGCTTTGAAATTGGGAGGGATCTAAATGACTAATTTGTGCTGGAGATTCTAAGATACTGTCCCGCATATTCCCTGGT
This sequence comes from Hybognathus amarus, assembly GCA_030378365.1. NCBI lineage: Eukaryota > Metazoa > Chordata > Actinopteri > Cypriniformes > Leuciscidae > Hybognathus > Hybognathus amarus. The sequence continues at coordinate 476,645 of JAQIUQ010001400.1, read as the reverse complement.
GAGGCGTCTGCTCTGAAAATAGCAGTGTGCTCCATAGCTCTGTGGTATATTGTGTTTCGTAGCTTGGGTCAGCATCATGTAAATGCTCAGGCAAGCACTAGGGGAGGGAAATAATAACCTTGTGAGTGACATTCGATTTAAACGCTTACATTTCCCTTTAGTGCATCTTTGCGGAAAACAACAATTTAACTGAAACATTACAAGAGTATCACTGTTCAAGGAAGAAGAGCACACTGACAGTTTAAGTCATGCTACCTTTACTTTTGAACAAACAACACAGCTAGAGTCTCCAAGGTCGAATAAGTTTGACTTTCTCAACTTTTTTTTTTTTTTTTTATGCAGATATAACCATAAATAAACTCTGGTGGAAAGGAAATGAAGAGGCTTATGCATATATTCAACAACATGCAAAATAGTCTTTTTCAGCTTTGTCACACTGAAGTACACTGCACTCCCTTAATACTTTAATTCCTTTCTCACAGATATTAGGTATATTTGGTTTTGGATTGTCATAAAAATCATTTCCCTTGACCAGCTGAGTGTGTGATTGCTTCTAAACATTTTGTACATATAACTGTTTCATTTTTGTACAGTTAAAGAGAGGAAACTGTCTAGCAACGACAAAAGTAGCGGCACTACTAACTGCATTTATCACTAGCATGATAGTAGTTCAGTTGTTTTTCAAATAAAATCCTTTTTGGTAACAAACTACTTTTTCGAATGAGTAATAATGTTGCAATACTTAATAAAGTATTGGAAAGTGGTAATGAATTAGTTTGTACTGTTCTTATAGATTTTCTGATTTTCTGTGCACAATTTTAATGATATAATTGCATTAATTCTTTATGATTTTTTAATAAAAATTAATATATTTTCTTAATAAATCCTCAATTTAATTATTTATAATTTTGTACATTGGTATATTTTCAACTCTCTCTTTTTAGTTGCATCTGTTCAAGTTTTACATTTAAAAAAGAAATCTGTGCTTAGAGGAAATGTATCTGTTTAAGTTTAAGGTGTCACCCTAAATTTTTTTATGATAATATCATGAATTGTCATAGTTATATATGTTTAGTAGCTTGTATTGCTCATATATATATATATATATATATATATATATATATATATATATATATATATATATATATATATATATATATATATATATATATATATATATATATATATATAAACACACACATGCTTGTACTTAAGAAATATTTTCATGTATATACTGCATAGATTTATATATAATTTATATAATATATAAATATTTTATATATAAATAAATGTTTTTTTAAATATACATTCATGTGTGTGTATTTATATATGTACACAAAATAATTATGCATAGTGCACCCACACATATTATGTAAACACAAACTTTTATTTTGGATGCGATTAATCGCGATTAATCGTTTGATAGCCCTAATTACTATACTTCAACTACTTTACTTATGAAAATGTAGGCTTACTCTATTAATAATTTGGCAAGCTACAGTTTCAAAGAAGTTTCCCCAACACTTGTACCAGCTATTGTCTTGCTTTCTGGGAACATTTTCTCTTTCTGAGTCTGATAAAACCTACACCAATCATTCAATGAACTTTACAACAATACACCCAGACACTGATAAGATTGAAGACACTCTAAAGATAATTTCTTGACCTTAAAAAAGAGACATTTGCTGAGTTCTCTCTGACATTAAATTCTTCAAGGCTTGTCTTAACATCCAATCTGGTCGAGAGTCACCAGCAAAGTTCAGTCCACCCCAGCAGTCATTCAAGTGTGTTAGCAAAGAACAGTTGAGGCAGCTAATGTTGTCTGAAGGTTGGCCAATTCTGCTGCAAAACAGTAAGAGGAAGAAGAGTCTCCAATGAGCATCCCGCTACTTTCTTTGTCAAAAGAAATTGTCAGTGTTCCAACAGAGACTGGTGGTATTTCAGTGTCTGCAGAGGCCGATGTGAACTTTGAGAACACAACACGCCAGGCTATTTTGCATCTCAGTTTCAGATTCCATAGAAAAGTAACTCAGAGCTGAGTCAGAGAAGTGCACTTGGCTGGCTTCGGCTCTTCTCTCAAGAAAGCTTTGTAAAGAAAATTGAGCTGCTGTAGTCTTTTTGCACTTCTAGGATTATATAAAAACCAATAAATTCAACACAGTGTCATCTAATCCTCCAAAGACGTCTGGTTCGGAACTGGTGCTGGTTCAAAGTTGGTTCAGAGTTGGTTCAACTTGTGAACTCGTCTCAGAACCTGTTTGTTTTTCCGCTGACTAGAGCGCCCAGGGAACGACGTCGTTACGACACTGTGTACGTCGCCATACGTCTTGGCTAGAAACGCTTGCAAGTACAACATTACTTTGGTATTATCTCTAACTCGTATACCAAGAATGCTTTAAAAACAATTAAAATACGAGTCTTTTAATCTTTTCGTTTGATATGTAATCTTTTCTGATAAGTTATTTTTCTTTCCATTTAGTTGTTCTATATTGTGACTGTTTTCTTCTTTGCTTAATGTTTTCAATAAAAACAAATTTCAAAGGCGGACTCCATCGTGTTTCTGCAAATGTTTCTCCTGGCTTTGCGATCCTAAGTTATGGTCAGAAAAGATGTTTAGAACACATCTAAACCCGCCCCAGCCCCGACGTAAGCATGACGTGGTAAAAGAACGGTTCTAGTCCAGCAAAGAGTTGGTGCCGCTTTGGAACCAGTTTTCCCGGCCGAGAGCCGGTTCTTTGGCTGTCGAAACACAAAGAACTGGTTCGTGCGCAGGCACCGGCTCCGAACCGACTCTCAAAATGCTTTGGTGGAAAAGGGGCTTAACTGACGCTTTTGACCATACGTCAACTTTCAACGTTTTAGGGTACCCTTTAACGTCAGTTACTGTAGATGACGATCCTAGGGCGTCATCCAACTGACACTTTACCTTTAGCGTTAGTTACATGACGTGGGTAGGTTTAGGTCTGGGTAGGGTTATGATTAGATAGCATCATCTGAACCGACGTTAAAGGGTACCCTGAAACGTCAGATGTTGTCAAAAGCGTCAGTTATATGACGTCTTGGGATGAGAACGGGCTGAGAAATTATATACTAAATCAAAAGTTTTCTTTATGCTCAACAAGGTTGCATTTAAATGATCAAAAATACAGTAATAATGTGAAATATTACAATTTTAAAAATAAAAAAACAAAACAATTCAAGTGATGGCAAAGCTTAATTTTCAGCATTATTACTCCAGTCTTCAGTGTCACACGATCCTTTAATCATTCTAATATGCTTATTAATATGCTCAAGATGTTGTGCTGCTTAATATTTTTTTGTTTAAACCAATTTGGGATTATTTGATGACTAGAAAAAAACAGCATTTATTTGAAATAGAAATGTTTGTAACAATGTAAAAGTCTTTACTGTCACTTTTGATAATTTTATAGCTTAATAAAAGTATTCTTTTTACCGTTTTGAATGGGAGTGTATATTAGTTAGAAGTTAAATCCAGTTCCTTGACTAGATCACGACTTTGCTGCTAATGAAAATGAATGCTTTCCTGAAGGCCAAAAAGCCTTCCTCCTAAATTTCACAGTTGTAGAATCACAGATGTAATAAAAATGAAATGTTCTCCTCCTGAATAGACATTTGTGTGGAAATGGCCTGGCTACTGTTACTAAGGTTTAACTGTGATAAGTTGTTGCAAGGGTGGTGATACATAGTTTGAAAAGCCTTACTTTCTGTTGGTGTTTCTCCACTTTATGTCAGTGTGGTTGCTAAGGCTGTCTAGCTATTTAAGGTGTTAAGCAGAGTTGTTTGACTTCCCCAGTAACACTTTAAAGATAAAAAAAAATTCTCAGTTGGACTCAAATGTCTCATACAGGTTTAGTGTCTTGTGATGTGTAGCTTAAGCAATAACATTTCAGCATATCTACAGAACATGCTGCTGTGCTTTATAGCATGTAACAAAGCTTCATGCCACTTGCATGTAACAAGGCTTCATCCGCCCCATGGATAATTGGTCTGCGCTGTGAAGAACATTTAGCTCTTATCATTTAAAAGCACAGAGCAAATGCATGCCAACATTTAGCCGAAAATGAACAATGCAGTAAAAGCACTGACCTTTGTATCTCTATTTGGTCCAGCAAAGTGAAGTAGCATTAATGTGTTAGTGTCCACAGGGAGGGATAAGGCAAGCTGTAAGGCAAATTAAGGCCATAGGACAGCCATGACTCCATGACACAATACTTTGTGGGCTTTTGTGGTCGATAAGCACTCATACAGCAATTATTTACATAAGTTTTAGATTAGTTTTAACTATTTGCATTCAGGTTATACATTTTGTATCAGCGTATGCTTTCCTAGGGAATCAAACCCATGACCTTGAGGTTGTTAGTACTCGAAAAGTTCTGTTTTACTCACTTTAAGCCTCCCTTTGGGGCTGCTTTAAAACCTTTGAAAAAGCCAAGAATCTGTTTTCTCAAGCTTCACTTAACCTGACAGGTTTTTCAACCTGCCCAGCATGCTTTTGAGATTGTAAGGATATGAAACCTGGTCCATGGAGCAGGCAGACATCAGAGACGAAAAAGTGAAGGAGAGCTGGTTAAAATGCAGAGATTACACTGAGAAAGTCAGAGGTGCTCCTGTGTCGGCCCTCATTAGCTCGGCTCTACCATGATCTTTGTTGAATGCAGGTTGCTTTCCCTGGTTGTAAGAAGAAGTGCGGAGCATTCTTTTGGAAAGATAATTGGAGCTGACTGTTTTTATCTTTTGCACTTTTCACATCCATTTTTCGTGATACTTTTTTTCTAATGAACAGGTTTTGTAGGCTTTGTCCCTGGGCAGTTTGTTAATGTAGTCTGAAATAACACAGAGATTATAAGTATAATTTTTCTGAGGGATGCTAATAGTGACAGTAATAATAGCAGTGAGGATCATAGCGGCAGTGAGGATCATAGCGGCAGTGATGCTGATGGAGGCTTGGACGGTTTGCAGTGCGGGGGCAGCATAATTGTCCATTAAACTTCTCAGAGAACTTTTTTATACTCATTATCTGAAAATACTTTGGCTCCCTGTCACCACTAAGCCTTTTTGATTCTTGTTAAGGGGCTCCTTGGAGACTGGATTGTTTGTAATTATTTGTCTAGCCTTTAAAAACGGTCATTCATGCACCAATTACCATCAGGCTGAATTCTGTTACCTTAACCTACCACTGTGATTTTGACCATTGCAGTCCTTTAGTGTGACTTCAAATAGAACTGAATTCAAAGACTACTTCATCCATGGAAAATAAATACATGACCTTTGAGACTCAGAGTGTATATATGATGTTAGGGTCTTTTGAATCCTTTAAGATAAACATATTCAATTTGCTTGCCACTGGTGCTGTGCAGTCAAAGGGTACTGATTTGTACCGGGAACAACAGCCAACAGCAGCACAGATAAAGCCATAAAGTTTCATCACATCATGGAAACGGCAAAATGCACCATAAAGGTGCTAATTTCCTGTATAGATATGAGGGTACTTTTGAGGTACTGCCCCAGTAACTGCTCCGCCTACATTTTTTTCTTTTCAATAAACCATTAGATACACATTACAATACGGAAGAAGAGATTTGACTCTACATACATTGCATTGCAACTTTAAAGATACTTTTTTATATTTTATTTAAAGTCCCCATGAAATCAAAATTTACCTTTCGAACCTTTGTTAGCGCATACTAGTCTTGTGGTGAACGATTAATCCGCTGCAAGTAAATATATATATATATATATATATATATATATATATATATATATATATATATATATATATATACATACAGTTTTTTCACCATGATAATCTTTAATCAAAATCTGAAAAGATACTTCCGGTCTGGAACGGTTCTGACGGCTTGGGTTGGGAAACGCTGTAACCACTCTCCTCAAACTGTCTGCTATGAGCGAGAGATGGAGAGGAGGAGCGCTAGAGTAAAACCCTGCCTTCTGTTCAATATTCCGTTTCACTTGGAAATACGTCACAGCACTGGAGAAAAGTCCGTTTTCAACTTCCGGTTCACGGGACTTTAACTTTTATCTCTAGACCATTAAAGAACTCAAAACTTGCAGACTGATGCATTTATTTACGGGTTGAGCAGAGAGACATTCCTAGTCTCTTCTGATCACGTTTTCTTTGCTTTTTCCATCGTCGAGTATCACGTCTGAAATGCGCGCAAGTGTGACATTGTTGCCGTAAAGCATGTCGTGATTCTCACGAGATTTGTCAGGGGTGCTCTTCTCAGACTTGCATTGCAAGCTTTACTACCAGGATGTTTTGCCCTACTATGAGTTTGTTTACCACCGAAATGACTTTGAAGCTGTTATATTAAGGTACAATTCTTGCATAATGTGCCTTTAACTAATGTTTTTCAGATGCTCCTGTGATGTCTGCAAAACACCCTGTCAGGACACAAATTATGGTTTTACAGCATCTTAAATGTTTATTTTAGTTGAAATAATGTGTTTCGGTAAGAGTATTTCCCAAGCATGCTGCTAGGGTGTGGTGCAGGCTACAACAATAGGCCTATAACGCAAGCTGGTACAGACAGGCAGAAGATACACACTTGTAGTAGGACGGAGAACAGACCAAGACTGACTGAACAGAAGTGGAACTAAATACAAACACAGATGAATATTGATTGACAGAACACAGGTAAAACAGAGGATGATGATTATTAACTAAACACAGGTGATACAGATGAACTAAAGGACAGTAACCATGGAAACAGATGAGTGGTGGGAAAACAGAACAAAGGTAGACATGTGACTAGTGACAATGAGATTACAAGCATTACGTTTGTGAAACAAATTTGAGGAACTGTTGTTGTTTAGGTGGTCTGTGGATGTCTGATCAAAGTTGCCTAAATTGTCTGAGAACCAAAGAAACAGATGACAACATTATTTTGTGCTGCAGGGTGAATATGTCCCAACACAGATGATATTAGATTCTCTCAGCCATTTTATATACACAAGACCCCACCGTATGTTAGATGGAGGAGCTTTGTTGATTTATCACACTATTGAAAGTGTAATGGAAAACTAGATTAGTTTGATGTTGTAATATAATATTTGACGAGAACACAAATATTGTCTGTATTTACAGCAAGCAGCCTCACAGTAATCAACTGTGTAACCCTGCAGGCCGAATGTCACAGTAAATGATATCAAATACAGTGGCTGGCGAATGATATTAGACTTACAAATGATGACTAAAGGAGTCAGATTAACTCGAACTGCCACACTGAGATCTATAAATAATGGAGTAGAAATGGGCTTCGAAGAGCTGCAGTACGTCTATGCTTTGTTGTCTGTCAGATCTGGGAGAAACCGCGTTGTCCACTCCACTCACTCTTTTTTTTTTTTTTACACAAGTGGGATATAATGTACATCCTACCAACACCCTTTTCCCCATTGTTTCTGTCAATTCTAAGCTCTTCTGCCAAGTTCTGCCCGATTTAGCACAACAACTTTAAGGTCAATTCTCATTAGTAAAGTTCTAGATATTGAATAATTTGAAAAGGTACAAATGTATGCATTTTTCCACGCTACATAAGTTGGTATACATTGTATGATTGCACTTATTGATTTTGTTGGTTTTCTGATGGAAAATGTGCCTCTTTGTAATATGATTATCCTACTGTTTAAGTAGAAAACAATATAAACCTTTACAGTGGCTCAGAAAGTAGGAATGTAGGAACATCATTGCATTAGATAACAAAATATTAAGCCAAATGGCATTTATTTTAAAGCTCAAGCACATTTTTAAGCATATTATCTGATGTGTTTGGACATTTGTGTTTTCTGAATGTTATATATGGCCATAGTCCAACATGTCTGCTACAATTGAGGGTGAACTAACTTCATACTTCCTTTAAAAGTTGGGTTCAGATGTTCATACATTTACTGCATTCTGATTATTATTTTTTATTTTTTTGTCAAGCAGTTGCTAATTTGCTCTTCTTCACACTCCATGTTGAAAAATGTGCATATTACACATGCAAGTGTAGCTAAATAACATGAATAAATAATAACAAAAAAAATGAAGCTTTCATAGTTGAGTGTGAAAGCTTTATTTTAATAATTAGAAGGTATAACCAATCTTCTCACAACTACACATTGCACATCTTCATGGTCAATAAATAATTAGGCATTTCTGATTCTTGAGTGCTGAGTTTTGCTTGCTTTCATCAGTTATTAGTCAGACTGTACTGCAGAAGAACAAAGAAGGAAAACAAATGTCAGCAATGAGCTTTGTTTCATGCTGAATCTGGCTGTATAATGAAGCTGGCTTCATCAGATCGATGCATGTGATGAATATTGGTTAGTTCCGCTTCTCTGGAGACCACACTCCTGATTGTGTTTGCGTCTCTCCAGATGGTCTCTAAACGGAACGTTTCATTGATCTTCATGGTGACGAGAGGCGTCGCCTGTCTGCAGGTAACCTGATCATTACTGGCCTGGATCGAGACCAAGACAGTGGTGTCTACCAATGCACTGCCTCCAACACCCGGGGAACCATTCTCAGCAAGAGAGCCACTCTACAATTTGCATGTGAGTAATGCAAATGCATATATTTTTAAAGATGTCAGTTAATGTATTCAACAATACGTTTTTCAAAAGCCACAATACATCCATGCACATACATGGACTACCAATCAAAAGACTGGGGGTCAGTTTTTTTAAATAATTGAAACTTTTTCAAACACGAATGAATCAACTATCACCTTCGCAATTTACACACCATTCCCAATTCACCCAAGATATATACGGAATATAACAATTATCATACAGTATTATACATGTTTGGTATCATTTGAAATGTCTCAGTGTCACCTGGTACTAAGAAGGTCTCATTCCCACACAAGTAAACTAAAAAGGTAATAAGGTGTGGTGAGTTTAGCGATATCTTGTTAACTGCTGTAAATCAACTAGCCTGGTAATTCCAGACTCTGCTACTTCACTTTGCTTCATAGACAGAGTCTGGAATGGCATAATAGAGAAGTGTTTTCTCTGCGCTGGGAACGCTCTCTTAAAGTTTAAAATCATTGGTTACCCATAAACCAATCAGATAAGTTTATTTATGACGTACAGTATGTTTTGCGCCAACACAGCTGCATTTGAACCACAGACATCATGCATCAAACTTCCACTGTAAAGGCCCATACACACTGGGGCATGTATCAGCGCGCGTTGATTCGCCAGCGTTTTTCAACCCGTTTTTTGTGTTCACATTGGCGCCCTTTGTTTAGTCACGAGGCGTTAAACGTCTGTCAAATAACGTCGGTGTGAACAGGCCTTGAAGCTGCTGTACACACTTTAATGATGTGAGCGAAATAGCGGAGTGAACATGGCTAAATACGACTTTTGCAGATTATGCGATGTTAATCTACGCATCCACGGCACAATCAATCACGGCCTCTAAACTTATTTTTGCCAGAGTGAAACAAGGAAATGTTTCTCAAACTTAGGACTAGATCTTTTAAACACAGCTCTTTGTTCCTCACGAGTCTGTTCGGAAATGCTGCAACCTAATTTTAAGATTACATCATGACATGGAAATATTTAAGGACTGGAAAAGAAAGGTGCATGCATGCATCCCATGTTTCGTTTCCCATTTCCGTGGTCGTTTTGGTTTTTGATTTCTCTAACCTACAATGTAAAACTGGGCGCTTAGTGTCTACGTCACGGCTTCTCAGCCCGCCTCTATTTGTTGATTGGCCGGCTGTCCGGAAGGCCGCTGGAAAACTGAAAGATAGGCTGCTATCTCAGACTCGGATGGTGATTAATGCAAATTTCCACTGTGAACTCATGTTTACATTTGAAAAGAGGTTTCTGCCTTGGTCTGAGTATTTAGACACTCAATCAAGGCACTCTGCATCATGTAATTTATTATGTCAGGTAAATGTATCATGCCAATTTCATAATCAATTCAAAAGATAATAAATACAAAACAACAAATGCTCTGGAATAAAGAGAGGATGCAAACCTGAATATAGATTAGCTCATTCAATGCCATTGAGTTAGGGGCAGGATTAAAACTGTGTCCAAACAATGGCATCTGGGAGGAGCACGTGGATGTATACAAGCGACATTGTAAAAGCTCCAGCTTTGGTATTTGGTATTCACATGGCATTGCTTAAGAAAGACGCAATCAAAACAAGCTGTCAAATGTGACAATTTCACAGGGTGAAGCACCATTTCATTGACTTAAACTCCATCACTCATTCTCATTAGTCACCAGCTTCAACGGCATCTTTGTACGTATGAATTGACCTCACGATATTAATAGCTGTACTGTCTGCTCCACAAAGTAAACTGCCGAGTATGAGAATAGCCATATATCCACCTGGCTTCTGTGCATTTTATTTAAAATGCTGTCCTTGTGAATGCTCAAAGAAATCAGATGCTCGAATCAGGTTTTCTCAAGATGGGAGAAAGATGTTTGAGATGAGAACACACCTAGCCACGGAGTTCTTTTGTCTGTTCCAAGACTTCTCACTCTATGCCGTGTGCCTATTGATCCACACAGAGCATCATACGCTCCCTTAGGAGACAGATTATCATCTTTATGGGTGGGATAATGAATCTCACTTCAGGGGATTGGTGAAGCAGTGACTTCCTTGACATTTATTTCCTATATTGATCATTGGTTAGTCAAAGGGAAATTATGATTTTAATAAGATGATAATGCCACTGGCTTTGATAATATGTCATTGTGGCATTTCTTATCTTTCAGACAGCTGTTGAAAACTGCATCGCCGTTGCGTTTGCAAGCCAGTGTGAAATACATGCTGTAAATTTGTCATTGGGAGATTTATTCCACAGTGGCTTTCTATTGGCTATGTATTGGGTAATCCTCTGCGGGGCAAGTTTGGAAATGAGTACCTTCTCAAGGGTGCAATAGCAGAGTCAGATTTGTGACCTGACAAACCATGGCTCACAGAAGCTCTCTAGAATTCAAAGCCTAGTTGTGACAACTGGGATTTGTCAGATCATTAACCAGTAGACATATATATTGTGATGGGGTGATCATGTGCATGTTAAATTTGTGTTTTTGTATATTATCACCCCTCAATACACCAGCATCCACCCAGAAAACCTAGCAATGCACTAAAAGCCACTCCACTTAGCAATCGCATAATAATGATTAGAACAGCAACCATGATGCCCTAGCAGCTATGGTTATTATTGGTTTAATCTATTTTAATTTAATTAATTTTTTATTGTTTTACAATTTGCCATTTCAATTTAGTTTTCGTTAGTTTCCCAATTTATCATTGTTTGTCTGAAAAACGGTTTAGATCGAAGATTCAGTCTCCCAAACTCCCTTCCACGTGACCCATACCCTGCTGTCTGTCAGTATATTGGCTTACCGTTTGCAGTTCATGTTGGAAACAAAACACCTATTACCAAATCTAAATTTCAGTTCCGGAAGCTTCCCCAGGGCTTAATAACACAGTTATACGAGTGTCTTTAAGTGGCCTAAAAGAGGTAACCCGGTACTCTATTATTATTATTATTTGCTGACTCCTCTCCTCTCCTGAGGTAACAACAACAACAACAACTATATTGAAAGGATTCATATACAGATTTTATATTTTATAACCGAGTTTTATATTTTATAACCGAATACAACCTCCGGACCACGTTTAGTTTACAGATGCGCTTTTCTCTTGTAGACGTCAAGGGTGTATGGGTAATGTAGTCTCTGCTCTCAGTGGGATGAATTAGGAAACGTGGATTGTGAAGGGCGCTCTGAAACTGGCAGCGCAGTCAAAGGGTTAAAACAGATGTGAAATGAGCGTACTAGTACGCTGAAGCACATTCTGGGTGCACAGAGAGGTGGCGGTATGCTCAAGAGCTATATTTGGAAGTGGTTGTACTGAGTACCGGCGCATACCGGCCCACTAAAGCACTGGTTATACGAGATTATGGCGTCCATTTTTAATGCATCAATTCCAGCATGAGTGCTTAACCTTTTGAAGTGCATAGAAAGTGGATTTGCAGCACTGAAACAGCATCTTCTCGACATGTTCGACACTTCGAACCAAACTCTTCCAGGCCTTTGCCTAAAGCTACAGTGTTTGAGGGCTGGCTCAGAGTAGACATCTTTCGTGGGCAGCCAATGAACCATAGGCTGGCATTATGAACATCTGTTATATTGTTACAACTGGAATTACTGATGACTCATTTTAGCAGTCACAGAATTGATTCTTTCTTTTAGGAGGCAATAGCATTATTCGCCGTGATCTTTGATCATTTAATCTTTAAAACTTTTGCAGACTACATTCACAAACAGCTATATAACCCACTGCATGAAAGGCAATATTGCGAAAAGCATAATGGGGGCAATTTAACAGGATCTTAAAGTCGAATGTTCCGCCATCTTATTAGAAAGAATCAATAAACGTTCTCTAAAATTAATCCATAAACGCTCACACCTTGACCCTCGCATATGAATGTTTTCCATTTATGAAGCAACGGCATTCACTGTGAAGACTTACCACCCAGTCTACAGCCTCACATGAGTCCAGCCTTATAGATTTTAACACAAGAGACCATTAATCAGCATCTGTGGCTCTGCCGCTCACGCTCTAAAGCCATTCATCCTGTTACTATGAGCCAAGCAAGTCCTGGTCTTGCCACTTCCAACATGGCTCAGTACTGTGTGGGACTTCTTTTCAGTCAGCAGGGAATTCTCTCATTAATCTTTCTCTCTGTTTTCCACCACCTCTCCCTAATCCTGATGTTCTCTTCTGCTTGTTTTGTTTTTCTGTTTTTTTCTCCCCATTCTGTAATTTGTCTTATCGGTCACATTGAGTCTATATTCTTTGTGCTGGGGAGCCTGGCTCTTGGCTTGTTTGCTTAAGGGTGTGGAATTGGCACAGCAGGCCACAGTTACAGAATGCCTTCTCTGTCACGATACAAGGAGAAGGTTTTTATCATGCCAGGTATACGAGCAGGCTGCCAACTTCCTCTCCTCCTGTTAATTTGCGAGGATGAATCGTGTGGACATGTATTGACAGGGAAGCTGCAGGCTCAGTGGGTGAGATTAAGATATCTCTGGTAATTGATGCTGGTAGGTGGAGACGACGTTAGCATTCCTTTTTTTCATACAGCCTCATACTGTTTCACTAGACTGCATTGTCAGACACCCACTGTATGCCTTGGACTTTTATCAATCCCTGATTCTGTTTCCTTCTTTTACTTTCTCAAATTTGACCGCTACTAAAAGATTGCAGTTAACTTTGCTTGCCCATTGCTTACTTTTTTTCACATTTAATCTGTTACAGATCTGGAAAACTTCAAAACGCAGACAAGAAGTGCTGTCAATGTCAGGGAAGGCCAAGGGGTTGTTTTGTTATGTGGCACACCTTTGCATTCTGGAGGTAAGTCTGCATATCTCCGCCATTTAAAATATTTTGGATTTTGTCCAAATAGTAAATAATGAATTGGTTAGTCAAGCAAAAGATCTGTTCTCTTTCATAGGTTCACTCAACGCTGCGTAGCTTAAGACGCAATGGGAACGCCCTTTGGGTGAAGCCCTTTATAGAATCACGGCAATTCATTGGCTGATGGTGCAGGCGCCGCCTGACGCTCCTGCGTCATCATTTTATATTAGCGCATGTGCCATCTGCTCCTCAGGTTTCTCTGCCTTCATGAAGCGGCCATTTTAGCCCTTCAATTTTATTTTTCTGAGCCTGTACATTCGGATTATCACCAGTTTCTTCATCTGCACTTCAGTGACTGCGATTAGTGGAACTCTGTTCTCCTTGCGGTGAAGTGATATGGAGTTTCGTCATTGCCCGCCGCCATGCGTCCGCCTCATTACGAACGACGACCCCGCACAGTAAGTGTGTCAAGTGTTTAGGTTTTTTGCATGCGCGCGTAGCTGTTTTAGGCTCGTCTGAATGTAAATTCTGTGCCAACCACCTTCTCAAAACCCTCCGCTCTAGCTCGCGAGTTTCTGAGAGGGAGACATTTGTTCCCCCCGTCCGCGTCTCCGAGGCTACCGAGGCCTCGCCTGGAATCCGCGACCTGGGCTCGGATGTAGAGCTCGAGGATTTTGAGTACGAGCAGACGGGCCAGGCCCTTTCTCTCCTCCCCCTCTCCGAGCACTCACTCAGTGTTAGGCCAATCGAGTTTTCGAGTTTCAGTCCGATAATTATTTGTGCCCCAGCCCAAGAGGATGGGCGCAGGATGGCTCTCGCAAACTTTTGTCAGATTCTACAGTTTGGATCTTGACACGACTCCAGGTTGTGTCATGTGAGCTATCTGGTCTTGTACTAATTACGGCAGCGTTTAGCTTGGCGGGGTTCGGTACAAGATTTTTTTTCGGCAGAGAAATCTGAGGAGCAGATGGCACGCGCTTATATAATATGATGACGCAGGAGCGTCAGGGCGGGAGCCCGCGCCATCAGCCAATGTATTGCGGGGATTCTATGAGGGCTTCAGACAATCGGCATACCCGGAAGGGCGTTCCCACTGCGTATTAAGCTACGCAGCGTCTCGGTTCCTATTCAGAGAACATAGGTTACATCTGTAACCAGAGACATTTTGTCATCAAAATGCTCTTCCTGTTGCAATCACGTTGCTTTTCCTTTGATGTAACTTTTAGCATTATATATTTCAATACTATTTATTCAGGCAATTTTTTTCCACAATGTAGTGAGCCATCAGTTCCATTTGGATGAAATTCCTTTTCCCCAACATTAATATTCCCGCTTTACTTGAAAATGTAAAATTACTGGAAGTGAAATGGGTTTCAAATGGCGATTCACTTCTGACTTAAATTAAAAAAGTTGTCAGAATAAAATCATACAATGCTTCCTTTTTCATTCAATTGCATAACATGAAACCATTTTCCCTTGTTTCATCATTCCTGGGAAATTATATGAAACTTGCTTAGAGATTTTGTAGATGAACTGTTGGTAATAAATTGTAAAAAACAAGCAAAACAAAAAACAGCAACAACAACAGAACAATTGTTCATGTTTCCTCCTTTGAAACTACTATTTGAGAAGTATTATAAAGAACACTACAACATTGTTTCCAGGGGCGGATCCAGGGGTGACTCTCTTAGAAAAAGCATTGCCACCCAATCTGCTACCTCAGATTTATCCCAGTATAAAATATAAATGTTAATAGTGCTTTTCCGATACTTCGTTTTCAGTATCTGCACTTTAATGTGATGACATAAAAAAGATGTACTCTGTAAAAATGGCATGAAAACACTCTGCTTATCGGATGCTCACGATGTGTGTAGTGTCAGTCAAATTCATTAAAGGAGAACTCTTATAAACGGGTTGTTTTGTGAGTCAAAAACACACAGCACAACCAGTGTAGCTTAATTCACAAGAAATTCACTGTTTATCTATTTGTTTGTGAATCCCAGTTTGTATAGTCTGGTATTGCAGTATTATTTTCCTCCATGCTTCTCGCTTTTTTGAGTTGTTACTAGCTCGAAAGTCTCAGAAGTCTCATATCTGCTTTTATATGTTTTTGCTGTTCTTTTTTCTAGCGATCTAGAATTGCTCTTAAGCTTGATGCACCAAAACTTGATTTATATGTCATCCAAGTAGTCTACATAATATTAGTAAACTCTTCTTTATGTCAGTAATGACAGACCTATATTCTAACAAGCTCAGAAACACTGAAAGTGAATTAAACCCCAAATTAATGCATATTGCTAACTGCAAATTTTAATCTATCAGCCATTTCAACTGAAAGATGAAGGCTGCAATTGTAATGTTGTACCTCTAGGAAGCACGGCATAAGGAGAATATTATATTTAACCCTAATTTTCTATAATTTTTCATCCCTTTGAATGGAAATAAATGCATTGAAAATTGCCATAATAAATGCATTGAAAATTGCATAATAAATGCATTGAAAAAACGAAATGAATGCAGTGAAAACGATTGAAAACGACTATTAACGGACAGTAAACATGGGTTTGAGTTTCTTTTCTTTTTTCTTTTTTTAATCTATCAGTAAGAGGAAGTCATTTCTTTTGAATTTCAGCTGTCCCTTTAGACACCAGTATGTTGCTGTTGCCTAACTTTCTTTGAAGATTCAAGAATAAGACTTTTCCAGCATGAATCAAAACACATCATAAGATATATTTCAATGGGATCATTAATCATTTACATGGGACATTGGTGTTTGCACCCCAATGATTGCCACTTGCGGCTGAAATTTGTTTTTAATTATAGTATGGATGTAGTATATAATATAGCTTGAATATTGCTTTCCCCACTCTCTCACAGTCCTCATGTCACCCCCCATAAATAATTTTCTAGATCCACCCATGGTTGTTTCAAAGGCTGGAACCAGGAGTGGTGGAAATGCATGTTCGTTTGATAGTTGTGCTTCTCTTAGGCATATATAAATTAGACAAGACTGAGGTTGTAATTCAACCAGCTGTAATTGGACAGAAGCTCATTAGACCCCAAGTGCAAACAAGAACTAGGCAGTGAAAACATCAATATCAATTCAGAGGTCGTGACTATTACTGCGACAAATGAGATGTCAGAAATGAGAAGATGTGAATTTGTTTGATAGGCTGGCAATTATAGTTTACTGAGATAAATCTGTAATTAATCAATTGTTTAATTTGAAAACCCAGAAGAGAAGCATTTCATATGAGAATACTCTAATGTTTGGCTTTAATGTCACAAGCGATTTGAAAACGTATCCAAACTATGACTAAAAAGCCAGAAATAAATCATTCAAAAGAGCTCGAGAAGGCAGAAATTTAATCAAAATACTTTGTTGTTGTGAGGTAGACACCGTTTCTGGTCATTTTACTTGGAGTAAGCATGCTGGTTAGCATTAGACCTTCTAAAGAAACTCATTTACTATGGATCACAGATCCTGCCATCGATTTGTTTCAGCTTCAATTTGTTTTCTCATTTGGATCACTTTCTTTTCAATCAGACCTGAATCTGGAGGCAAATGGCATATAAAGACCTGAAATTGAAATTCTCAGCCCAATTAGTAGGAAATATGTTTTTTTAGACGAAAGCTTTTGTGTGTGTGTGTGTGTGTGTGTGCTGAGATGGGTAATCAATAGTTTATTCACTGAAAAATGCAAACAAGAATGCTAAGCTTTGCAAATTTTGAACTGATTCTATTATAAAAGTTTTTGCTGTGCATAAGTTGGAAGAATTACAATTTAGTTGGTTTTTATATGTTTAGATTAGGCTGCATATTGAACTCAAAATGGGTTATTATTACCAACCTGTTTTATTGTGGAAGCTATATTATTTTACACATCTAAGCTATTTTCTCTAAGAGCCATGCTGAAGATTTCCATTGTTGTAAAACTGCATGTGATCAAACATTTTAAAAGGAAAGTTTTCTCTGCTCCTCATTTGCAGTTTCCTGTTTAGATCAAAATGTCGTGTTATCAAGTAACCATGATTTAGTTGTCTATTGAGATTGCTGAACTCAAAACTTGAATTGGTTATTATTACCAACCTGTTTTGTCATATTGGATGAAGCTATATTACACTAGTAATATTTTAAATCACTTTTTCCCTGGGCAAATCTTTTGGAACATAGTGTGTTATCAAATTATTTTCTCTGCTCTACTGATAAATCAAATGGCAAAATATCAATCCACATACACTACCGTTCAAATGCTCAAGGTCAGTAAATGTTTTACCTGAAGAAATTGATCCTTTGAGGAGTAGTTCACTTTTAGAAAAGTTGTGCTGATAATTTACACACCCCCATGTCATCCAAATTGTCCATGTCTTTCTTTCTTCAGACGAAAAAAAATTTAAAGTTTTAGATATAAACATTCCATCATCTTCGCCATATAATGGACTTCAGTGGGAACCAAACGGGTTCAAGGTCCAAATACACTTTCAGTTCAACCTTTAAACTGGGCTTTAAACGATTCCAGACGAGCTTAATAGGGGTATATAGGTTCCTCAAAATGACGAATCGTTTTCGAGTCCATTTGGTTCGTCGACAAACGAAACGAAGGAATGCGTCTGAAAAAAGATTGTCATTTTGATGTACGAGTTCAAACAGGAGAGTCACAACGGTGTCACAGAACAGAGCAAGGCGAGCATTTTGAGCTTATAAAACTTAAACGTCTGTTATTTATTTATTAAATGAGCGAATCATTTCACTTGATAAGACCCTTATTCATCGTCTGGAATCGTTTAAAGCCCTTTGAAGAATTTGCAGTTTGTACCCTAAATTCGTCTTTGGGACCTTGAACCGTTTGGTTCCCACTGAAGTCCATTATATGGAGAAAATACTGGAATGTTTTCGTCAAAAACCTTAATTTCTTCGGTCTGAAGAAAGAATGACATAGACATCTTGGATGACATGGAGGTGAGTAAATTATCAGCTAAAATTTTCAAAAGTGAACTACTCCTTTAAAAGTAGCAGTAAAAACATACATATTTCAAATGAATGGTAGAGCATTCAGAGCATTTATCTCTTGACTTTTGACCTTCTCCGTGTCATTATTTTGAAGCTGTAGGCCATTTTCTTTGCGGCCATTTCTTATTGAAGTATCACTTCCTCTACATTGCCAGAGCACAGCTCTTATGTATATCACAATGCCGAGGACATGTCATGTACTTTCCCAGTGGTGGGCTCTTTCATTGTGGTTCTGAACAGCGGGTTTTCTTAGTATTTTCAGCAACAATTCCTCTTTCGATTGTTCAGCACATTTTGACTTAGAAGAGCTCTGATGCAAGGATTCATGGGCCAACCGATTATAAAGAATTGCTTTTAACTTCACAACATCCAGCCTGCCAGCATGTTCCCTGTCTTCTTGATAGGCGGCGCAGTCTCGGGGGACACTTTTTGAGTGGGACAGCTATCCCGTACACCTTTCCAACAGTTGCATCATGTGCACAAGCCACTCTTTCCCATTCCCTTCCCCCTCTTAGTCTCCTGTAGATGACACGCTGAATGCACTGTGGCAGGGCCCTCGGTCTTCTCTGAGTTCAGCCTTTTTCAGTAAGAGCCAGCCATGCATGAATGACGCCAGCAGAGAAGCCTTCTGTCCCTTGCCACGGTGAAGTTGGACAGGGCATGTGTCATAAGAGTGCCAGTGAGGCGCTTTAATCTAGTTCTGTTTCCGCTTCCTTTCCCGCTGCCTCACAAGGAAGAGTCACTCTGTTCACTGAACCTCACCTGCCCTAAGGAGGTCAGCCCGAGGCAAAGCGAGTGGTGTTATACAGACACTTTGTACGCTTTGAACTCGAGATTATAGTTTACCAAACAAAGTGAGACTACACCTTTCTGAAAATATAAATGTCTGTGTCAGAATATAACTCTCTGTTTCTGACATCTTTCTAGACCTCACATTCACCTGGGTCTTCAACGAGTACCCTCACTTCGTCCTGCAAGACAGCCGACGCTTTGTGTCCCAGGAGACGGGGAATCTCTACATAGCTAAAGTGGAGCCATCTGACGTGGGGAATTACACCTGCGTGGTTAATAACACTATCTACCAAAGAGAGGGTGTTCAGTTCGCCGACACCTTTAGTGCTGAGAAACGATGGTAAGTGGGTTGTCTGTCAAATACAGTACAGTTTATGCACCAAAAAGGAGCATACACTGTAAAAAGATTATTGTAATTTTAAAGATAACAAGTAAAAATGCTACTCGGAAAAACTGTTACTGGTTACCGGTAAGGCCTCAGTATACTTTAAATTATATCTAAGAACAATCTAAAGTCATTACGAACAAAGTCAGCGGAAATGAAGGACGTTTGGAGTTTGTTTTGAAACATCTAGCCAAAGCAACCTTTTTAAAGAAAACACGAGAGCTGCTTTATAGTAGAAAATTATTGAAAGCGACAGTTTTTTGTGTGTTTTTTAACACCGTAAAGCTGCTTGCATTAAAGCAGTATTTTGTATAAAGTGCTATGCAAGTAAATGTGACGTGATGCTAAATGCTTGTGCATATACTGTATATTTACGTGTTATGTCCAGATGTTTTCTGAACTCTTATTTTCTCACTGCTGCTATTTTTGATGTCTGTTCATTTTTTATATTGGGAGTAAAGCGTAGCAGCACATATTAACATATTCATCTGAAACGGCGCTCTCAACAGCTTGGGCAGCATCAGGACGTTCATTAACAGTTTACCGCTGCTCTTGTATTTTTTTTTAACCTAAAGCAAAAAAAAAATGGCCTTAAGAAACTATACTACTACTCTATATTGTGAAAAACTGTAATAGATATAATTGAGTTTTTTGGAATGAATGAATAAATTCTCAGTGACAGCTCAGGTTTTCAAAGAAATATCTATTTCTTCTTAGTTTCAGTTATGTTTATTAAAGGGATAGTTCACTTTGAAATGAATTTTTGATGTGTTTCTTGTCTATCAGTCATATAATGGAGGTATATGAGGTCCTCTTCAAAGAGCATGCACAGAGAAGTCCAAATTAAACATGTTTTAATGACTCGTAAATTAACGAGTACACAGTGCTGGCCTAAGGCTATGTTTACACGGAAACGATTCTGATGAGAAAACGCAAAAGTCAGCGTTGCGTCATCATTTTTATTCTGCGTTTAGACGAGCGTTTTGTGTGAGAAATTCGCGTGCAAATGGTGACGCAAAAGTCTGTGGAATTCAATGTAGTATGCACTTCAGGCGGCTAGGAGTGCATACTACAGCAACACCAAGTCCACGCGCCTGCGTACAACCTTCACTGTCAAGCAGACTTTTGCGTTTTTACCGTTTACACGGGAACGCGACGGTGGAGCGTTTTAAGATTTCCACTCTGGAGGGTGGTTTCACTTTTTTGCGTTTTTAAGCCTCAAAAACGCCGTTGCCGTGTAAACGAAAAGCACATCCGATAAAATATTTTTACGTTTTCACCCGCGAGCATTCTCGTGTAAACAGGGCCTTAGACACGAAATGAGCATTTGTGTGAGAAAACAAACAGTATTTATATCGTTTTTACCTCTTGTAACCACAGCCACGTCCAAGTGCAATTTCCTGTATATCTAAATATGTTTAGATCTTCACAGTGAAAGGTAACACTTCTGAAATCTCTATGCAAACAATGAGTGACGTAGACACGCGAGAGATCACTTCCGCAGACAGAAGCGCCCTCGGTCTTAGAGTATTTGGACGTGACTGTGATTACAAGAGGTAAAACGATATAAATACGGTTCGTTTTCTCACACAAACCGCTTGTTCGTGTCCTAGGCCATCAATGTGTACTTGTACTTAATGAGTAAATCATGTTAAATATGTGAAATATTTGTGCATGCTTTCTGAGTATGTCGACCCCATATACCTCCATTATATGACTGACAGACAAGAACGGTTTGACCTAAAAATATCAAAATTGAAAATACTGTGGAAACAAGACACCTACATCTTGCATGCCCTTGAGGTAAGCTAAAACATAGACCATAAGCCCTTAAGGTTTTATGTGACATCTAATGCTGTTAAATGAATTTAGCGTGTTCCCATGATGGTGGTTTGTTAGTATTAGTAATTACCTCAGCTTGTCGAAAAGCTACTTGTCGTGAAGCTTTCTCTTTCCACTTGTTTTAAGGTGATTGTCATTGAGCTTCAGCAACATTATTTATGATTATCACGTCTGTAAAAAATTTTTGCTACTGTATTTTTTAATGGTAATTTTATGGCAAAAGGACTTTTTTCATTTGGGTCAAAAGAGCAAGTGGCATTTTTTGAGAGATCTTCATTCGTAGATGTCAGAGATGTATTTATGCCACTGTCTTGAAAGCTAAACTGCCTCTTTTAAGAACACTATCCTGCACTCTTGACAATCTCTCAAAGGAGACCACATTTCCATTTGAGATGGATCCTGTTTTTATTATGCGTGTTCCATAAATCTTTAATAACATGTCTCTGTATTTTTGGCACAATCTTCTCGGCTCCCCAGCTCATTGACAGGTCTTTGTGTTTTGCCATTTGTTGTTGTTTTGCTTGTATTCTGGAGTACAAAGCTTGTATGTCGTAAATCATGAATGACAAAGCCGTTTGCATCTGTGGTGTATTGTCTGCCCATGGCAGGAGCGATGGGAGAGTACGAGCCCAAAATAGAGCTTCATTTCCCAGACACCATTCCAGCTGCTAAAGGATCCACGCTGAAGCTAGAATGCTTCGCCCTGGGAAAGTAAGTCCGACATGCACACACCCGGGTCTGTCTGCATCCTCTCTCTACAAACTGTTGCCCGAGTTCACGGCCTTGTTTAGTTCTGCTTCATTTTATCCTGCGTTATAAAATACACAACATTTGTGATCAGCACTTCAGGTTCTTTTTAATGCGATATACAATCTGTCACGGAAGCTTTTTACAGCCTTTTCACTATAAAGGCCTGCTTTGCAGAGAGCAATGACCTGCAAGATTTCCTCCTTAAATAGTGTGGAAATGGAGCTGCAAGCTTCTTTTCAAAAGAAGAGCAGAAGGGTTGTCGTTTAGAAAGGGGGAAATGCAGGTTTTCAAAAAGAGGGAGATGGTGGCTTTTCACAGTATACAATGAGTGCGTCACCTAGATTCATTTCTGAATAAGATCCCTCACACTCAGATTTTCGATATATTTGAAGAAATAAGGGGGAAATGGATTTTCTTTTGCCAAACATTATGGAATTTCAGTTCCTCAGTCAACGTTCCTGTAGATAGTGCTAAAAATGCTGGTGTCATGGATTTGATTTCTGAAATACATGAACTGATCAAATTGAATGAAATTTAAAACAATTTGGATTAAAGCATCATATATGTACACTACCACTCTCAAAAGTGTGGGTTCTCTAAGATCTGTTAACATTTTACACAATAACATTGCACAATTTTATTACCATTTAAATGCATTGCTTTCTTCTTTAATATCTTTTAAAATGTAGTTTATTCATGTGATAGCAAAGCAGAAATGTCCTTCAGAAATCATTCTAATATGCTCAAGACATTTTGTGGTGCTTAATCATTTTGTGGAAACCATGATATATTTTTAGGATTATTTAATGATAGTTTTAAATGGTGAAGTTAATTTTATCACAATACAAAAGTCTTGACTGTAACTTTTGATCAATTGAATGCATCCTTGCCTCATAGAAGTATACATTAAAACAATAAAATCTTACTGACCCAGAACTTGTACCCTGATTATAATTATTAACAATAAATAAAAATTATGAAATGCATTGCTAGAATTATTTGCCATCTGCTAAATGGATTTACAGTCACCAAACATTACATTTAACCATAATTCATAATTCTGGAACTAGACCATGTAATACCTCAAATGGAATTGAATGAATGAAAAAAAAATTGTTTACTTGGTGGAAAATGAAGCTTGCAATGCCAAGGTCATAAATTTGATTCCTACATAATACATTAATGATTAAAAACCTTGAATGCTTTGAATAAATGTGTTTTCCAAATGCATAAATGTAAGTGCAAAATGTACACATAATGAAATGCGTAGCTTGGATGCAATGTTGCCAATGTCGCTTTGGATAAATACTTTGATCAAAAATGACCGTAGCAATGCCAAGGTCATGGATTTGTTTTCCAGGCAATTAACTTGGTATTTTTAAAAAAGTTTATTTGCTTTCAGTAAAAGTATCTTTTATTAGAATTCGTCTAACCACTAATAGTGGCTCTGCTTCGGTTTCACAGTCCAGTTCCTAAGATCAGCTGGAGAAGAACCAGTGACGTTTCATTCCCAAACAAAGTCAAACTGAAAAATTCTAACGCCATTCTGGAGATTCCGAGTTTTCAACAAGAGGACACAGGGATGTATGAGTGCATAGCGGAAAACAGTCGTGGAAAGAATGCTGCAAGGGGTCGCGTGTCTTTCCATGGTGAGTTGTTCTCATTCACCCTCGATTTCTGGGTTATTTTCTTAGATGTATTTGTCATTTACTCTTTCTCATACCTTTTGAATTTTTTTATTTGATAAGTATAAATAGATGCTTCTGTAGAGAGATCAACTTTGTCTTAACAAGATTTACAGTCATTTGAAACAATATGACTGGCAGTTTATGTCCCGCCTTTGAAACTGGGGTAATAAATCAGTAGACAGTGGCATCAGTTATACTGCAGATATTTGTTCATTTGGAGGTGTTTTATAGAAATATAATTATATTTTTGCAGTAAGAACATTATGATTTATGTGATTATGAGAAAAATGAACACAGGATAAAGTACTTTGGTTGACTTAATTTGAGTTATGATAATCTATATTGTATATATATATGATATATATATATATATAGATGTGATATGATATATATTATATAATATATATATATATATATTATATATATATATATATGTCATAAATCCTTTAGCGTAATATGAGACTACCCTACCCTACCCACACCTAAACCTACCCATCCTCAGCGTGTTATATTAATGATAACGGGTGCCATGTGCGTAGTGTAGTGCCGTTTTGTGATATAGCGTTCTATATGACACTAAAGGATGAGAATGCGTTGTTCAAGCTGATAGAAGACCAACTTTGACGGAAATAACCACAAGGTATTACAACCAAGGTATGCAGCAAAGCATTTGTGAAGCCACAACATGCACAACCTTGAGGTGGATCGGCTACAACAGCAGAAGACCCCACTGGGTACCACTCATCTCCACTACAAAATAGGAAAAGAGGCTACAATTTGCAAGAGCTCATGAAAATTGGACAGTTGAAGACTAGAAAAATGTTGCCTGATCTGATGAGTCTCGATTTCTGTTGAGACATTCAGATGGTATATTTAGGATTAGGCGTAAACAGAATCATGATCCATCATGCCTTGTTACCACTGTGCAGGCTGGTGGTGGTGAATGGTGTGGGGGATGTTTTCTTGGCACACTTTAGGCCCCTTAGTGCCAATTGGGTATCATATAAATCCTTACACAGGCGGTAAATGCAAAATGGCGAAATGAAATGGCGGCCCCCGTCACTGAGTGCGGCTCAGCACAAGCCACAGGAATGAAGCATCTTTAAAAGTGTCACGGGCTACCTAAGAATTTGTTTCTGACCTCTGATGGCTACTTCCAGCAGGATAATGCTCCATGTCACAAAGCTTGGATCATTTCAAATTGGTTTCTTGAACATGACAATGAGTTCACTCCACTAAAATTGACCCCACAGTCCCCAGATCTCAACCCAATAGAGCATCTTTGGGATGTGGTGGAACTGGAGCGTCGTACCCTGGATGTGAATCCCACAAATCTCTATCAACTACAAGTTGCTATCCTATCAATATAGGCCAACATTTCTGAAGAATGCTTTCAGCACCTTGTTGAATCAATGCCACGTAGAATTAAGACGAGAGGGGGGGTCAAACACAATATTAGTATGGTGTTCCTAGTAATCCTTTTGGTGAGTGTGTACTGTATATGTCTGAAGAAAATATTTGTTTGCCAGAACAATGTTTACCAGTAAGACAGCATAGCTATTGTAAGTTTGACATGATTCATTAACAGTTTTGTAAGGTTCTATGCTACCTGGAGTGGCATAGTTATGACATTCTCTACTGTCATTATGGCACATTAAACTGCACACAACCTCGCTATGCCATTTATGTCATAACTCACAGTGAGGACATGTCATAACAAGTGTCTCATTTGACCTGTGTCCTTGAGAGACATGACATTTCATGATTCACGTGATTGTAATCTTCTGCAATGAGCACCTCATCGTAGAAGGTCACAGTGCCATTCCATGAAAAGTCAAGCTTAATTTGAAATGTATGGCATTGTTGTATTAATAATTGTATGGCCTTTATCTTATAATTTTTTGGTTAAAATTAGTGTTTATCAGAGTGGTTCACTTATTTGCACTTTCCAGAACACACACACACAAATAAAAGTTCCACAGAACATCCCAAATACTTACATACATAACTACATACACACAAACCTTTTTTTTTTTATAAAATTGTGAGTTATCAGGTCAAATTCTAAGGGGAAAAACTCAGAACAAAACCCACAGTCGTGAGTTTTAAATCTTGCTATTACCACAAAAAAGTCAAAATTCGGCAGACATAAACCTACAATTGTGATGAAAAAATGTTATACAGTCTTAATTGCAAGGTATAAACTCGTAACTCTGAGAAATAAAGTCAGAATTGTGAGATATAAACTCGCATTCTGACTTTATTTCTCAGAACTGCAAGTTTATATCATGCAATTCAGACTTTGTAATTTGCAACTGAGAGTCTGCTAGTCTTGCAATTCTGAGAAAAGTTATAATTGTGAGATAAAAAGTCGCAAATACCTTTTGTAATTTTTTAGTCTGTGGCGGAAACAAGCTTCCATATTTAACACACTCTGAAGATTTTCTGTCTTTGCAAAGCTGTATGAATAATTATGCATCTATATGCTGTGAAACTGAAATACAATGGGAGTTTGCCTTGCCAAAGTAGACAGTCTGTTCCACTATTTGACTTTGTGCAGAAAACAAGCAGTTTGAAAAGCACTGGTTTGGTGTCGGTCTTAAAGGATTCATAGGTCTTATCCTAGGTTTTTTAAATTAAAATTTCTGAAGAGAAATGCAATCATATGAATGTGTTAATTGATCTCAAGACTGTGTATGTGGCACTGGAGTGTTTGCCAGCCAAAAGGATAATAAAGCTTCCAGAAGGAGGTCAAAGGATTTGTAGCTCAGAAAGGAGAATGTGCCGTAGTGTGATTGAATTGATTTATTCATTGAACATCTTACTTCAGTTAGATTCATATTCACATGGCTCTTGTGAAATGGGTCGTCTATTGTTTGTTGTTAAAGGAGTGTCAAGCATGCAGTCAATATCATACCAGCAAATGATTGTATGGCGAGCCTTTTTGGAGGTGGTGAAGCGGCTTATTCTCATATTGCAGCCTTTTCTGAATATGATAATTAATAATTCAGGGGTCACACTGTGTGATTAGAGCAATTTAATTAAATTTAGGATTTGCTCTGTCTGTAAGTCAACTAACTTTGAAGGAATAGAAAATGGTGTCATCATTTGCCCACCCTCATGAATCTGATTTATGGCATGCAAGCAAAGAGTTATGCCCTTGTATACATTGATCAATTATATACATTACCATTTAAAAGTTTAAGGATAAGTAAATATTTTATTTTTATTTTTTCAAGTCAAATGTAGGGGGGACATGTATGCATAAATGTATGGGGGAAAAGCAACCAGGAGAAGCCTGGCATCTTTTTTAGTTTTGCAAAGATGAAATAAACAATGATGGATTTTTCATTATTGGGTGAACTTTTACTTTAATCGTTTCTGTCATCAAGGCCTTTGAATCTATTAGCCTTGTGTAATGTGGGGTGTTTTAATTTGCAAGTGTGAAATTTAATGTATGTGTATTATTTAATATGTCCATCATCTACCGTTTATCTATTGTTTGATTGATCAATGTACTTTCTTTCCACAGCCACACCTCATTGGCTGCAAACAACGACAGACACAGCATTGTCCATTGAGGAGAATCTGTTTTGGGAGTGCAAAGCCAATGGGAAACCAAAGCCCTCTTATAGCTGGCTGAAGAACGGAGACACTCTCATATCTGAGGTACTTTAGGGCTTTATCTGCTCTTGCTGTACTGTAGTTCAAGGTCAATGGAAATATATTCTCATTGCTGACATAAAAGCGAGGGAGAAAAAAAGCCAACATGTGTTTAAGTAGGAGAGACTCCCATCAACAAACAAAAGCAGTTTTAAGGCAGCAGAAAGACTCCATTAGATGTGACCTGCATTCAAGCTGAGAGTGACCCGCACCTCTCCCCCTCCCTTCCATCACACATCACGTCAATCTCTCCTTGTGACTCTTTGTGCTGAGGTCAGCCCTTAAAAACAGCCGATAGGCTTAAATGTCTGCTATGCCATTAGCAGAACCATCAACTCAACACCTCCCTTCCTGTCTCATATACTTTTCCGACTGGGCGCCCATGCCAAATGAATTGGCCATTAGTATTTTACTGTTATGTTCAACGTTTCTTTACTGTTCATCGGAGCAGAGGGTCAGCATTTTTTCCCTCTTTCTCCTTTGTAACCTCCTCCACCCTCAACAAACCCATCCTTAAGGCCCGTACACACCGGGACGAATATCAGCGCATGTTATTCGTCAGCATTTTTCAACGCGTTTTTTGTGTTCACACCCAAGCGATTTTTCGCTAACGATGAGCCGAGTGAACATGCTAATTCATTCCCTGACATTAGATGGCCCCAATTTCATCTGCAATACCACTCCATATCAGTTTTCTTTTATCAAGATGTTTGTAGTCCCTGTCGCGTTTGTCATATAGTTCTTTATGTTTTAACACCAACGAGACCAGCAGCTCTACATTCATCTTGCCTTGCATCGTCCTCGTCTTATTTCTTTCTGGCTGTGTAGACGGCGACACTACTTGGCGTACATCTTCTTCGCCATTGCATATGTGTGCTCGGCAAAACCGTTTTGTGTTTGAGCGCCCCAAGTTGTGTTTTACTGTAACTTCAGAAGGTCCAAACACGTGAGCAAAAGCACCAATCTCATTGGTCGGATGAGCTTTTGACGCAGTGCGTCAGACAAAAAAAAACGAGCCCAATGCATTTAAAAAAAAATGACACTTTTATGTGTGCCGTTTTATGCGTCGGTGTGCACACTCACATTGGCGCCCTTTATTTAGTCACGAGGCATTAAACGTCGGTGAATCACACGCAAAATTCATCCTGGTCTGAACAGGCCTTTAGATGTTTAACCCGACAGCCTTCCAGTGTTAAAGTGTTTTGATCAGTTGATATTGGATATATGTTGGCTGGATATTACATTTCTCAGTTCCCAAATTTATTATGTTTAAATAATTTAATAAAACTGTCAAATGTATAATTTGTCATCAATATCCATTTTCACAGTTTTAATTTCCAAGTTGCTATGGATGAATTCACTTTGTAGCTTTTGAAATGATTGATTTTAGTTTTAAATGTTTTATTTTGAATTGTATTTAGACAAAATCCCATAGACACAGTTAATCAGTGTTATTTTACTGTCATTGAGATATTATGAAACAAAATTCGTTTTTTGTTTGTTTGTTTAGCCATTTTGTTGTGTTTTTGTCATTATTTTCATTATTTTATTTGTTTTAAGCCTATATAGTTTTTTTTCTTAGTTTTTATTTTAGTTTGAGTTACTTTAGTACATCAAGTTGAACTAAATGAAAACGAGAGATTTCATTGGCAACTAGCTGAATAAAATACGTTTTTAGGTGTTTTATTACCTAATAACCGTGCTTCGCAGGAGGGACCCAAACCATATCTAGTGACCAGAATATCATAGAATCTTTTGACTTTTGACCAGTAAGCCACCATAAAAATAAAGCAACCCAGCAACCGCATAGCAACCATTTTCCTGTGATTGTTTGTGTATGTGTCTACAGGGCCGAGTGCAAATAGAGAACGGCGCTCTCTCCATCTCCTCGCTAAACCTCTCAGATGGCGGGATGTATCAGTGTGTGGCGGAGAACAAGCACGGCATCATTTATTCCAGCGCCGAACTGATGGTGCTTGGTACGACCTCTGCGTTTCCACTGCCTGCTCTCCATCCTTTATTTGAATGATAAAACTTTGAGTAGTCACCGCGAGCTCAAATTACAAAGCAGCACTGAAAACATCCATGTGATTAAGTGCTCCATTGTAACACTCATATTTCCCCCATTGATTCTGAAATGTATTCATTTTAATCAGAACACATTGGTCAGTATTGTTTCTACGAGGCCAGTGTCAAATAAATAGTGTCTTGAATGGCACAGCAAAATGTAGGTTTAGTTAAATACAAATGGCCTGGAAGCAGCCAGTGGAAGCGGACAGCTTTATTTGTAAAGTCCTTTAGACTTTTCTAAAAGGCTTTCTTCCTTTTTTTTCGCCAGAGGCGTTTTGAACGTCAATTGCTGTTCATCACAGATTCCATTGAGTGTGAGTCTGAGGACTAAATCTCTCTGTCTCCTACAGCCTCTGCTCCCAGCTTCTCCCAGAATCCTTTGAGCCGAGTGCTTAAGGCTCGCTCGGGTAGTGACGTTAGCCTAGATTGCAGACCACATGCCTCGCCCAGAGCCATTAGCCTGTGGAAAAAAGGGACTGAGATACTACAAAGAAACGAAAGGTATTTCGCTTTTGAGTTGATATTTTGCCACATTGAAGACTTTGGCCATGTAATTTATGTCTATCAATTATCTATTACTCTCAAGGATTTTCCTCTTCCCCAATGGAACTCTTAAGATTGCCAACGTAACTAAGCGAGATGGAGGTAGTTACACGTGCATTGCTAAAAATCAATTTGGCACTGCTAGCACAACAGGAAGACTGATAATCACGGGTGAGTCATTGTGTTTTATATTCTCTATCAATGTGTTTTATTCAAATTCTGCTTGCAATATTTTCCAGATCCAGTTTCTCCTTTTTCTCTCACCGTGCCCCTTTTCTATTTTCCATTGCAATAATACAAAATAAAAGAAATAGCAAAAAGCCAGAAAAAAAAGAAAGGCAAAATATAATTTCTTTCTCTCAAAAAAGTTTTGGGATTCTTTTGATAATCATACATTCAGCTTTAGACTCCAAAGTAGCTTTGGATGAATAACTGCTTTATTTTTGCTGTGCAGAAAATACACAGCCCAGTTCAATCTTACTGTTGACTCAGATACTGTACTCTTGATGGTTTAACTATGATTAGCTTTGAATGAAATGCCACATCTGGCACGTATCATAATGCATTGCTTTAGCTGTTTCAAGAAATGTATTAGCCAACTGACATCTTCATTCTTCTAAGTTGCTGTTGTCAACGCTGTCAGCCTTTCAAGTCAAAAAATCACAAAGCATAAGATTTGTTTTATATAATCAAGCAGACTGAGAAGTCTCACACAATGCCGCTACTCTGTTTCAAGACAAATAGCTTTTGTTGTCAAGTCTCTATGTGTAAAAGTTTTAAGAGATCTTTTCAAACTCTTGTTTAAGTAATAGTTCACCCAAAAATGTTCATTCTGTCATCATTTACTCATCATCGTGTTGTTCAGAATCAGAACTCATATGATTTGAACACAAAAGGAGAAAATATGAAGAATGGACTTGAACTTTCTCATTTTGTGGTTCACTGAAGAAATACAGTTTTGGACAGCTTTGGAACTACATGAAGTAGAGTTAAAGAAATATTCTCTTTGCGTGAACTGGCCCTTTAAGTTAGTCGCCAATAAGTATATTGTGGACATTTAACATTGTCTTCTCTAGTTTAGTTCGCATGCCCTCTTGCTTCAATCTTCCATACAGTTCATTCCATGCTACGCTAATTACTCATTGTTAAGGTCAACTTTAATTGCTGTGGCCATTATCCATGTGGATTGTTATAGCCTCGTTACGCTATAGGATGAATGTTATTCCTCGCTTTTGTTCTTCACATAGGGTTACGGGTTACGGGTTTAATCAGCAGTATTTTCATGGCAAATCAGAAGAAACTCATTAGCTATGTACCATTGAGACCTGTGTGAGCCCATACGTCTTTTGCAGGGTTTCTCTTTCTTCTCTTCCTTGTATTTTTCTCTCATTATGTTTTTGTCATGCGCCGGCAGTTGACCTCCGTAATGTAATTTAATTAAAATGACCTTTCCCTCACAAAGTGCCTTCACCCAACTGTATTCTGTTCACAGTAGACATGCTGCCAATTCATTTGGCTCTTATTAAAATCCACTTCATGTTCTTCTCAAATTAATAGTCCCCATATGGAAAGACAGCAGCCAAAAATCTAAGTATAGCACCTAGAAATTATGATTATTTATTACAGCAATAAACCACCGCAGGCTGGGGTAAAATTGCTACCCCACAGTCTCGAGTGCATGGCTTTCTGCTCATCAGGACTATTGCAATGTGTTCAATACATATATTAATAATAATAGGCCTAATCATAATAGGGTCATCTTACAATGCAGATCATTTTTTGTTTCCCAAATCATACAGTATTTATATATTATATATCAATATATTATATAGGCAAATAATTTTGTTGATGAAAGTTTTTGTTTTATCACAGATTCACAAATATTTAAATTAGGGCTGTCACGATTAATCGCATCACAAAATAAGTTTGTGTTTACATAATATATGTGGGTGCACTGTGTAATAATTATATATATATATATATATATATATATATATATATAGTATATATATATGGACCCACATATATTATGTAAACACAAACTTTCATTTTGGATGCGATTAATCGCGATTAATCGTTTGACAGCCCTAATTTAATGTTTAAATAACATTGGTGTCTCATTTTTACATTTCTAAATTGTAAAAATGAAATGTTTATGCATATTGCATGTTATATCATATGTTATAAGCATTTTTTTTTGCTGATTCATTTATGTCCTCGATATAATTTTAGTCTTTTGTTTACTTTTTAAGATCAAAAGTGGCTCATCCAGTCAAGCCTTGGAACAATTTTGGGTTTAAAATATGACAACTATTTTGGAAATATTTTTTATTGATGCATTTCATTATTTTGTGAAATATAACATTTTTCTCAATTGTTGCAGTGGATTTTAGTATCATAATCCAGAATAATTTTGCAGCCTTCTGGAACAGCCTTTGGGTCGGGAGCATGATGCCTTACAATGCTTTCAGAGACAGCTCGCTAGGTTTTTGGAACAGAGTGATTGTCTTGTTATTTGCCTGGTCAGAGAAGAAGTTCTCTCGCTTTAGTTTATGTCCCAGAGCTAAACTGACAGACTGTGTTGGCACTGTAACTAACAGAGCCCACGAGGATCAGCCAGGGCCCCAGCAGCACTGAAATCACTGTGGGGGAGAGCATCGTGCTTCTCTGCCAGGTGACTGCCGATCCAGCCTTGGACGTGGCCTTCTCCTGGGCCTTCAACGGTCAGCCCATTGATTTCCATCAAGACGTGAACCACTTCGAGCGAGTGGGAGGGGTGAGTATTGTGGTTTTAGGGCAATGTGGCAACCTCAGCAGCACCCTCATCCCACACCACCACCTCCAAACATGAAACATTTATAGGGAGCGTATCTTGGAAAACAGGATTTTTCTTGCTGTTATGGAAAAAAAAGGGTTTGATACTGTGTAGACATAATCTAGCATTCACAAATCATTTATGGAGACTTGACTGCAACTGCAGGTCTGAAATGACAACATTGCAGTAAACACAAGTGTATAAAAAATAAATATGCTCTGATTTTGTAGAATATTACGGAGCCCATAAGGGGAGATGGTGGTGGAAAAAAATATGAGATGGGAGGAAAAATAATTTATCGATGTTTTTGCATTGCCCCTGAGACACTTTGCGTCTGCGTTTCTCGCATGAAACCAGAAACATTTGCGATTGAATGCAAAAACATTGCCAAATAAGTGTTCCTCCCATCTCATGTTCTTATAGGGGCTCTGTAGAAGATGGTCCTTTTAATGAAGTACAAGAAATTTGCCATGAGAAATCTGTACAATATATTGCATGTTGTAATATCTTAATTTGTGTCGTCGAAGATAGAAAAAAATTATTTGTATGAAAAATTGCTTTGTTTTGTTTTTTTTGTGCTCATCAGTTGAATCAAACCAAAGAACCCAGCATGTAATCCAATTCATTTTATTGAATAAATCTCCAACACGAGCACTTGGACTACTGTAACTGGGTTTTAATCTAATCATTGTGCTAGACAGGAACAAGCTATTTGGACTTTGAATGCTCTCTCTCAAAGCTGTTATGTCTGTAGTTTGATATTTATCCCATTCTTGGGATGAATTTTGCCTTCTTGTTCTGGGTCATTCTGTTGATCAACCTTCATTGGATGTGAATGATTCAACATGTATACCAAACAGCAGTTTTTTTACAAATTCAACCAGGGAAAGAGGCCAGATCAATTAAAAGTCTTGTTCCCATTACACCCCTCCAGTTTCACAGGACGTTTTACATCTCAGGGGAGACAATTCCTTATTGAAGCAGGACTCCAATGAATTAAAATCCTGCCTTATAAGAAATACTTTGTGTTGTCACATCCCATTTAGCTGTTTTAGTTTAGATATTTCCTTGGTTGGCTTGGGGTTTGAACAGAATAATAAACAGCTCTTGATCATTTACAATCAAGGATTTAAAACCTGGTTGCAGTGTTAGGCCATGTGTCCACCAAAATGTTTTTCCACATGCCAGGCGTATGTTTTCAATTGTTTTGAATGGGAGCGCCACATTTTTAAAAGCCATGAGCGTAACAAAGTGCTGAACTCTTTTTCACGCTGAAGCGCCCAGCGCCCAGCGGTTTTTACTGGTAGCCGAGAGTTGAAAAATATTCAACCTTGGATAAAACGCAGCACTCATCAATGTCACTTTTTACCTACCCGTCCAATCACAGTGGAGAGGGCGGGACTAAACCACACTGACCAACTGTCACAACATTCTTTCTGTACAACGACATCAACCAACAGAGCTAACCGAACAAAATGGATGAAAAATTTATTTTTAGTATGAAACAAATTATCTGTGAAATCAGTTACAAGTAAACTGTGCTGCGGATATTCTATATCATAGCAACGAAACGTCTCAACGGAAAAAACGTTGCGCTGCCGAAACGCTCTCAAGCGCCCAAAGCATGGCATCTTCAGGAGAGCTTCTGCCGTTTTCAGCTGGCTAAAAACGCTTTGGTGGATCCACGGCCTTAGGCCCTGTTTACACGAGAACGCTCGCAGGTGAAAACGTAAAAATATTTTATCGGATGTGCCTTTTGTTTACAAAATGATGGCGTTTTGGGGCTTAAAAACGCAAAAAAAGTAAAAACGCAAAAAACGCTGCGCTGCCAAAACGCTCTCAAGCGCCCAAAGCACAGTGTCTTCAGCAGAGTGACTGGCGTTTTCAGCTGGCTAGAAGCGCTTAGGTGGACACACGGCCTGAAGGGTAAAAGCGCAAAAGTCTGCTAGACAGGGAAGGTTGTAAGCAGGCGCACGGGCTTGGTGTTGATGTGTGGCACATTGCCACCTAGCTGTCTGGAGTGCATACTGCATCGAATTTCACACACTTTTGCGTCACCATATGCACGCGGGATTGCCCACCCATAAAGCTCGTCTAAACGCCCAATAAAAAGTGATAACACAACTTTTGCGTTTTCTCTTCAGATCATTTCCATGGAAACATAGCCTAAGGTTCTTAAAAGCCTGTCTGAAAGGGGCCTTTAGATGGTTAATTTAATAGGCAAATCGCAACTTCCTAAATTGTACAGTATTGAGCTGAAGTAGAATATTATATTATGGTTCTATAAAATATTTATTTCAAAATACTTTTAGAATATTCTCAATGAAATGATTAAATATTAATATCCTCACACCCCTTGGGTCCATTATCATGATCTTGATTCGGTCCACTCAAACCAATGGCCAGGCCCTGCCTTTTATTGTCATGTGTTGGTTCATACATGGGCTTCTCTCAAGGGCAATTACAAATGACATTGATGTATGCAGATGAGGGTTATAATGAGATATGGCTTTTACGGATTCACACTTTCTCTGCTCCCAAAGATTACTCCTTCCGTCTCAGCTGCCTCTGATGAGTGCATTACCATAATTAAACATCACTCGCTCCACAGTCTTCCCTGTCCAACCCTGAAATTTTGGAGTCCATTGAACCATTGAAATGGGCCCTCTTAGTGATATTGATTGAGTTTAAGGCATTTTTTAATAGGAATTAAACTTGATTTAGAGGAAACCACAGTCAAACTGGTCCTGTTTTGAGCAGGGAGGGCATCAGACACTTGTATGTACTATTACAGTTGTGGTCTGTGGTTTGGGGATGGTTTACCAATGTGATATGTAGGATTTAGATATACTATAGTTTTATTTTATTTTATCATCTTAATAGGAAATAAATGAATTGTTTATTAATTTTTTATTTGGATTATTTCGTTTTAGAAAGATAATGTCAGTTTATCAAAACAACAGCATTCAATCAGAAAACTCTGTACCAGTCTGTACCAGAAATGCAGTGTTTATGACTTATCTGAACAATATTCACTCTCACGCTGCATGTTCTTTGTTCATTTACCTGGTCATGGCTTATGTAATTGTGGAGTAATTAGTATCGTCTTACCAATTAGCTACAGTGTGTGTGTGTGTTTCACTGAGTTCCTGTGTGTCTGAGAGAGCTGGATCTGAGTGAATCCCTGAGGCTAGTCAACAAGGCTGTTTATGAAGGTCCACACATATCGCAAGAGCACAGAAGCCATTTTAAAGGCATGGATGAGTGTCTAAGTATGCAGAAATCTGCAGATAGCATGACAGGGAACATTATTGCACCTGGCTTTATTTTAGTGATAAAATGGTAGCAAATATTGTTGTTTAAACCCGTTTTTTTTTTTTTTTTTGGGGGGGGGGGGGGGGTTACTCAAGCTATAATACCTCTGTGTCCCAAATATGTGTGTGACACAGATCTGGTTTGTTGGATGACTGTGTAAACAGTAAATATCACGGGATGTGACATTTACAATTCTGAGCAGGACCACTTACATATGTGGGAATAGATCTGATTATTACCTTATTTTATCTAATTTTTTATAAATATCATTATATTAGATTTATCAATCTAACGCCAATTTCATATTTATAGAATTATAAAACTAGGTAGGGTTTGGTGTCTTGTGCTGTAACAACATGCTAAATTATCAAAGCTGTAATCTTCATATTGTGTTTCCACTTTTCCAACAGAGCTTTTCCGGTGATCTTATGATTCGAAACATCCAGCTTAATCATGGTGGGAAATATCGTTTGCCTTGTTGATACCGACGTTGAGAGTTTGTCTGCTGATGCAATATTAGTTGTTAAAGGTAGGAACAAGTTGTCTTTGGTTTATGTCTACATGCACAATATTTACCTTCTTCCACAGTGAAGAGCTTCCTGCAAGGTGTGTATTTCAATAAAAGGGCACTGCTAATGTAGCAAGAGTTCAGAGAGTGCTAAATGTGTCACTTGGGATGTTTTATGGGGCCTCGTCTTTGCTGCTTCTTTTTTTGAGTCACATTGGTATTCATGGTCATTACACATCACGGTTCTGTCCCAGGTGTTTGGAGAGGAGCTGTTTATCATAGAGGATGTCTTTAATTGGCTCATTTACACATCGGCTAAGCAGCACGCCGTGCCTCAGAATGCAGTGCAAATGAAGAGAAAAAATTTAAATGGCAGAGAGTTATTTGGAGCAGAAATGTGAATCATTTAGTTGCGCATATACAAGCTTACACACATCCACACAACTTGTTGCCCTTGCTAAAACTGATGCAAGCATACACAAGCAAAAGCTTGCCATGTCGAACACCTTAGAACACACACTCCTAAACAATAGTCTTCTTCTAATCAGAGTGAGGCAGTTTCCAAGTCATCAATATGCGCAGTGCATGGGCCAAATGTAACATTTGAGCAGGTGTGAAGTATAATCAAATGCTCCTAATTAATTCAATTCCTTATGGGCTATGTGATTGAGTCAGGTCCCCCCAGCCCCCCAGACTTGGTCGTGGTGGAGGAGGTCACAGACAGCACGGCCCAGCTGTCCTGGAGCCCAGGCCAGGACAACGGAAGTCCCATAATAGGATATGCCATCCAGGGGAGGACTCCCTTTACTGTCGGCTGGCAAGCTGTCGACACAGGTACATCGGCTATCCCAGACAAATGCCATTGTGTTTGTCTGTGCATGGAAATAATATCCATGTGATCAGCACAAGGAAATAATACTAAATACATTTTAAAAACACAATCTCAATGAAAAAGCTGAATTATGATTTTATTTTATAAAGTTATAAAAAAATAAAGCCTACAATGCATGTAATATTAGTTTTTAGTATATTTGTTTTCTATGGTAGCTTGTTTCTACCACAGTCAAAATAAAAAGGAAATTGCAACTTTTTATCTTGCAATTCTGACTTTTTTCTCCGAATTGCATGACATAAACTTGCAATTGTGAATTATAAAGTCAGAATTGGGAGATATAAATCAATAGGATTAAATATACATTTTTATGAAAGTCAGAATTGTGAGAAATAAGTGAGAATTGAAAGTTTATATCTCGCAATTCCAACACTATCTCACTAACTAATTCGTACAAATTTGTACGAGTGATTAAAAATTGGCTAATTCATACTAATTCATACGACCTCACTTGTACGAATTCGTACGATTTGTCTAAACCCATGTGATGGTTAGGTTTAGGGGCGGGGTCAGGGGTAGGTCATTCGTATAAATTCATTCAAATTGGCCAAATCGTTAAATATGTACGATTTTAGCAAAAATCTTACTAATTCGTAGGAGTCAGGTCCTATGAATTGTTAGCGAATTAGCCACCTCGTAAAATTCGTATCGAATTCTTGTGAGATCAGGTTGGCAATTCTGATTATATAACATGCAACTGTGACTTTATATCACACAATTTGACTTTATAACACGCAATTGAGAGTGTATATCATGCAATTTTAAGAAATTGCCTGATTATTTTTTATTTCTGTTTTAATTGTAGTGCTTAAACTTGAACTTGTCTTAAGTTAGTTAATTTTAGCTATTTCATTTTACTGTTGTTTTTATCCAGTTCCTGAGGTGATCAATGGGAATACTTTGACCGCAACCGTTGTGGGTTTAAACGCCTGGGTGGAATATGAGTTCAGAGTGCTGGCCAGTAACAGTGTCGGCATGGGAGAGCCCAGTCCCCCGTCTACCAAGATCAGAACAGAGGATGCTGGTGAGTATGCTAGTGTGAGACTCCACAGGATCTCTTTCTCAGTTCAGACAGGCACTAAAATTGAAAGCACTGGAGCAAACCATACATCCTCAATTCTCCTGTCATCTGTCACATCCATCACTTTTACTCCACATGCAACACTCCAACCTATGCATTCTGTTATTCACAAATTTCTAAAGGGGGTGGTTTAGAACATCTGTAGGAGTGATAGTTTAGAGTCTTAATGTGATGAAAATTTAAATACACTTTTAATGCTCAAACTTGCAATGAAAAATTCCAATCAGAGCTCTGCCGACAGCTTTTTAATCTTCTTTGGGTTTTTGCCTGCAGTCCCTGACACGGCTCCCACTGATGTTGGAGGCGGAGGAGGTACCAAATCGGAATTAGTGATAACATGGGAGGTAAGTCATTTGTCAGATTTTACTGCTACCTCGGCCAGCCTGGGCTAAATGCCGGTGCTTAATTGCGTAGAATGAAATGTAGCCGTTTTATGATCATTGTAGCCCTGCCCTCTGGACTCGAGACTTTACTACTTCTCCAAATGGAAGTCAACTCAGGACCAGAGAGTTTCTTTGAAGTTTATTTCACTCAAAAATAGGCTTGATTCTGTTCAGATACATAATGGAAGAAGTAAGGGTTTAGCAAGGGAAAAAATCATCTGACATTATTTTGCTGTTGGGCATAAGAAATTCTGCAGAAATATATTGCTGCATTTGATTTTCAAAGCCTTTTGTGAACTATAGCAGTTATTTAGTGCGTTTGAGCTAACCTAAATACAAACACATGTTTAAATACAAACACATTTTTGCACTATTCTGTAACTGTCCTGGTTCAGCAGTGTCTGGAGTGGCACAATAGCAATTTCAGCAAAAGTGGAGTAATAATAACAGTAAAAGACATTTGAAATGCTGCTTATTCAACAAACAGTTAGATGTCTTACTTGATTTGATTAAGTAACTTTCAAAAGTTCAGACATTTTTTAAAGAAATAATTTAATTAATACTTTTATTCAGCAAGGATGCATTAAACTGATCAAAAGTGACTAATAAATGATTGTTAAAATTGCTAAAAATTCACAGGAAATAAATTACATTTTAATGTATTGAACGTCAAAACGGATATTTTAATTAACAAGATGTAGACGTGGTGAAAGCAAAAGACTTTCAAAACCATTACAAATCTTATCAACCCCAAAGTTTTAAACAGCAGTGTGCACAAAGTATTGATTTTAACCATATTTATTACCAAATTGCTTTTTTAGGTGAGTTAAGTCCTTTAAATGTTCCATAATGTCTCTATGAGGTTATGAAACTTGCATGCATAACAATAAAAAAAGACAATTGAGAAAGAAAGCGTTTTTAAACGAAGTGCTAACAAAGCCCTGTTGTCATGTGGGTCAGTTGGTGTGTTGACCTCAATTTGTTTTAATATCACTATAGTTTTGTGTTCCACTTTAAGCCTGTTCCAGAGGAGTTGCAGAACGGAGAGGGCTTTGGTTATATCATTGCTTTCCGGCCAGTGGGCATGGTCACTTGGACCGCGCGTGATCTCGGCACTCAGCGTCACCCGCTACGTTTTCCGCAATGACACCATTCCACCATTCTCGCCGTTCAATGTCAAAGTGGGAGCGTTCAACAACCGCGGGAAGGACCTTTCAGCACTATCGCAACAGTGTTCTC
This sequence comes from Hybognathus amarus, assembly GCA_030378365.1. NCBI lineage: Eukaryota > Metazoa > Chordata > Actinopteri > Cypriniformes > Leuciscidae > Hybognathus > Hybognathus amarus. The sequence continues at coordinate 436,253 of JAQIUQ010001400.1, read as the reverse complement.
CGCAGAAGAAGGTATCTGGATATATGTAAATCAACACTCACAAACATGTGCATAGAATAGCGTTCCTTATTTTTTTTACAGATTGAAAGTGATAAAAACAAATGGTAATTACTTAAGGTCATTTAATTATATGTATGACTGATTAGGGCTGTCGCGATAACCGCAATATTGTAGTACCGCGCTTCTGACAAGTCAACCGCAGAGGATTGCACGTAACCGCAGCAACCGCAATATTCACGTTTTTTTTTTATAAGGCTATACCCTTCTTGTTTTGAACTTAATGCATGTGTATTGAAACAAGTATGTTAAACAAGTTCATAATGATAACAAGACTGTTTATGTACATTACCGCAAAGGAAATTCCATAACCGCGACAGCCCTATGACTGATAACAGTATGATGGCCAATATTATAATTTTTAAAAGGCTCTTTTACAGAAAATAGTGTTTACATTACAAGATGAAAAATAAGTCTCTGATGTCCCCAGGGTGTGTATGTGAAGTTTTAGCTCAAAATACTCCACAGATATTTTTATAGCATGCTAAAATTGGTAAAATTTACCAAGTAGAAGCACATAGTTTTTGTGTGTGTCCCTTTAAATGCTAATCAGCTTCTGCTCCCGGGCACAGAGGCGGAGCTTTAAGAGCTTGGTTGTTAGCAGCTCTGATTTTCTCACACAGTTGAGGAATTTAAGAAACTAACCTTCAAACATTGGCCTTCTATGATCAAACTGGAGTCAGACAAAGATGAAGAGACTCAGAGACGTAGTGACAACATGCAGAATGCAACAGAACATTTCTGAATGGTTAGTTGTTGAATTTATGTAGCTGACTTAGAGTTGACAACTAATCCTTTAGAGAGGAAAAGTAATAATAATCTTACAAAGCAAAATATTACAATTAGCCTAAATTGCTAGTCCTACGTGTACGCCTCATAGTCTAATCCCTAATGTTAGCTGTTTTCAATACTGGCCTAATCAACAGGAAATATTAATATAGGCCAGTCAACAATACATTGTGTGGGCCTGTGGAGCTAAAATATTAGGAACACATTCCAACTCGGCAATAGTCCCTTCACGTTCTCAAACACTCTCGCTTCCCTCCCTTCACAGATACAGGTGTGACCTTGAATGAGAATAATGGAATAAGTTGATTGAGACAGCTTTCACCCCTCCTCCCTCGTTCAAGCTGCGAATGACAACCTTATATTAGTTATTGCTGCTATAGGTTACAACAAATCCTGCTAGACACTTACAGGCCGATTCATGTGCTAGAGTGTTAATTGAATTTTCCCGGCAGATTGTCTCCTTCTCTGTCAGTCACAGTTCCCATTAAAATGAAGTAGGGCCTCTCTCAGGTGAGACCGGGGAGACTCTGACTTAATCCAATTTTACCTCGTTGGCTTTGGAAAGCTTTTTGAAAAAGAGCTTCAACATTTCTCTGTTCCTTTGCAGTGCCGAGCGCATCGCCAGAGAGGGTGTCAGCAAAAAGCCTGTCGGCGGCCGACATCGAAGTACACCTGGGAAGCCGATTCCGGCAACCCCTGAAAGAGTTCTCGGATATGAGGTTTGATTCAATTGTCTTGCGTTAAATGTCATGTTTTTCCTGTAATGATGCAATGCTGATCTCAAGCAAATTATTAAAAGTGCTTCTCACCTCTCCCATGCCACCTCAAACATCGAGAAATGCCAGTCTTAATAGACAGCGCTTTGTTAAATGTCTGCGTCTCTCAGAAGCTGGATGAAAGCTTTCCGCTGGCCTTTCAAGAATGCAAAGAGTGTCTTGCTTTCTCACAAGCCACTCTCTCCATCTCTGTCACCCCTGCCCTGAGGCACAAAACAGCCACAGTTGCCATGGTAGCTGTCGTATTGTCTGGAAAGAATAGAACTATCATGTCACTGGATTCTAGATGAGGGGGGGAAGAAAACTTTCTAGGTTTTATTTTTGTCTCGTCTTTGGTTAGCAAGGACTGAGAGACCAAATCAAAGCAGCATGGATCAAGGAAGTGCGCTGTATGCCGTATATACCATTTATTTGTGCTCAAGGTCCTTTAAAAGCACCTGCAATATTTGAAATGGAAAATTCCTGTTTAAACCATCACTGCATTTCCTATTTCACATAACCAAACAGTGAGCTCCAAAAGTCTGAGACCACTAATGCAAATGCATCTATTTTGCAATTTTTCTAATTTAATGCTTCTTTTCCATTCATGACTTCATTCTATTCAGTCACACCCACAGGAAGCTGAATTTTAATTAAATTTGGAATAATTGAAATATGAATTTACATTGCAAAATTTGATTTACTTTGAATTCAACAAATCAAAGTAATTCAACACAGGTAAACCATTCTGGGAATGTGTTCGCCTTCCCTGGTCTACAAAAGTTTATGAACTAAAATATATACTCCACTGTTCCAAAGTTTTTAATTAATTGAAAAAAATGAATTGCTTTTTTTTAAGCAACGGTGTATTTAATTGGTCAAAAGTGACTCAAGACTTTTACTTTGTAAAACAATATTTAATTCTGTTCTTTTAAACATTCTGTTCATCAAAGAGTCCTGAAAAACGGTTTTCACAAAATGATTAAGTGGTTTCAACATTGATAATAATAATATTTCTTAAGCATCTACTCAGTATATCAAAATCATACAGAATACATATATCATAGAATACCTATTCTGAGGGATCATGTGACACTGTAGACTGGTGTAATGATGCTGAAAATTTAGCGTCGTCAAAAGGAATAGATAACATTTTTTAATAGAAAACATTTAAATAATAATCATTAGTGCTGTCAAACAATTAAAATATTTAATCGCGATTAATCGCATTAATGTCGTAGTTAACTAGCGATTAATCGCACATTTTTATTTATTCTAAATGTCTCTTGATTTCTTTTTCTCACATTTTTTTATTGAAAACAACATTGGCATAAACTGTGTTCAATTTCACACACTAACGTTCTCACTTGGAGCAAATAATCTCTCACACAATGTAACACTGTCCATCAATAAAAGAGTGAAAGAAATACTGACGAGGTCCTGATATTGACAAAGGGATGTTGACCAATCACTTTGGTCTTGTCAATTGAACCATTTGGCAACTTTTTAGTAAAGTAAAGTTTCCATTCACAATCTTATTGGCATCCATTTCGGCTTCTCGCGCTCATCATCCACTCAAAACGTAACGTTAACCAACTATTTGGCCGGCTCGCAAGCCCAAACAAGTGTGTGCGGCGTGCCTGTTGTTTTGTTTCCGGTCTAGCTAGATCCGCTTGCACTTTGGTCGACGAAGCAACAAAACGTCCTCCTTGTGCGCCATTGAAATGAATGTGTTTCATAGCGCAGCGACACACATGCTGTGTCCTTTTGCAAAAGCATATGAAAAAAAAAACTACAAAGTTTGCTTGGCCAAAAAGACTGTTAATTGCGCGATAAATGATTGGCGGCGTTAAAATGGGTTTGTGTTAACGCCGTTAATAATAATTAAAAATTAACTTTTTTCTGTATTGTTAATCAAATAAATTGGAGAGACTTTTCTTTCTAAAATATTTTCCAATATCACTGACTCCCAACTTTTGAACAGTAAACAAAAATGTCTTTACTCATTTCAAAAGTCTGTCTGACTATCCGTTAGAGAAATACAGTCACATGACTATCTTTGAATTTGTTGATTTCTACTTCTATACATTCAATTTTGAATTAAAATTCTGCAACATGTTTGCGGTCTCAGTTCAAATGTAGAACTGAATTTGGATGAATAACTGAATTCTCAATTCAAGTCTGAATGACGCACAACCCTGCTGTATGGACAACATTTCTAAAAGTAGAAAATAAATAATTTAGAAATATTCCTCCCTTGGCTGGATCTCATTATTATATAATCAAATACTTAATGCCTCAATATTGATATTACATAGGACTCAGGGTTAATAATTGATTATTTCATTTCCGCTATCTAATTGTTTTTCACCTAGCACACACAGCTAAAAGTTAATTGAAATTTCATATCCTTAAGGGATCTCCATACAATTTTACTAAAATATCATATTACCAGATAGTCAGAGGTATGTTCTCAAGCTTGTAAGACAAAAATGATAAGCTGAATGAAGTGAAATATGGTGAAATCTCGTAAAACAGTGTCATGTTGAAAGACTCATCAGAAACCTCATGCCAAGTGTAATGACTGTAATGCATTTGGTGCATATCATGTCTCACCTTCTTTAGCAGCAGATTTTTAAAAAATTACTTTATATTATCCTGATATTTTAAACCCAGTTAGCATATTAATGAACATTCAGAAAAATCTGAAATGTTTAGGGTCACAGTAGGTTGCAAGAGTGAGTAATTGTATTGGAAGAGAGCTATTTACATGTAAAAACATAGTCAAGGATATATAAAATGCCCTTGTTGTGTGTCCTGGCGAACAGGTGGTGTACTGGGAAGATGACACCAAGCCGGATACAGTGGGTAAAGTGCGGATCACTGGAAACTACACAGCAGTGAATGTCAGCGGCCTACAGGGGAACACTCAGTATTATTTAGCTGTGTGTGCCTTCAATATGCAGGAACTGGCCCCCAGTCCGTACCGGTCAATGTTACCACCAAAAAACCACGTGAGTCCATTTTTTACTTTGATTTTACTTGATATTTGTAAAATATTATTTGTTGAATGTAAGATTTGTAAGCCTGTTTCAATCTCAGAATAAAAATAGTTCAGACTTCAGTTCAGGATCCAATTCTCACTATTATGTAACTATTATATACAACTTTTACCTCAATAAACTCCTAATTACTGCTTATAAGTTATTAGTAGTCATTAATTGGTATATTATTGTTATTATATTGTTTTCTTCTTTATTTTCTTAGTTAGGATTAGAGGTTATTTAACAGCTAGACTTCGTTTGGTTTTGTTATTTTGTTTTCTTTGGCGCCGTCCACGTCTATCTTTTTTCTCTTTGTGATAATCAACCTATCTTACAGAAATTATGTATCCCATATCTATCTATCTATCTATCTATCTATCTATCTATCTATCTATCTATCTATCTATCTATCTATCTATCTATCTATCTATCTATCTATCTATCTATCTATCTATCTATCTATCTATCTATCTATCTATCTATCTATCTATCTATATATCTATCTATCTATCTATCTATCTATCTATCTATCTATCTATCTATCTATCTATCTATCTATTCTATCTATTGTATATTTGTCATTGGTTCACTTCACTTTTGCCATTGACCTCGTCAGTGTTGTGCCTGAACGCGTTCAATGAACGATAGTTCATGAACTCGTTCATATTTTGGCAAACGTGAATTGAACGTACTGCATTACTGCCTGATTACGGCATTGTGAATAACACAGTCTCATCCCAAGAAGTCATATAACTGATGTCTTGGGACGTCTTTTGACCATACGTCAATATCCGCCTTTTTCAGGGTACCCTTAAACGTCGGTTATATGACGATCCTGGGACGTCGGTTATATGAAGATCCTGGGACGTCATACAACTGACGCTTTACCTTTAACGTCAGTTAGGTGACGGGGTAGGTTTAGGGGTAGGTTTAGGTTTGGGGTAGAGTTAGGATCCGATGAACGTCATCTAACCGACGTTTAAGGGATGGATATTGACGTATGGTCAAAAGACGTCCCAAGACGTCAGGTAGATATGACGTCTTGGGATGAGACTTTGCTGTTGTGAACGCATTCATTCTGGTGTCTGTGAACGCAGGCTCTCTCAGTTTATCTTTGTACAATGGGGTGCCAGATTTGTATAGAGCCTTCCAGGCGAAAACCCGGCTAAAAAACCCGTAAACAGGCCTTAATATTTAGCGAAAAAACACCAAATCTGGCAACACCAGCCAGGAGTGTAGTGCCGCGGCCGCCGTCGACAAAGCAGTGAGTGAGGAGCGTCGTATGACCATTTAAACAGATTTTATGACGAGGTTGGTGAGGATGGGAAAATTCTTACATTTCTGCGCAAACTGGATTTAAGTGGAATTAAGTGATTTAGAGCTTTGATTAAGGCTTTAATGTGCTTTATAAGTACTAATAAAAGAGCCAATATCATAGTAGCATGCATGCTAATAAGCAGCTAGTTAATAGTGAGAATTTGACCCTAAACTAAAGTGTTACCAAAATAATAAATTATCTGTGACTTTATATCTCAGTTGTGAATGTATTTCTTTTTAAAAGGGTCCTGTTATGCCTTTTTTTACACTTTCTCTAGTGTGTAATGTTGCTGATTGAGTATGAAAAAGGTCTGCAAAGTTACATTATTCCAAAGGGAGTAATTCTCTATATCAGTACACACTGATTCTGAACTCCCTGAAACGCCTCAAATGTCAACACATTCTCATCCCAAGACGTCATCTTACTGACGCTTTTGACCATACTTCAACATCCAAAGTTTTAGGGCACCCTTTAACGTCAGTTAGATGACACTATCCTATGGCATCATCTAACTGACGTTTTACCTTTAGCGTCAGTTGGATGACGCGGGTAGGTTTAGGTCTGGGGTAGGGTTAGGGTTAGATAGCGTAATCTGAATGACATTAAAGGGTACCCTAAAACATCGGATGTTGATGTATGGTCAAAAGCGTCAGTTAGATGACGTATTGGGATAAGTACGGGCTGCGAATGTAGTCTTGCGTTTTCTTCCAGAAACATGTCACACTATTCTTTATATAATTATAAAGTATATAAGTAAATATATAAATAATTCCCACCAAAGTCATACAGTAAGGGGCATGAAATTTCCGAAACACGCTTGAAGCAGTTGACCAATCACAATACACCGGTCCAGCCAACCAGAGTACATTGGAGTACATGTATGTACACATACAATGGAGTGTTACTGACTGAAGGGGCAGAGAGGTGCAGCAACAATATAAAATATGTGAAAAAATAAGGTGTTTTTGAACATTCAAGCATAAAAACCTATTCTAGTAGACACCAAAAACAAAATCAAGAGTTTGAAAAGGGGCATTGGTCTCCTTTTTTTAAACTTCTCTAAATGATTATTTTTTATTTACTCTGCTGCAGATATAAACTCCCATAACATTCAGCAGAGTTTTTTATAAGGATCATCAAATCTTTTAAAGTTGTCAAAGACATTTTTGCTTGAGGCACCGAGCAGTAGATAAACTAGCAGAACTGCGCTGCGAGTTATGTCTGTGAAATAGATCTTGACTTTTGGACAGATCTACATATTGCTTGTAAATTTCTTTAGTGTTGTTGTTGAAACCATTCACAGGAACTGCTTAGACATGACTTGAAGGTGTGTTTTTTTTCCCTACTGAAGGAGTTTTCAACCATCTATTTTTGTAGGAGTCAAATGAAGTCAAGTCATGTTTATTTATAAATCATTTAAAAAGCAGCAGAAATTGACCCAAAGGGCTGAACAGCAGACAGTATCAAAATGTAGAGGCTTAAAACCAAAATCAATTATATCTAATTAGCATGGTATGAATCACAGTTTCCAAATCCATCTATGAGATAAACTGTTTTAAGTTAGCAAAGGATTTGGGATGAAATAACTATCCTTGCTGACGATACTAATGAGCTTGTCAAACATGTTTGTGTCATTGAATGCAATAACACAATTGATTGCACATTGTGAACCTTTTCTTTCTTCTTCTGTCTATATCTTTCACACACACGCAAACCTCAGCGCCTGGACAGCCCCCTCAGAATGTAGAGTGGAATCTGATTGGCTCTCAACTTTTGCTTCAGTGGGATCCCGTCATTGCTCTCAGAAACTGAATCTGAGGTCACCGGATACATAGTGAGTGACATTATTAGGATGTTTTATGAGAGTTTTTGCTTAGAGGTAATTCATCCTTTTCCCTTTAGCATGTAGGCATATCTAATGAAACATTGTGAGCCAAACAATGACAGTAACTACAATGCATTATTGTGTCTGATACTATTGATACACATAATAAGGGTTGTCGGGTGCAGTAATTTAGCTACAAAGATATGGCAGTTACATGCCCGAAACCCATTCATTTGTGTGTTTTTATAGATAAGGGGACAGCATACTGCTATTTCATGTTTCATTCCACCTCTCTCTTAATTACAAATGCATGCAATTAACAGCTCTCACAGTACTAATTTCCCCACTAGGGAAAACAGTCATGAAGCTCAGGGGAAATACTAGCCATTAGCATCAGTAAACATTATCTAGAATAACAGGGCATCACCTATGTTTAGCTCGTTTCATGGCAAACATCAATGCTATTGATTATACTTGGAATTGAGATTTTTAATGAACCACTTTCTCTAAATTTTAAACTGCTTCAGACACGAATGATGCCTCAAATCATGCAGCTTTTTGAGAAGAGGTATGGTATTATTTTTCAAAGCGATCTGACTTGGGTCAGTTCATAAAATAGGTTTGTATTGAAGGACGACGTGATTCATTTCAGTTTTTATTAGAGCTGTCGATTTGATGCATTAAAGGGATAGTTCACTTTGAAATTATTTTTTGGTATGTTTTAGCTTACCTCAAGGTCATTGTAGGTGTCTTTGTTTCCACAGAATTTTCAATTTTGATGTTTTTATGTCAAACCATTCTTGTCTGTGAGTCATATAATGAAGGTCTGTGGTCACCACCTCAAGAGCATGCACAGAGAAGTCCAAATTAAACATGATTTAATGATTCGTAAATGTAAGTACACATGGCCTAAGACACGAAACGAGTGTTTTGTGTGAGAAAACGAACAGTAATTATGGCTGTGGTACGTAAAACTATATAAAAACTGATCACTTTCTCCAAGCGGCAACATTCTAATCTGAAAAATGAAGCCTACCCGGAAGTGCGAAAAAAAGCAATACATCTAAAATCCGCTAGAGGCCGGTCCCAAAAGGGAGCAAATATCCATAGACCTCATGTTAAAAAAAAAGCATAAATTCATGCTTTTACAGGTTGGTCCCATGGACTTTTATTGTATTTTTCGATAGGTTCTGAGTGCCTGACAACTGTGAGGGGGTACATTTTTTCTAACTCGTTAGTTTAGATCATAATTAGTAAATATAGCTGCGAGCAGCGATCGACGGCCCAAGCCGGTGGCACGCAACCCCGGTGCCTGAAGGCACCGGGATGGCGGTACCGCCGGCTTTGGCCCTCCATCGCTGCTCGCAGCAATATTTATATATATATATATATATAAAGCCGGTGGCACCGCCACCTTGGTGCCTTTAGGGTTATTCTGCACGACGTGTAAAAACGTAACCCCTGTCTTTGGAATACATACTAGTATGTATTCCACAATTGGAATACATACTAACATACTAGTCAGAACTGAATAGTTGATATCTGAATGACAGATCACCATAGAAGTCAATGGAAAAAATGTGACTAGTAACAAAAGAATAGTTACTAGTCACCATTGAAATAAGTACTAGTGTCTAATGAATAAGTACTAGTATCTATTTAATAGGTACTAGTATCTAATGAATAAGTACTAGTAACTAATTAATAAGCATTGGTATGTAATGAATAAGGACTAGCATCTAATGAATAAGTACTAGTATCTAATAAATAAGGACTAGTTTCTAATGAATAAGTACTAGTATCTTTAAAAGGTACTAGTACCTAAAGAATAAACACTAGTATCTAAAGAAAAGGCACTAGTATCTAAAGAATAAGCACTAGTAGCTAATGAATAAGTACTAGTACTTAATGGAATAGATACTAGTATCTAAAAATAAGTACTAGTAGCATGAAAATAGAGACTAGTAGGTTAAAATGATTAAATGTTAAAACGGTTTGCCATACTCTATCTGTTGTTTCGAACTAGTCACAATTACGTTACAGATATCTTAAATGATAATACAAACTATCCAAAATGTAATTACGACTAGAAAGACGTTGTTGATATCTACAATGTTAATTACGAATAGTCAAACTTAGCTTTTAAATGTTAAAAGGGCTTGCCATACAGAAGTGTAGGCTCAGAGAGACACTCAACATTTTCAAACCAAAATATCTGACTTTCTGTGGGTCCTAGCTCATGAGTGTAAATTAGAAAGTTGTCCGGCTTGACAAGAATATATGAATATATGAAACGATGAGATCAACATGTGTACTGAGTTTCATATTATTACATGCAAGCGTGTTTGATTTATGGACCAAGTTTTGGAACCCCGTTCCAGGGGCGCCTGTCTAGCCCCCTTGCCACACCCGGGTACCATCTTCAGCCCGGCTCTGATGGCTGTGGGATCTGACCTGTGTGCAAAGTTTCAAGAGTTTTCAAACCCATTAAGGGCCCCAAAAGCCGCTGAAGAGACTCAAAATCATCAAAAAAAGGAATGTTAAAGTTTGATGCGTTGCTATGGCAACATTATCTCTAGATATTGAATAATGCTTTCACAGCTCTTCATCTGCCGTGTGTTTACATTTGAAGCAAATCGGGTAAAAGTAAGAGTGCGATTTCAAAGCATTTTGAAAGTGAAACACTTTCTGCTGCCAGTTGGTGGCGCTATATATTTGACTCACATCTATGTGATCGACCTCTTACAACGAACACACTGCTGAAGTTTCATCAAGATCAGTTAATGTATGCAGAAGTTTTAACACACTTCCTTTCTGATTTATTTACTTACTTTTTTGATTTATGGACCAAGTTAATTTAATTAATACACTAATTATATAAAACTATTGTCAATGCACTACAATTAAACAGGTTATATGCCTTTACTTATAAAAAAAATAAAAATAAAAACTTATGTAAAAAATACCAGGCTTAAGAAATGTATTTACTTTAGCAGGCCAGACACACAGTGAAATGATTAAGCCCCCTCCCCCTACACACACACACACACACAGACTGTGTGACAGGCCTAGGTTTAGAAAGAGCATGATCATATTCAAACTACAATATCTGACTTTCTGTGGGTTTGAGCTTATTATTGTTAATTAGAAAGTTGTTTGGCTTGAATAGAACAATATACACGGCAAGTTTTGTAACTGTCAGTAAAACTAACCAAGTTATAACACACTATATGTGTCCTTTTTTAGTCAAAAAAATCCGCCACGGCCAAACCGTTCGAGATATCAAAAATCCGTCCGGAATATAGCATCCTCAATGTCTTGACTTCATGCACACCGAGTTTGGTGGTGATTGGTAACAGCATGGGTTGTAATTTGATGTTTTTCTAGGACAATTATTTAAAAAAAAAAAACATAATTCCCGACTTCCGTTCGAACTGTCGTAAAACTTAGAGCACGAAAGTTGTTTGGCCTGATGTGATCTATGAGTGTACCGAGTTTCATATTAATCCATGCACGTGTGTTTGATTTATGGACAAATGTTCGAATCCCTAAAAGAATGCATCCTAAAAGAATGGTAAAGTTTGATGCGTCGCCACGGCAACAGTTTCAAAGATATCAAGAATCCATTCATAGGTCTTCATCTGCCGTGTATGTACATTATACAGATGAAGTTTGAAGCAAATCGGGTAAAAATAAGAGGGTGATTTCAAAGCATTTTGAAAGTGACACACTTCCTGCTGCCAGTTGGTGGCGCTATAACTTTGACTCACAATAGTCACATCCATGTGATCGTCCTCTTACAGCGAACGCACTGCTGAAGTTTCATCCAGATCAGTTAATGTATGCTGAAGTTATGACACACTTCCTGTTTCACGTTTCTCGCCATAGTTTCGTTTCCTCGCGCACGGCCAAACCGTTCGAGATATCAAAAATCCCCACACAAACTTTCATCCTCAATGTCTTGACTTCACGCTGACCGAGTTTCGTCGAATTTGGATCAGAGCTCTAGGAGGAGTATTTAAAAGTTCATTGCGTGTGTTTTACAAAAAAACCTCAATAGCCAACTTCCTGTTGGGCTGGGGTAAAAAGTAGAACGCGAGGTATAGATGAAATTCTGCTATCGACATGTGTACCGAGTTTCATATTATTACATGCAAGTGTGTTTGAGTTATGGACCAGGTGTTCGGACCCCATTCCAGGGGGCGCTGACGAGCCGCCCTGCCACGCCCGGGTACCAGCTTCAGCCCGGCTCTGATGGCCGCGGGTTCTGACCCGTGTGCAAAGTTTCAAGAGTTTTCGAGCATGTTAAGGGCCTCAAAAGTGCCCGATAGTCGCTAGAAAAAGAAAAAAAAAAAAAAAAAAAAAAAATCGGAAGGAAAACAATAGGGCTCTGCGCCCTTTCAGGGCTTGGGCCCTAATAAAATGTCTGACAAATAAGGGCGGTTAACTTTGATTGACAGCTATGACGGGCTGCACCGAGTGGAATTTGACGTCTCGGCCATGATCTGACACAACACATCATACCACCTCTGTATCCTTTCTGAACATTTGTATTTTTCAAGATTTTTTAAGATGGCACCGCCCATACCCCCATAAACAGCCTCAAACCCGCTCTTCAAAGAGTTATGGGTGATGTCACAGACGCTTTGTCCATATTTTTTACAGTCTATGGTTTTGTCACACAAACCGCTTGTTTCGTGTCTTAGGCCATCAATGTGCACTTACATTTACGAGTTATTAAATCATGTTTAATTTGGACTTCTCTGTGCATGCTCTTTAAGGTGGTGGCCATAGACCTCCATTATATGACGGATAGACACATACGGTTTGACCTAAAAATATCAAAATTGAAACTACTGCAGAAACAAAGACACCTCATCTTAGCTAAAACATACCAAAATGTATTACAAAGTGAACTATCCCTTTAATTCAGTGTAATTAATAAAAAATAATAATAAGCACTTTTCCAAGTCTGGTAGGTCTTTCACAATAATGGAATGCCTTAAAATTATATACATTTGGTGGCTTTTATCAGCAAATATATGACAAAATGCAATAGATCTAATTGATTTTATAGCGTAATTAATTATTTTTTTTAAATGATAACCAGCCCGAGTTTAAATTCTTTTGAATAAAATTGTGATTGATTTGGGTGCCATCATCCGCAGGTGCTGTACAGAAGACACCGGAATAACGACATGTACTCTGTCATCACCAACAAAACCTCGGTGGAGTTGACCCTCAATCCAAATGACAACTACGTCATTCAGATCAAGACCCTCAGTGAAGGGGGCTTGGGGGAAGGAAGCGAGCCTATCCACATCCACCAACTCAGTAAGTCTCATTTCCCTGTTGCCGTCTTTTATTTCATCTTCCGCTGGCATTGATAAGCTCTTAATGGGAATTCAGTCGGTTTGGATGCCTAAATATTTAGCTCTGTTCACTTCAGTCTTTGAGTGAGGCACAGAATCCGCCTTTTAAGAAATGCACAATCCTCTGCTATCTATCTCTGTCACTGTGAAGCTCTATTGGCATATAAATGAGTGAGAATCCCCCAATTCCTTCTTCCCCTCAAATGGGCGACAATCAAAACATGCTCTACTTCCCTCCCCTTCTTACAGAGATCTACTTACAGATTCAACCCGAGCATTATCATCACGGGATACTTTCCTCAATAATGGCTCTTTCCAAGAACAGGGTATAAATTGATATGATGAGCATTAAGAGGCACCGATTTTTTTTATTGTTGTGGTTCTATTAGATAAACTATCATCTATCTATAAAGTATCATGTTACATATAATTTGTCAAGCTACCATTCTACCATTCTGTGTAACCGGCCTCTGCTGTGATTGGCTGACATGCTTGCATATGAAATAGCTATGTATTACATGTGAAACTCTCTCGAATAAATTTATTACAGCTATTATAGGTTTTTTACTATTACAGCTATCGAGATTAACGAATTGGGAGAAGTTTTGATCTATTCCCATCACATAAAATGTTGCTGTGATGAGCATTGAACAAGCAGAAGAGTCTGTCGATCGCGAGGATGAAGATATTATCATTGCAATGCATTTTCTTCCTTCTCTGCTTTCACTAATGCAGACACGATCATGTAAATACAGTAGAGCTTCGTTGTGCAGTGTAACGTGCGTCATTAAATTCATTAACGAGTTTGTCAAGTGTCCAGCAGTGACAACAAACTATAGACGCTAAACTATCTATATATCTATATTTGAATCATCAATTAATATAATATTGATATTATAAATCAATAATCGATATATAGATGGATAGATAGATAGATAGATTGATAGATAGATAGATAATCGATAGATAGATAGATAGATAGATAGATAGATAGATAGATAGATAGATAGAATAGATAGATAGATAGATAGATAGACAGACAATTGCTCTTTGATTCAGGAAAGAGCTGTCTGCGAATTGAAACCACAATGCTCTGTCTGTCTGTCTCTCCTTTGGGAGGTTAAATAGTGTTTCTTAATGGTTGTGTTTGCGTTCGCTTACAGGCATGGGTGCACGTGGATCCAGAGCGGGAAAGCTGTGCACACTTTCTCTCTCTCCGCTCCTCATCTGCGCTCTGTCGTCGCTCAGTGCCTCCTGATGTTCGCCTCCCATGAGCACCAGACCAGGCCTCACCGAGAAAAACAAACTTTCTGCTCTTTGCTTACACACGGCTTATGTTTCTCATTACAGTCTGACTTGATGGGATTCACCAGCTCCGGCAACATGTTTAAAAGAGCTGGATATTGAAATGTCATGGGAATCTTGGGAAAAGATATTAAATCTTTAGTAAACATGGCAAAGGCCTGCACAAGAGTAATTAGGGGTTTTGGGATGGACTAGAACAAACTGCAAAAAAAAAAAAAGTCTTAACGAGTATTTTTTCTGTAAAAATATTTAAACATCCTTAAAAAAGAGAAATTATCTTGCGTTAATATTAACTTAAATTAATTTTTTTTTGCTATCATATTTTGTTTTGCTTAAAACAAAGAACAATTATTTTTCAGTGGGGTAAGAAATATATATTATATATAAATAAAATATGAGAGGTGATTAGGTTATATAATACCAATCTAACAAATATTATAATATACTTATTGTTTTACACAGCTAAAATGATCTTGTTTTGGAGTGTTTAGATATTTTCATAATTGGAAACAAGACAAACACACAACTTACGAAAAATATCTTTTTGCATATAATATGATAAGTTTCTTTGGCACTCTAAAACCAGAAAAAGCTTTTGTTTTTTGTATAATACGCTTCTGTATGCAGTGTGCCAATGCGTGCAACATCTTTTCCTCTGATCTTTGAGAACAATCAATGCCTTAAATTCATGTACACACCAAAGTAGATATAGAAAATAGGATTGCAGTTGAGGCACAAGGGCTAAGAAACCAGTGTTGGTGGGAAGTTGCTCTAATATAATGCAGATTTTTGGATCTGTTTGTGGCTTCTTTTGTGCTGAACTAAGTTCTGCATCTGGGTTAACAAAGCTGAGCATTGATTTGTCTTTATGGAAATATTCCATTAGTTAAGAAATGATCGTCGCTGTCCCGTCCCGAATTACAGTACCATCGACTCCAAAGGCTCCCTCTCAGTCTCTTTGATGGGTATTAGCATTTTGTTCGACACTTCATGACAGTTAAATTATTGATGCATTAAGCATTAGACACTCTGCACAATTAAGGCTTACTTTTCCTGTGAGAATTTGCTCCTTACACGTCATCCAGCTGAACTAGTTTCACACGGTTACGTCCCGCCACACTATATAGCTATTCACAATCCAGTCATGCCTTTTGAAGTGCCCCTATTATATTATTCGAAGGTTCCTAATTTAGTTTTGGCGGTTTCCTACAATAGGTTTAAATATATACGGAGCCCCTAAAGGGACCTTTGCAAAAATAAAAATATACAGACTTTCACGTGCTAATGAGAAACTTGCGCGTGATCATGAGACACTATTGTGTGCTCACGAGAAACTATTGCGTGCTCAGCGAGAAAGTAATCAGAGGCTTTCTCAGCACTTGTATACACAGTGACAAGAACTGTAATGATGGCGTCGGTTTTACCATATCAATTCAAGCCTGAGTCGTCATTCTTTTTGAAGTGGATTTGCTTTCACAAAAAACTTTTTCAGGCCTCAACTACAACTGTAGTGTTTGAGGGCAGGTCAAAGTAGATGTTTACGGGCAGCCAATGAAGAACGTAGGCAGAGATAAGGCAAATTTATTACAAACCTACAAAGGTTTGTGCAGGAAGTGAGACTGAAATTACTGACCTCTTGTTTCAGGCAGTTCTTGTTTCAAGACAAACATACATGTCTACCTGTGCATGTTAGAAAACTGGCATAAACTGCAAAACAAGTTGTCAGAAAGTGACAAGATGTGGAACACTGCTGGAAGTGGGACTCGTATCAAATTTTTATTGTTCTAATGGTCTTGCGGAGGCGAAAAGATTTGAAAGCCTTGGAAACGAGTACAATGTGTGATAGCCCCCAGAGGTCCCTACCAAGGTGTTTCTCCTTTCTGGTCCTGTATCACTGTGCAAAAGTCACATTATGATACTGCATTACCAAAATATGGAGATCATATCTCATGTTGATGCCCATATAATGCGCCTTGAATTCTGAATTTCTCATTTGTACCTTCAATGAGACAAGAGGCCGGGACGCTTCGGGGGTAACCTTTTAATGCTGAGGTTCGCTGCCAAGGAATAGTGCCTTCACTGGACAATTATGTTCCTGGCTCTGTCGTGGCAGTATCAGGCTCTAGGGTCCATAATTTGCACTTGTTCTTCTCAAAGTCATAAGAAAGCACAAGGTAGTGAACCACGGTGACACAGGCTTTCTGTCCAAGACTCCAGAACAGGTGCAGAACAGCCCATGAAGACATGTTTAAAAAGTTGGCGAGGGAGATTAAAAAAGTGAGGGCGTAGAGTCCAAATCAGGACAGCCTATCTGTTCTCCTTCAAGCTTTCATAAAGGTCTGGGCACCTTGATTAGGCTGCAGTGGCCCAGTCAATGGGATATTGATTTTTCTGCTCTGTCACAGTGCAGACTCATGATTGACTGATGTCTGTGTTTCTGTCGGCCATCTTGTGTGGAGTTTGTGCTTTGAGTTTCTGAAATGTCCTTGCCCTCTTCTCCCATTCAGTTGTTGGATGGACTTGACTTTGGCAAAAGATGCTGAGAACAATGAAATGTTTCTTGAAGAGGTCAGTGTAAGGGAAAAATTACTACATTTCAGGATACACTACCATTCAAAAGTTTGGGGTTGGTGAGATTTTGAAAGAAGACTTTGAAAGAAGAACGTTTTTAAAAGAAGGCTTGTATGCTCACCAAGGCTGCATTTATTTTAACAGACAATACAGTAAAAACAGTAATATTGTGATATGTTATTACAATTTAAAATAACTGTTTATTATTGTAGATGTATTCCTGTGACAGCCGAATTGTCAGCATCATTACTCCAGTATTCACTATCACGATTCTTGAGAAATCATTCTAATATGCTGATTGGGTGCTCAAGATACATGTCTATGTTAAAAACAGTAATCCTGCTTAACATTTTTGTTGAAACCTTGATAGATTTTTTTTCAGGTTTTTTTGATGAATTAGAAAGTTGAAGTTGAAATAGCCAATGCATTCTCATCCTCAGGGCATCATATAGTGACACTTTTGAAATGTCATCTAAATCCAATGCACATGGCACTCTTTAGCGTCAATATAACACGCACAGAGCTTTGTTTGGTTATGGGTAGGTTTAGGTCTGGGGTAGGTTTAGGTTTACACCACTAGGAGGCACCTTCTGGCCCATATATATCTGCGTCTCATATTGACGCTAAAGGGTGCCATGTGTGTTGGATGTAGACGAAATGTCTAAAGCATCAGTATATGACACCTTGGGATAAGAACGGGCTGAAATAGCGATCTTTTGTAACATTGTAAATGGTTTGCGGTCACTTTTGATCAATGTAATCAATCCTTTCTGAATAGTATTTATTTCAAAAGTAACCTTGCTGACACCAAACGTTTGAATAGCAGTTTGCATTTAAGCATCACTGAAGTAATTTAATTTAACCTAGTTTCATTGTGACTAATTTCAAATAGGCTCCGCCCCTTAAACAACGTTCCATTTCGACTGATGTCACCGAGTTCTCTTATTCTTCAAGACCTTTAATATGAGATGGCTTTTGGTCTAAATTATCCCTGATGGATAAATTACATACAACTCTGCCCTATGTTACAGTACAGAAGTAAAGTGGGTTGCAAACACTTTTCATTTTAAAGCCAGTATCATGAATAGTTTTACATTTATTTTATGGTCATGTGTTCTTTATAGTTCTATAGTTGAGTTTATCTCTTTGGAATCTATTATTTCAGACATAGCATTCATTGTTTTTTTTTCAGCATAGGAAAGTGAAAATAGGTATTTGATATGTACTATAAGTATTTCATATTACAGTAATTTAAAAATAGTGCTGCTTATGACACCCTCTTTACAAATAACATGTTAGTTTTTCTGTTTGCTGATTTTCTCCAACTAATGTGCCCTATCAACCTTCAGTTACAGTCTCTGCGTAATGATGCATATAAACACTGAAACAATAATTGTTGTTTAATAGCAATGATTTCCTTGATACTCTTAAAATTGTGAAGTCTAATTTTCCTAATTTTGTGTATGCTGTATAATCAGTGAGTTTCATTTCTTCACATTATTGTTTCCCTTTGGCAAAACTTTGATATAATATGAAAATCTGAGCTGTTAATGACTGATCTTAAATCGCTACAATCCAATTATGTTTCTAAGTAATCGGAAATGAAAAATGACGAGACCTTGGCCTGATGTAAATAGTGACTATATATTTTTAGAGTCGGCCAGCATTGATAACCTAACGTTTTCTACTGCACACGGCCCTAGGAATTTAATACTGATGTATTAGTGAATAATCTCTGTGAGATGACTTACATATAACATGAAATTTTCACATTGAAAAGTAACTGTTTTGTCTTGTATACTAAAACTGTGCATGTGGATAAATGTTTGGTGCATATGTGTTGAATTTTATAATTCTGTTAAAAACTTAATAAAAATGTCAAAAGCCTGGCCTGCTGCTTGCCGTATATCATTGGGGGCTGTAAACGGCTAGAGTTTCATTACAAGAATTGGTCTAATACAAAGTTCTGTCATGAAACTAGATATTGCTTGCTGATTGGTCCTTAACTCGATCTGATTACAATCGCGTCATTCTCTATAGGGCACAGCTGATTGGTTCCTGTTGTAGCCAATGAGCAGCCAATGAGCTCGCTGCTCAATATTTAAATACTCTGTCAGCTTTTGCTGTAGCATTGCAGCGCACTTCCAGAAACCCTCCACCTTCCCCAGCTCCACCTGTACAGATCTGCTACAGGTAATTAATGTACCTCTTTTTAAAAAAGAGGACAATTTATTTAATTGTATCCATTATTTTGCAATCAGACTAGTGTTCATCTTGTATAAAAACAATGAGGATCTCAGGTAATGCCATTTGTTTTACACCAAATACAACAAAATAAACAGAAAACTAATTTACCTGAAACAGCAATAACAGGCATCATTCGATTTAATATGTAATTTTGTAAAAAATAAAAATAAAAACTTTTAAATAATGTTAATAATAATATTTAAAAAAAAATATTCATTCATTTATATAATTAGTAATTTTGAGGGGAAAAAAAGACTTAATGTTGAGCATACATTGAAACAATAATTATTAACTTTGGGGAAATGTACCACTAGTAAACATTGTAAACAAATTTGATCATGGGAAAATCCATTTAAGTGCTGATGTCATATCTCTATTAGCCATATTTCCTGTGCAGGACAGAGAAATCAACGTCTTAATTAGCTCATATGTACCTTCTTAGATGTAATCTAATGCAAGATTGTTTAATTCAGAGCATTTTTCCTGGGCCAGCCTCAAACTGTACATGAATAATACACCGGCCGTTTTAATCTGCAGGATTTAAACTGGATTAAGCTTTGCCATGGCTGCTTGTAACAAAGTAGAACAAAGAGTCATGTGATCGCTTATATTCATTTAAAATGTCAAGAGTAGTGTAAGAGTTTAATAGCTCCTTTGAGAAGCGATATTATCCTGATAATAGTATAGCTACTAATGGTAATTTAATTAGCTGGACTTGCTAATCAATATTTGAAGCAGCTTGGGAGCTGATGTCTGGACTCTTCGCTGCAGATAAAGCTGAGTCACACCGACTTATTTTTGGCCAGTTATCGCCGCTTTGTTTGATATACAGTGATGTATCACTCCCCAAACAAGCCTAATTTCAGATGAGTGTGGAAAGGGTTGGTCTGGGTCATCTCCAGCAGCTGGATGAATGGTGTATAATTAAAGGTTCAGCAGACCAGAGTGTTTTCCTAATGAAGTATAAATGCCAAGCTCGTCAGGAAGACGCCCAGGCTCCATATTAATGTCAGCGAGAGATTTTATTCCTGAACGGCATGTCTGGAGGAAGTCTGCATCTCTTCCCTAATTGCAAATACACACTGGCGCTGACACATACCACTGTGGTTGGTCAAGACTGGCATTCAGTCAACAATTGTTTCAGTGAACCAGTTATTTTATGTCATGATCCTTTTTATCCTTAATATTCAATTATTTTTAAATTCAATTTTATTATAACCAATAAGTCACAATTACTTGTCCTTGCTCATTACAAGTCAAACATGATGGTCAGATCATTAACTATGAACTGGATCACTGCAATGTCTGAATAAAACGTTGGTCTAATTTGGAAACCAGTTCAACTGATTTACAGAGAAAAATCTGAACAACAGATTCATTCACAAATCAGACAGCTAATCCGATATGGGTGGCAAAATCTTTATCTTTCTCATCACATATACAAAAAGATGATAACAAAATGGTGGTAACCAAAAGTGTGTAAACTGTCTAAAAAAATACAATGACATTTAAAAGTTTCCTGTTTCCTGAATATATTGCATTTACATTTGTGTAATTCCACTATAGGTGCCACAGAAACTACATACTGTACTTGACATACTGTACTACACATTTAAAATGTGCAGTCTCTCAGAAGATGGACCAAAAATATTAAAGGAGTAGTTTTTTTGGCCAGTTATCGCCGCTTTGTTTGATATACAGTGATGTATCACTCCCCAAACAAGCATTACAGTATCTAATTTGGATTTTATGTCTATAAATGTAAAAATGAACTCCATATGATAATGGATGTTTCACTCCATGCTGATCTTACAATTACTCTACCTGATATGTACACATCATGTATTCATCTCAAAACCATAGCAAAATTTGTGTCACGGAGTGAAAGTACATTGAGCGGCCATCACGCTGCTGTCAAAGTGAGTTGCACAAATGTCCTTATTATCCAGATATCATCTCTCTTGTAAGTCTCTCGCTGTCTGTCTCAACGGTCAGATATATTCACTCATTAGCCTTAAGGTCTTCAGGCATGCACTCTGCTTGCAGTTTAAATTCAGCATATGATTCGTGACAGATTCTATCATATGCTGGCACCAGTTTCTCTTGGAAAAAGCCTGACATGTTGGCGTTTTGAGAGCTGCTTTAGGGCTCTGCTCGAGTGAGGGCTAATATCTTAATCAACATGGTCTGCTGGCACAGACGTAGATCCTTTTGAAGAAGTCGGATGAGCGAGGACGTAGAGCGATGTCTTCTCATTATCATGGCTTACTGCTTCGAATCTGGCGCGAGAGACTCTTTAGTGTGGGTTTGAAGAAAACTAGTACATCTTTAGTTTGACTCTGCAAGACAAGATCTGCTTGCGTTCCTGAGGTGCATTGAGACAACCGGCTGCCATTTGCTCAGACGACCCATCACTCAAAATAATTACTTTAAATGTTTGTCATGTTTGATTTTATTTCATGGCAAAAAGTATGGGTACTGCTGTCAAAGCTGTCAAAACTTTTTGTAGGTCTACATTGTTCTGGATTTGTGTGTATTTATAAGCATTTTGATTATTAAAAAATAGCAAACAAAAAATAATAGCATACTGTAAATGGATAGATGAAAAAGAGATACTGCTTTAGAGGAACAATATGAATGGAATAGTTTTTCTCAATTAAAATCATGTCATTTACTGTACTCTATTGTTGAACTAACAACTGCTCAAGTATCGTTTTGCTTATACAGCTTATTTTAATATCAGCCAGTATTATTATAATTGATATGCTATTATAATTTTGAATTTGATTTGTTTATATCTTTTCTGTTTTCCTTTTTAATTTTAGTTAACATTTTAGCCATTTTTTTGTCATTTTTATAATTTATCAATGTCTATAGGCCTATAATTTTAAAAGTCATATATGTATAGCTATAATAGGAAAACTTCCAAGGCTAATCCCACAAGTCTGTTATGGATTTGCTTAACAGAGTAAAATACCGCCTTGCTTTAGTAGGAAAAAAACTCCTTAGCAAACTTTTAGTCATAATGGTGTCAACTTCTTTGAGCTTCAATCTGAAAACCTCCATGTTTTCACTCAGCATTTCAAACCGTATTACCCTGAACACGGTGTTTTAGGCCAAAAAGAGGGAAAAATTGAAAGAAACTGCCGTTCAGTCAGAAGCAAAATGTTGTTGCAAACAGGTAAGAAAGCGATTGCTACAGTTACATTATATCATAATGCTGTTTAAAGAGTAGATACAGTATGATGCAGTTTTCAGTTTTCAAACCTACTCTTACAATAACTGTTCTGTTAATAACCCTCTGTTGATCCGACTGTCCATGGGCACTTAGGCCGGGATACAAAAATGCAGAAGTGCTGTATAATCTGTAGCTTTCATGAAAGCCATGGAGCTGTCAAAGGCTGGATTTTGCTGACAACAATAAACATGAATTTCTCAGTCCAGGTAACACAGAGAACAAGTAAATATAGTTCACTTACGTATACTACCATAATTGGAACAATACAAAGGGGATTGAAAATCATCAAAGTCGCACTTTAAGTTCTAAATAAACCTTTGAAGGGGTCCCAAATCCCTTTTTCATATTAAATATATATTCTTTTTCAAGGTGTTTTTTCGGGGAAAGATTACATCTTAATTAAGAAGAACTTTCCTTAGAGCTATACACTGACTAATCATTTACATGTGCCTTGGTTTGTATGAATTCATCACAATTGTCCTTCTCCTTATTTACTGTCACGCTTTTTATTACTTGTTTTTTTATTGTGATTTACCGTTCTCTCCGGTGCGACCTGTACATAACAACATCAAAGGCTTAATACAGATCATAGGTTTTTGTGTGAAGCATCAATACATATACTGATTTAGCATTGTGCATGTTATGCTGGCTGACATGGAGGCAGTTTACCATATTGAGTGTTGTAAGACTCCCCACCAGGGTAATTATCTTGCAGATTGCTTCTTGCTAGACATCCTGATCCCCTTTCTTGACAACATGCTGGCACCATTAAATCAAGAGAGAGAACAATTCTCTCACATTGAACTCATACTGACAAGGATGAAAACTTGATATTGCTTAAGGTCGATACATGCTATGCATACATCTGAACGGACCAGAACCAATTTTAGCCGTTCAGATGGTGAACGTCTCTTTGAGTTAATTTTATCCCCTATGAAATCGCTCAGGGTCTGTTACAATCTGCTAAAGGGCAGATGCTATTTGAGAATGAAGGTCGATACGTGCACATCACCTTAAAGAAGTGTACAAAATAGCAACACTCAAATAAATATATAAATAATGCACAATGCACACAAAAAAATATTGTTTCACAGAAAATAAGTATGATTGGGGCAGCACAGAACAGAAAAACATTGAACAAGGGCAAACCTAGACTGCCTTGAACTTGCCGTCCTTAGCAGTGACATGCTACGTAACTCAATAAAACAATCGCAAGGACATTTCCCAAGTGAAAAAAAATGTACTTGGTACAAGTCATGGCATGTCTTCTTGTTCTCAGGGCACAAAGAGATGCCTTGTTTTAAAAATGGCCCTGCCTGTTATCCCATTGAGTATTCTGTGATGTTAACCGCGGGGCAAAGTAAGCCACACACGGCACACAGGTGTAAGTACTGAGGTTAACAGGCTGCAAGCACCTCTCATCTCTTCATTTTGTATATGAATTAAGTACACACCAATGCTATTCATTTTTATTCTGATGTTCATAGATAAATCTCACTGAATTATATAAATAAACTTGATGTTTTAATGAAGTGAATGATTTCTGTTGTGAAAACAAATCCTTGAGTCATTTATTAGCAGTTTTTCAGAAAGACCAAGTCAGTTTGATTCAGTCCAAAGCCCCTTTAAGGGCAAGTCATTTACTTGGCGCAAGTTTGGCGGCCATCAATGAAAAGAGTCTATTTTAGTCAAGTACAGCTTCTATCTCTTTGAATGAGGAAACATAAATTTCTCCAAATCTGTCCACCAACCTTATGAATAAATTTCTTATATAAAATCACCAATGACATCTGGTGTCTAATAAACTGTGTTTTTTATGCTCAAATAGAATTTAAAAAACCTATAATTCAGACTGGACCTGCCAATGCAAAGCGTGCGTCTCAGGACATTGCCAGTTTTTATAGCAAGGCTAGCTTCTAAAGGCAGCTGCAGTGACGCAATGACTTTACCAATTAGAGATTGGCTCTTTTATTTACAAAGCAGGACTATTCCGCCATATTGCACTTTTTCCTATTCATAGTAATGAGTTTCCCATTTTTGTATATTTGAAACCTTTGATCAGTAGGCCCTGTTTACACCTATTATTAAGATGCCTGCTGGGTCGAACGGATCACAAGTGAAAGACACTATGGGCCCTATTTTAATGATCTGAAATGCAAGTATTTAGCGTGAAGCAGAAAGTAACTTTGTGGGCAGGTCTTGGGCGCTGTTGCTATTTTACTGGCAGGATAAATAACTCTTGTGCCCGATGCAAGTTTAAAAGGGGTTGGTCTGAGGCTACTTCATTATTCATAGGTGTGGTTTTGGCGTAGGGAAAACCAACCAATGAAGAGCGTCATATCACATTCCCTTTAAGAGCATGATGAACAAGGTGCGCAATTCTATTATAACGGCGCATTTACCAGGTACGCTTCACAGCCGAGGAGATCAATGATCTCGTCAGGGCCGTAAAAGAAAGAAGTGACATCGGGATGGGACAAACTCACCAAAATTAGCTTTTGGTTACATTATAAACATATAATAATTTGGTATAAATGTGTAAGCTTTATGCCTATTTTTCGTCAAAGACAACAATGATTTCCCTTGTCTTTAAATATTTGTCATTATAATAATGTATTATTTGCAAAAAGTAAAATGCATCTGTGTAGATGAGAGAATAATCTACAGCGTATGCGCGTTGTTCACACTCTGTATTATGGCCAAGCATGCAAGCTTAAAATAGCATCTGAATGTGCGTGCGCCACTGACTTTAGACTTGTTTTTTTCTGGTCATTGGCGCAATTGTTTCCTGGAACTACAAAATAGCACCAGGGATAATTTTTTTGCGAACCACCCAGGGAGCGCAAGTTCATTCCCTAGTTTACCGACGTGCGTTTGTGGAGGGAAAAGTCTGCTTTGCGCGGGTGCAAATAGGAATGATACATGCGTTAGTGTAAAAAGTCATTTGCGCCGGGTGCAAGATAGAGCCCTAATTTTCAGGATCAAAGGACCAAAACCATTTGAGCTCGTCCGAAATCGACCGCTCCCAGAGGTTGTCAAAAACACAGTTGTCTTGGTTACAACTGTAACTCTGGTTCCCTGAGAAGGAAATGAGATGCTGCTTCTGATGACAACACTATGGGAATGCCTCTGCGTGATTGTATCTGAAGCACAAAGTTCTGTACTGAAATAGTAGATGCCGCAGCCTAAAAGAACTAGGTGACTGGTTCCTGCTGTATCAGTAGCCAACGAGTTTACTGATCAAGAAAACCTCCACCTTCCCAGCTCCACCTCTATAGATCTGCCGCAGGTAATTCATGAATGTTATTTTGGATAGCAGCAGCATATCTTTCTTGCTCACAGCAGCAGCGTAGCAGATCTATTTTGACAAGACCAAACATATCAACATTGTCATATCCATTACCAAGCCAAACACCCAGAGAGTGGTCATGATAGAAGTGTAATCACTCATTGGTGGAACGCCATCCCAAAAGGCATGACATCTTAATCAGGAAGCTTTAAAGGACACCCGAACCAAACATTGCCAGCTTCTGTTTAACTGAAGTAAGTCACTCACAGGCATTTAGGAAGTGAGGATAGGTGCATTCCCTTCAATAGGATCATTAATCTTTTTATTTTATTCTTTATATTTTAATTATTAAAAAAAGACATTTTTGGAATCATATTTTTGTTATGTGTACCTTTAGCTGATGTGGTAGAGCATGGCACAAGTAAAGCCAAGCTTATGGGTTAAGCTGAATGTAATGTTTACCTTCAATTCACTGCAATTTGCTTTGCATAAAATAGTCAGCCAAACACATAAATGTAAATGTAAGCAATCTGTTGAATGATATTCATTCTGAGTCAGGGGTAAAATGACCACTACACAGCAAGTCTGGTTTGGGAAGGCATGGGACATTTTGCATTCTATTTGCAAGGTCAGTGCTGCTTGTCTCCTGTCATTTGTGTTAAACAAGACACAAAAGAAGTGATGACATTGGATTTTCAGCAAAGGGTCACAGACTACCAATATCTTTCAAAATTCTGTGACCCCAAAGGGACATAAACAAACAATGGATCGATAAAAAGGAAGGATTCTTGCTGGAGGGAACGCAAGTGTCAATAAGAAACAAATTGAATCACCTACATAAATTTGGTCCCCATGGCGCTGATCATATTTCAAATTCTTTATTCAGACACTGTGGGAAAAGTACAACGCTACAAACACATATTCCTCCCCTGCTGCTTAGCTGTACCAATAAAGAGTAGATGGCACAGGTCAAAGAACAATAAATTGAGGTGAAGCCTAGCAAGATTATACATTAAGAGCAGAATAGTGTTGTTGTTTTGATCAATAGACAAATACCCCGTAGGACAGATGAATGCATAACTGATATGTGGTGTGATGAAGGGCTGTGTTATATTGCCAAGACTACAACAATTTAAGTTATTTTACACAACAGTTTGTTTCGGTCCTGGAATTTGACAGGATATCATTCAGTGCATTAGTAATGGAGACACCCAAATATCCTATTGCAGCAGTGAGGCCTTAAGATTTTCAACAATATTTGTGATTTTGATATTTAACGATAACTTTACTGTGAGCTATGAGGTTGTTAATTGATAGTATATGCTTCTGTTGAAGCCATTAACCCACATCATTTCAACTTAGAATTTGTGGTGAAAAACTACATTACCCATGATGCTGAAAATATTTAAATGTTTGAATATGCATATTTTCCAATAAACTTAAACTATATTGTTTTTATACAGAAAATTCATATTTTTAAATGGGTAGATTTATATATCGGTTGATTTCAATCCGAGTATGCTGTTTGCACTGCTTTATGGGATTGTTTCTATCACTAAAGCCATTAAGTGCACAGTCTTGTAACTTTCTAGATATTTTTGTCTGATTTCAAATACTTTTTTGCTTCAAATCAAAGTTTGTAATGTTATGAAGATTTTTTTAAATCCACATGTACAGTACTTATTCATGCCATCCATATTACTCTCTTGTGCCGCGAGACTGCACCCACATGCTGTTCTGATTGGCTGTGGGATTTAATTGATTTCGACATATCTTGCAGTCTTGTCGCATAGTGTGGACGACAAATTATTTGTCCCTGCAATCTCATCAAATCATGTCTGGTTAGGACACAGTGTAATCAGAGCAGGACTTAGGGGGCTGGGAGACCCCGGGCATGAGTTTATATTTGGGCCCTACTTGCGCTACAAACATAATTATGAAAGAAGAAAAAAAAGGAATATGTACAGTATATATGGAAAACCTCACAAACACCAAGGCAGGCAAGACAGGCGGGAAGTGGTTTGAACGGGACAGTATTTCTGTCCCAATTTGAGACACTCTTGCACTGTACTCCTCTTTTAATGCACTTTTGACATTGCATATAACACACACAAAAAAAATAATAAATAAAAAATAGGAAAAGATAGGGACTGATGAGATGTGGGGGAAGGTTATCTTATTATATCATCTTTAATTTTATACAGGATTGACAATGGCAATTGTTACATAGGAGGAAGGATGGAAATAAAAATCGACCAACACAATATTGGCAATATGGTGGTAGTAGGGATTGGGGTGCTGATGGTAATGACAATGGTAATAAATAATAAATGGTTACTTTGTTTACGCATACACACACATACACATTCCCACACTCACATCCACACTTAGATCAAACACTTAAATCACTCTTATGTCACTTCTGGAATTATGGATTTACAAGATTGCTCACTATTGCACTATATTGGTTTGTATGTATATCTGACTGTTAAATAAAAAAAATTAAAAGAAACAATTATGGATTAGCACAAATTACACAAAAAATTAAAACGCTTTGAGGTTCCTAGAACAATTAATATGCAACATCCCTCTGGTCAATGTTTAGTGGTAGGCTAATATTAATAACCATTGTAATACAATATAATGCAGGATGTGCTCTCTCGGTTGACAGAAGATCAAACCTGTAATAATAAAGCCAAGAGAAAACAGTATTCATTGTCACCGCTATCTTTCCTCTTATGTCAGATTCTTAAATTTAATCAACAAAATCATTCAGAATGCAAAGTCACAGTCTATGGCTATTATGACCAAATAAAAGGAAGTCAGTATCAATAAAATCCAATAAAATTAAATGTTGGATTGACGCAGGCTGTTTAGACATGGCATGTATGGATTTACACAGCAAATAATAATTGCATAAATTATGTTACAGAGATTAATGTTTTAAAATGTAAAAAAAGAAAAAAAAAGTAGAATTATGAAAAACCACCAGTATAGGTGGCAGCAAGTCTCCATCTTTCAAAAAAACCTCACTTTTAATAAACTTTTGCTGATAATTTACTCATCCCATGTCATCATTTACTCTTCAGTCGAAAAGAAATTAAGGTTTTTGATGAAAACATTCCAGGATTTTTCTCCATTTATTGCACTTTACTGGTAACCAAACGTTTCAAGGTCCAAATGAGAGTTTCAGTGCAAACTGCAAACTGTTCAAAGGGTTTTAAACGATTCCAGACGATAAATAAGGGTCTTATGAAGTGAAACAATCGCTCATTTAAAAATAAAAAGTTTTATAAGCTCAAATGGTCGCCTTGCTCTGTTCTGTGATTCTCCTGTCCAAACTCGTTTGTCAAATAAACTAATCTTTTTTCGTGTCATTTGGTTCATTCAACGAACTGAATGAACGAATTGACTCAGAAAAAATTAAAATGAGTTCGAACAGGAGTCACGAACGCACGTCACAGAACAGAGCAAGGTGACCATTTGAACTTATAAAACTTAAACTTTTTTTTTTTAAATGAGCGATCGTTTCGCTTGATAAGACCCTTTTTAATCGTCTGGAATCGTTTACAGCCCTTCTGAACAGTTTGCACTGAAACTGTCTTTTGGACCTTGAACTGTTTGGTTACCAGTAATGTCCATTATATGAAGAAAAATCCTGAAATGTTTTCAGTCAAAAACCTCATTTATTTTTTCAACTGAAGAAAGAAAGACTTGGACATCTTGGATGACATGGGGGGCTACTCCTTTAATGAGGGAGTTGAATCCTTTATTTAACAGATTCGTTCAAAAATCCTAATTCGTTTAACCTATAGCTAAACACTGAAAAGGGTAGCCTAATTAAATAAATTACTCATCTGATTCTGTCAAAAATGCAAATATTTTGAGGAATAAAACGTCTGTTGCTCGGAGACAATGTAGTGATTAGTCTTTATTATTTCATACTAGTGTTACAACAATAAAAAGCTTTGTTTTGATTCTTTGTGTGTGTGTTTTCCCCATACTGCTTCCACATACTTCTTTAAGGGAGGTAGCCTATTTCTAAGCTCATCTCGGTTCTGAGTTTTTCCTCTTTCACAGCAGGTGGGCTACATCTTACACCATTGAAGTCTCAACAGGGGGTAAGCAACCAACATATTAAAAGTAATGACATCTTTTCAAAAAACCTAACAGCATGTTAAAATAAATCATATTGAGGTCCACCATAGATCAAAGCACCCTGTAACTGTGTTGTACACTTTAACTCTGTTTAACAAAGCACCCGTAACCCAGCTGCTGACTGAGAAATGGCTGGTTTTCGGATGCGTAGGAACGTGGGTGGAAAAAGAAGTTTACAGGGAGAGTGTTGTGCATATTTACTGTTGTTTTTATTCACTGTGTTCGAACTTTTATTGAAAACTGAGGATAATGATGGTGATATTATATTTTTATAAACAAGACAATAGTGGAGCTACCCAAATCTCTTGATGTGGACGTCAAAGTCTAACATGCCTGAATTTGGCCTAACAAACCAGGAAAAACTTAGGCCTATATACAATATATACATAAAAAAAAGGATATTTAAATGCAGGTTCACTTGAAGCAAGGATAAACTTAGATTCTGTACAGAATCCTATATGGTCACTGAAATCCTAAGAAAATCCTAATAAATTTTGGGGGATTTTTATTTTTAATGAAACACATCCTGTGTTTTTTTAAAGATATATCCTTAAAGTTCTTCTGGTATGCTGGAAGACTGTTAATTAACTTAACCTGGTCAGACAGATCAATACAGACTTCTGCTCTTGTTTAATTGGTCCTCATCTTTTGGCACATGTCCACCATACATGTTAATGTTTCTGGGCATGATTTCAGAGTGTGAAGAAACACCAGCTGTTCATGCTAATAAAGACTGAGAGTGAAGAAAGACGGGATGCAGAGAGGGAGGGGGGATAAACAAAATATCTGCCATTTTACAGAAGCTATTTTAAGATTTTGTAACAAGGGATGTATTTTAATACTGCATGGCATTTTAGCAAATCATTTCTGATTAATATTTTCACAACCTTTTCTTATTGTGACAGTCCCTCAGGCACAGATGACATATATTTATAACGTCTTGTCAGAGGTCAGTGTTTTTATACAATGCAATTATTTTCTCTTTCACTACTTACCAAGGTCACTACTTAGGGATCAAATGAGTCTAACAAAATGATGTACTTCATGCAGATTTTAATCATGAATAATTTTCATGTGTCCACACAACATTTGCATTGTCACCAAACCTGAATAACCTGCAATGTTGTTCACTAACCTTTAGACATATGAAGACTCCAGATATCCACTCTCTTCTAAAACCTAGTGAGCCTCTGACCTGGACAGCATTTTATGCATCTCAAGCACATGGAAATGACAGCCCATATGAAACATTTTAGACTTTTATGTATCAGATTTTGTATAGAACATTTCAGACATATTTCAAATGCATAAACTCCTCTCTTTTAATTACACGATAAACTTAATATGAATAGTTTGTTAGTTTATAATTAGAATTAATATATATATAATATATATCAAGCTTGCATAGTTTTTGTGTTTAGTGTCTGTTGTGGAACAAAATTCCACTCGTTGTTAGTTTTGATCTGTTAGGACTGCTATTTGTATGACAGGGACCCTGCGTTCCAATGTCTATACTGTCCATCCTAAAATAGTATGAGAAGTGTGCCCTAAAGCATATGTTGAAAAGAGTGTCAAATTCCCCGGATGGTCTACTATTTCCAGTAAATTTTCAAAGAGTGGATCCATATACACTATAAAAGCAAATTCTGCCCACATACCCATTGAGCTTTGGAGGAGGATTCAGGGTTACATCCAGGGTAGAATACAGGGTTTGAGTGACTAATATCAAAGTTTAATATCAAAGATGACTAATAGCATCAAAGTTTAACCTGAAATATTTATTTGATGTTGTATGTGTTATATTTCATCTGCAATAACAATGTTGAACCTTTATAAATATCAATTTGGCCATTACCTTTTAAATGCATTATGCATTAATATGAGGAGAACTCTCCACATGAAAGACCTGCGACTGCAGATCAAAGAGCTACTGCATGCATTTCTCTTCGAATACGGTAGGAAATTAAATGAAAAGGAGGATTTTAACAGTGACAATAATGATTGACAGGTCAGTTTACAATGACAGGATGCGACAGAGAGTGACTGTTAAAGACGGCAATTGCATGACGGGATAGTATTTCCCAAAGCTTGTCTACTCTTTTGCTACACACTTACAAGTATGTACTTTTTCTTTACTTTGTCTATGACGCCCTAAGAGTACATACGTTTAAGGGCATAGTAGGCAAATTGGGACACAGCATGATAGTTATTACCATAGTGTTCCAAATCAGCAACCATTTCAGCTCGGATGATGCCGTAGGGGCCGTTCACGCACAAAACGCACTCTTGCATTGAAAAACATCTTGGCAGAGCGCAACAGCGTGGAACACAATGCAGGTGTCACAAGAAAGTTTCTAAAAACATGGTGTGCTTAAAAACTACCGAACGTGTAAAAACAGTTAGCAAACATCACATAGAACAGTGGTTTGCTTAAAGAAAAACTTCCAAAGGGTCCAAAGGATGATGTTTTAAAAATATTCACAATCGATTCACAAATTTCTAAAATGTATTTTTAATTATTTATTATGACTAACCAATATTAGACCTGTAAATATTGTCAAGTAACACAAGTTGAGAACCACTGATCAAGTCCCAGACAGCAACATAGTGTCGGCCCAGATTCGGCCCACATCTGGTATGTGTTGAATCCACTTATACCAGATGTTGCCTGCATGTTTGCATAGTGTAGAAAAAGCAGATGTACACAAGCACGGATGTTCTGTAGGTAGTACACAAAAAGGCAGCTCGATAGATTTTAGGACCAAGCTTCTGTGTGAGCTGAGATTCTTTTAATAGGGAGCCAGGACACTTTAATACAGGGAGGACAGCTGGCTGTCAAGTTTGGTGGACACACCGATGGCTAGCAGTGTGATTAGTTCCATTGTGTTAATCATGGCTCTCAGAGCATCTGTCTGATGACCGTCAAAGCAGAAAAAGAAAGGAAAGCCGTTCAGTGAGTTGCAACAACAACATCCGAAAATAACAGGACCTGCAGGCCAAGCATTCTTGTGTGAGTGTTTCTTTTTCAATCATTTCTCAGAGCAAAGCCTCGAGTTCTGATCAGACATCCTTGTCCCAGTTTATTTTTACCATGCAAATAGTCGGAAAAGTAAAATAACACCTAATATTTTATAGATATCACATGCTTGTCCAAAAAGTATTGATAGTATAACATGAGAACTGATTTACATTGAATGTACTTAAAGGAGTAACTCTGGTACAAAATGAACCTTCGGTCTAATAAAACATCAGTACCTAGTTAACTGTTCTCTAGATTTGTTTTCATGATAATTGTATGTAAAGAGTTTTATCTCTAAAAACGGTTTAGCGTATAATGCTAGTACTGGGGGCATTTACTAAGTAA
The DNA here is from genome assembly GCA_030378365.1 of Hybognathus amarus. NCBI lineage: Eukaryota > Metazoa > Chordata > Actinopteri > Cypriniformes > Leuciscidae > Hybognathus > Hybognathus amarus. The sequence goes on along the minus strand of JAQIUQ010001400.1, from coordinate 402,921 downwards.
AAAGAAATCGCTAGTTTATACCACAAACAAGGCTCACAATAGCCCCACACTAACACAGTAACATAATGAGGGTCCCTACATGCAAAACGAAGCATTGAGAACTTTGTAAGTGTCCAGACTGTTTAATAAGAAGATACTTTATAAAGACGGTTCACTTCGTGTATACAGACAGGAGCCATCTTAGAAAATAGTCTCGATAAGTTCGATCCCCAAACATGGTTCATACAGTTCAGATCACTCAGCGCGTCGTTCGTGGTTTGACTTGTCGTGACTTGTTTTCCAAAGATGGTGCTGCCTACAAGAAGTGAACTGTCTTTATAAAGTATCTTTCTTATTAAACGGTCTGGACACTTACAAGTTCTCAATGCTTCGTTTTGCATGCAGGGACTCATTATGTTATGTGTTAGTGTGGGGCTATTTTTAAGCCTTGTTAGTGGTATAAACTACCAATTTCTTTTTTACTAGTAAATGCCCCAGTTTTTAAGAGATACAACTATTTACATTCGAATTATCATGAAAACAAATCTCTGAGAACGGATGACTAAGTACTGATGTTTTATTAGACCAAAGGCTCATTTGTGCAGCTGAGTTCTCTTTAACCCTTTATACACATTTAAATAGGCCTGCATATGTTAAACTGATAAAACATGTTTGATGTAATGCAAATGTAATTTTGTGAAGCTTTGAGTTATGATCATTGATCATTAGGTCTATTAAATAAATGCACGTTCACTAAGCAAATTGATGGGTAAATATATCAGCCATGAACATTACACTGAATACAAATCTATTAAACGATGTAGTTGTGCACATGCAACATAATTATATTGTTTGCTCATAAAATAAAAATGGTTTTTAACATTTAAGAGGGGCACTGGCATATGTTTGCATTGGAATGAATGGCACAAACCCAGATCCCATGGGTTGACATATGTTAATATGTCTTTGGCTACACTCTTACTCGCTGTTCTGCACATAAGCCTCAAGCAAACAAAACTCAAGAAAGTAAATTATACATGAATTATACATATTCAACACAAAAAAATGCAAAGTCATTGGCATTCAAGTCACAGACACTAAAATGCTGGATTTTACGAATCTGTTTGAATTCAGAGACAAAAATGTTAGTGTACACAGAGCATGTTTTATTGGAGTGATCGCAAAAGGTCACACGTGTCCACTGACAAAATGCCACCCTGCCAGCATGCCTGTAAATTAATCAAATTCAGTTAGAAAGAAATATTTAGCTGCCATGGTGGATGGTGCAAAACCCAATACAAAGATTTCTGAGAATGTCTCATTAATGTGCCATGTGTACTGTACATTTCAGTATTTGGGTTTCCGTTTTGTATTGATCAGTTTAGGACATGTCAGGGAACATAAAGCAGTACTGAAAAGTGGTTAAAATATGTATGGAAAGTTTAAATAAAATAAATATCCATGAGTGATTCACTGAATCATTCATTCATCTATTTATTCAAACATACATGTAGGCTACTATTGTGTTTCATTCAGGAATGAACCTGACAGACTTTAAGTGACTCATTGCATCATTTCTTTTAAAAATGATTTGTTCACAAATTAATTTAATTCAAAAACTCAATTATTCGAATTGACTTAAATGATTTGTTCCAAACAACTGCAGTTGCAGTGGTTATACTGTTGCTTTGTTTGTAACTATTCCTGTTGAAAAGCAAAAAGATAAAATGATAAACAAAATAACTGCCAATATTGTGTTAAAATTTAACACACACACAGGCCACTTATTAGGTACACCTGTTCAACTGCTTGTTAACACAAGTATTTAATCAGCCAATCCCATGGCAGCAACTCTATGGATTTAGGCATGTAGAAATGGGCTGCATCCAACAACTTAGATAGCTGAATTGTTCCCTCGCTGCCCTATCAGAAAATGACTTTGCAGGCAGCGTTTGCACATATACTGTAGGTACCTAACAAAACTGATTTTGAGAGCTGTTGACTCCAGGAGGAAGGACTAGGGCTGTCAACTTTAGTCGTTTAGTCGACTAATCAGTTCAATGCCGTCTTGGTCGACTGAAATTCTTTATTGGTCGACCAGTCGCATTTTTTTTTTTTTTTGCCAATAGAAATACATTTTCAATGATTTACTCCCTGATATTTATTCCTTTATAAAGCAGTTATTTATTACTGTATTCTAAATATAATTAGCCTATGTTTTATCCCCAACTTTAAATGCTTTTAGGCTATTTCTTGTAACTGCGCCACAGTTTAGCGCACACACATAACACACTCGGGAACCGCATCTACTGGCTGCGCTGCTGCTCGCGCTCAGTAAGGGATGTACTGGTAGGTAGTTTTGCTGTATTCATTCAGTTCACGCTACTTTCAGTCGACAGAATGTCCAAGAAATCTAAATCTTTTGTCTGGCTACATGTTTGTGGAGGTAGGCAACGGTGGCGACCGCGTTGCTCCATTATGAGCGTGCACATCGCGTGCCTATTTGAAATCAAACTTGTGCGCGCAAAAGACGTGAGCAGCTCTTTTAACGGCTTTATCATACTGACTCAATAGATTGTTTTCTTAATAGGTTTTTATCTGTACACTTGACTCATTTGAAAGTAGCCTAAATAATGTAACAAAACAAAATTAAACTTATATGCTATCTTACAACACAGCCTAGATTTCAGATAGTTTTTTAGGCTATTTTGTCTGTTGTTTTAAGACGCCTAACAGATCGGCTGGACAAAAGTTAACCCATAGCTTTGTAAGTAAAGAGAATACAGCCTGTATAAACGAGAGCTTTTGTTAGGATTTTTCATTATGTGGCAGATAGCAGTTATATTATTTTGTAGCGTGTGGTGTGATCAGGTGCGCGATTGTGACCGTCACTATAGACCAAGGACAGAGCTCCTCACTTGCAGTTAAACAAATCACTTTATTTTCAAAGAATTGTATTATTATTATTATAGTTTTATTTATTTTCGATGTTTTTTCGTTGTTGTTTTATAAATGCTCTATGACAATTGTTTAAAAAATGTTCAATCAAAACATCCGTTTTTTTTTTTTTTTTTTTAGTCGACTAATCGTCGCGCAGGACAAGACCTTGGTCGACTAAGGATTTCTTTGGTTGATTACAGCCCTAGGAAGGACACTTGGATACCAACGTCGCAACGCTCTTTCCAGATCCTGGTTGGCTCTCTCGGTTTGGCCATTGCTCTGGGGATGAAACCCAGAGTGCAGACTGACAGTCGCTCCCAGTAATTTACAAAATTTTTGCCAAAATTTGGACACAAATTGGGACCCCCATCGAAAATCAAGTCTATCGGGAGGCCATGTAAGCGAAAAACGTGGTCTACCACAGTCACTGCTGTCTCCTTGGCCGAAGGAGAAATTTGGGCAAGGAAATGAAATGAGCCACCTTCAGAACCGGTCCCACTACGGTCAAAACGACCATCTTGCCCTGGGAGGGTGAGCACAATGTGAGACCAGGGTTCAAAGGGACAGACAGCGACTGGAGTAACCCATCTGGGGTTTGAATTGGAGTTCTTACCAGTGGCACAAACTGAGCAAGTCAAGACAAAACTGCAAATATTGCAAGCCATTAATGGCCACTGGTCCGACTAACCCTTGGATGACAAGTCACGTCAGAACGATGCCCCATTGAATGTCCGACTGTAACCCCTCCAGTACAAATAATCGACTTGGTGGGCCACTGGGTGGAGGCGTTAACAAAAACCTTCGATCGCCAATGTGAGTGTGGAGACAAATGGGGTCTCTGGTAAAATTCACTGGGAGTAGACAGGCATTTAGAATGGTCAAAAATACATGATAAAGAGTCAGGTTCGATGTACTTGGAACATGGGCGGTACAGAGCCCATCAGCCTGCCTGGTTTTGGCAGTTCTGATATATTCCAAGTTATTGTGATCAGTCCAGATGATAAAAGGTACCCCAACCCTAACCAATGACGACATTCCTCTAACGCTAACTTGACTGCCAACAACTCTCGGTTACCAATGTCATAGTTACATTCGGCGGGAATAGGCTGTCATCTGTGGAAGAGCGTTGTGAAAAACTGCGCCTGCCCCCTCCTCTGATGCATCAACCTCCACCACAAACTGACGTGAGGGATCAGGGACTATGAAGATTGGAGACGAAACGTAGCTACTTTTCAGTTTGGCAAATACAGCCTCGGCTGTATCGGACCACCTGAATGTAGTTCTGAGGGAGGTCAAGGCAGTCAAAAGAGCAGCTAGTCGGCTGAAATTGCGAATGAAACGCCTATAGAAATTGGCAAAACCCAGAAAACTCAGTAGGGCCTTACAGGAATCTGAACTTGGCCAATCTAACACAGCATTAACCTTATCGGGATCCATACACACTCCCTCAGACGAGACAATGTATCCTAGAAAAATATCAAATTTTTCCGCCTTGACAAAAAGCCCATTCTCTAGGAACCTTTGAAGTACTCGCTGGACGTGCTGCATGTGTTCCTTGAGAGAAGAAAAGATCAATATGTCGTCCAGGTAGATATATGAACTGATCTACCATATCTCGCAGCACATCATTTACGAGTGCCTGGAAAACTTCTGGGAAGTTGGACAGCCCAAACGGCATGACCAAATATTCAAAGTGCTACCTGCTGCCTCTGATCCCTTGGTCAGATCGTTCTGTCATGTGCGAATAAGCAGGAGAAGGCAAAAGCAGCTTAAGTCTTGTTTATTCGTAAATAAAAGGCAAGAGGAAAACTGAGTATATAGGCACCGCTGATCAGATGCAGCTGGCGCAGTAGACGAGATGCAGCTGATCAGCAGTAGTGATCTGTGACCATGCCCACACTCACAATAAAAATGACACGAGACAAGGACACAGTGAATACTTGAACCGTGACAGTCACAAAACTCAAAACTCGTTTCTTGAACCTGCTATTGAGCTCACTTTCCTCAAATGGCCTCCACAGTCACCAGATCTCAATCCAATAGAGCATCTTTGGGATGTGGTGGAACGGAGTTGACAAATTTCCAGGAACCAAAAAGTCTGAGGAATGTTTCCAGATTTTTTTCTGATTTCTGTTTTAATATATTTTAAAGTTTTACTTATTCCTGTGATGGCAAAGCTGAATTTTCACCATCCATTACTCCAGTTTTCAGTCACATGACTGAATTATTGAATTATTCTAATATCCAGATTTGATGCTCACCAAATATTTCTTATTATCAATGTTGAAAACAGTTGTGCAGCTCAATATACTCGGCAAAAAAAGAAAAAAAGAAAGGTCTTCCCACTTTCAAACATAAGCCGTTCAAAAATAAGCATCAATAATCAGAGTAAATATATATATATATATATATATATATATACATAAATTTATATGTATATATATATATATATATATATATATAGCGGTCAGTGAAAGTGGGTGGTCCGTGTGGTGCCTTTTTTATGATCCGACAAAGGTCTGACACAAAACAAGATATTTAACAAGTGAACTGCCATGAAAGCATGAGACTGGGGAGCTTTTGATGGCATGCCCAGGTAGCTATAGCAACAGAAATTTCCTTGTGCAGTGGCTGAGACCTCTTGTGACAGGCCCACTGCTTGTTGGGTGATCGGATAACCTGTGATGCTTGTTTGTTTGGAAAGCAGCAAAGGCTGCAAAACTCCTGAGCAAAAATAATGCAGTTCAGCAGTAAACCTTGTATTACAACAAAAAAATAAAATAAATAAATAAATAAAAAATTGCAAATCCCTTTGTCCAAATCATTGCATGTGCACCGAGGCATTTCAGTCATTTAGACTTGAATTCTGTAGCAGGTTAATGATGAAAGCTGACAGAAGAATATTCACGGCAAGCAGTATAGGCAACCTATTACCGAACTGACAAGAATAAAACATAAAACTATCCGCTCAAAACACCATTATAACATCTCGCAGATTGAATGCAGTCATTGTTAGCTGTAAGTGGCATCATTACCCGGCGTAAGGCACGAGAGAGCTAGGGATCAGAGTTGTCTATCATGAGAGCTCCAGGGTGCTGTGACTCAGAAAAGATCAGTACTCTAAGCTGACTGTAGCACTGCGGCCTGCTCATAACATACTAATTAACCCACTCCGATCGGCCGCGTATGCAAGCGTTGATAATGAGGATGCACATGCCTACCCCTTTTGGGCCCATAGGATTCCTGTTTTTTTCCCAGGCAACAGGCGAGACATCATTAGTGTCAATGTGCATGGTTACACATGCCGAGGTCATGATAAATCTTTAATGGAGCAACGTTTACAGCATTAGATGCACAGCACAAGACATGCACTGCTAAAGACATGCAGCAGGTGAAGATTTCATTGTAATTTCATGAGGAAATGCATTCCTCTTCACCCAAGATTTTTTATACTCCACACACTTTAGCTACACTGCAATCACAAGCTGTCCGCAGTTTATCGCAAAGCCTGATTTCCTAGTTTCTGATTGGCATGAGTACTTATAAGTTCTAATGAGGATGTAGTGAGATTCATGGTAGTTTCAATGATGAACACTTCGATTTGGATCCCATTTCCACCTCTAATTAGAGCAGTTGGTCTGTGATCTGATGTTAAAAACAGTTCCAAAAGGGGCCAAAGGTAATAGAGCACCACAAAATCTTTGTTGTTTGACAAATGGTAAGCGGTTCAATAGATTGCAGTTTGCAAGAGAAACTAAATTCTCTGAGCCTTGTAAGATCTAACAATGCCTCTTAATTTCAGAGCATCTTATCTTTAAATGGTTTTCTTTATCTCACACAATGTCAGGACTAAGATTTCATACTCCACCTGAACATTGTTGTGGCTGCAGTTCTTGGCTCTTAAAGTCATCATGGATGCGGTTGGGGTGTGTCTGTGCAGACAGTGCAGGGCTGTGATTGGGGATTCATCCCCAGTGACAGGTGTTTGATTGCAGGCCATGATTAGAAGCAGCTCTGCCCTGGAGAGAGCTCTCCCTTCTCAGCTGACAATGTGAATTTAGAAAATCCAGCACCTCTGAGGCTCTGAACGCACACACAATAAACCTGAGCTTTAGTGGGAACACACCTGCATGCAGATCCATACGTGTCCGCATACTCAGAAACTCTCTTCACTGCCACGGTCAGAGCTCTCAACATCATAATCATGAGCTAAACTCATGAAACTAAGAGGGGCTGGAGCTTCACTGTGTGAAAAAGTTAATCAATTCATTTCTTTTTTCTTTTAAATGTCATCATGACCTAGTGAGCATTTAAAAACGTTCAAATAGTCATCAATTTCATATTGACAGACAATTTCTATTGACAGAACAGTTACCTGGGAAAGAATATTTTCATTCTAGAGAGTATTTTATTAGCACATGTCCCCTTTGATACAAGATGAATCATCAAGATTTTGGGTTCATTTTCCAGGAAAATAAAGAGTATAAATCTTAAATACAGATCTGCAATGCTTGAATGCATTGAGACCACTGCATTTCAAGGTTGATTTAATGAGGTTCACTGCACAATACAATTCAGTTCAAAATCATTTGAATATCACTTTACAATTCAAATGATTCAAAAGCAGATTTACAAAGAACAAAATCCAAACCAAAGTGAGCGAAGCCAAAGTCAACTAGCAAGAAACTGTTTAATTTAAGAAGAAAACTGTAACGAACCACTGTAGAATCTCTCTCACCATAATTTAAATGTTATTTCACATAGGATTTCAGACTTCTAATATTACTTATAGATTTCGTATATAATATGACTCCCTGTAGGTTGGGACTTTTTTTCTCAAATTCTGGTCATTAGTTTGGGCACGGCAGCGTCCTCTTGCAACCTCCCGCAGTTATATTTTCTACTTTCAAGGCATCCTCAATTTGCCTCAGAAGACACTGATGAATTCTGACATGTTTATGTTTGTGGTTCAGTGTCAGGCAGGCAACATTTTTACCTCCACCTGACAGTGTTGCATCACTTGTCTTCCAAAAACACATCAGAGAATATTCCTTTGGGAGACACCGCTCCATCAAAAGATGGAACAACATTTCAGATGTTCGGAGGAACTGACTAATGCTCCCCTGCATCTCTGATACAGTACTGCTGATGCTCTGCTAAAAGAAATTGGCAAGAAAAATTAACGGCTTTCTATTTACACTGACAATCCCAGTGGAGTTTTGGCAACATTTGAGGGGTACCTGACAGTCACATCATGAACAGGAAATCTTCATTTCATGCACTGATTGAGAGATGACTGCTGAAATCCTTAAAGACAAAGTACTCCCAGACAGTAGAATAGTGTCGGGCCAAATCCGGTCCACATCTGGTAGACACGGAACCCACAAGTACCAGACGTGGCCCGGATCTGGGCCGACACCATGTTGCTGTCTGTGGCAGTACTGTGGTACAGTGATGTTATCAGATGGTAGAACCTCTTTGGTACTTAATATTCTTTACACAAATGGGTCTTTTAAGAACTGATCACTGAACGGTTCAATATTTACAAAAAATATGACCCTTACAAAAAAGTATTAGGTAACACTTAAGGTCTTATTTATTAGGTGCAGTCTGTAGGAATGGTTGAATTAGGTACTGCGGTCCAAATTCAAAATATCAGAGATCTTTGTCCCTTGCCCCCACATCCTCAGACTCGAAGCTCAAGCGGGTTGCCAGTTTGAGGACACACAACATGAACGAGCCCAATTGACAACGAAAGCCGAGGAGACTTACACACCGTGTAAGTTGATGAGTGGATTTAACCACATTTTAATATGCTCTCTTTCATAAAGATTTTTAGATGAATGCCTAGGCTTTTTAGGTTGGGTAGAATCTGCAATCTCTGACCCAGTTTGTTTGCTGGCTGGAATTCGCTGTGTTTCATGCCAACTGGCATCCCGGGTGTCGAAATACTATTGGGTGAACTGGCAGTGGGCGAGATCACACAGACCAAAACAAAAACAGACATTTCAACATGGAACGCACATTTCAAAGTAAAATAACTGGCTGTAGATGTGTTTTTCAGAGAAACGATGTGAACTCAGCATGTTTCCTAAATATCTGCAAACATATGGTATTTTTATCCTTTAGTAGACAGCACTTTTATCATTTGTTAATGCATTAACTGCCATGACATACACTCACATAAAGGATTATTAGGAACACCTGTTCAATTTCTAATGCAATCTAATCAACTATCTAAATAACCAATCACATGGCAGTTGCTTTAATGCATTTAGGGGTGTGGTCCTGGTCAAGAGCGATCTCCTGAACTCAAAACTCAATGTCACAATGGGAAAGAAAGGTGAAAAGAAAGCGTGGCATGGTTGTTGGTGCCAGACGGGCCGGTCTGAGTATTTAACAATCTGCTCAGTTACTGGGATTTTCACGCACAACCATTTCTAGGGTTTACTACTGTAAAAAAGGAAAAACATCCAGTATGCAGCAGTCCAGTGGGTGAAAATGCCTTGTTGATGCTAGAGGTCAGAGGAGAATGGGCCGACTGATTCAAGCTGATAGAAGAGCAACTTTTACTGAAATAACCACTCGTTACAACCGAGGTATGCAGCAAAGCATTTGTGAAGCCACAACATGAACAACCATGAGGCACAAGGCAGACAGCAGAAGACCGCACCGGGGACCACTCATCTCCACTACAAATAGGAAAAAGAGGCTACAATTTGCAAGAGCTCACCAAAAATGGACAGTTGAAGACTGGAAAAATGTTGCCTGGTCAAAGGAGTCTCAATTTCTATTGAGACATTCAGATGGTAGGGTCAGAATTTGGCATAAACAGTATGAGAACATGAATCGCATCATGCCTTGTTACCACTGTGCAGGCTGGTGGTGATGGTGTAATGGTATGGGGGATGTTTTCTGGGCACACTTTAGGCCTCTTAAGGCCAATTGGCCATCGTTTAAATGCCACGGCCTCCATCCCTTTATGGCCACCATGTACTCATCCTCTGATGGCTACTTCCAGCAGGATAATTCACCATGTCACAAAGCTCGAATCATTGCAAATTGGTTTCTGGAACATGACAATGAGTTCACCGAGTTCATGAGTTCACTAAAATGGCACCCACAGTCACCAGATCTCAACCCAATAGAGCATATTTGGATCATGGTACAACCACATTACTTTTTATATATTCATGTCCAAACAAACAGGAAAAGGTCCAAAACAAAATCTCCGAAAAACATGAACTACGCAGGTCTGAAAAAAGAGACATATTTTTGTCAGCAATTTTCAAGCAAAAATCTGATGTAATTATTTACATATTTATTTGGTGGGGGGTTGGAGGATGAAAGGGCTGATTTCTCTCCGTCCTTGCTGCTTACTCCGTTGTTTAATTGCCCTTTGATCATAATGTCTTGAGATTTAAAATACCACAAAGATCCATCATGCAATGAGCCATGTGAGCGATACTTAATATTTCCATTGATGTGAGAGATTTAGATGACTTAAATTAATTATAAGCTTCATGTCATTTGAGAGCCTGTGATCATGCAGCTATTAATAAACAATAAACTACAACTATTTTAGAGGATTGTGCTTCAAAGTAGACAATGTTGAAATCTCATTTCTCTCTTTTTGTGTTTGTTTTGAATTATACCATGAATATTAATGTTTTTTTTTTGTTTGTTTGTTTTTATCCAAACATTCACAACCAAAAAATCCAGACAACAGACTCACTATCACTAAAACAAGGCTGCGTACCAATTTACACACTATCTGTCCTAAATGTGTGTTAGTGCTTGGCAGATTGTTGTATAAATTCTCATTTTAGACATTGCAGTGCAGTGCATGTATGAAGATTAGGACACAACCAGTGTCTAAATGAGGTTAGATACTGGTTCAAACACTTATACACTTGAGTAAACGTTGTGTAACATCTTCTAGTCACATCAGGAGGTAATAGACCTCTGATATCAACCTAAACCACTAAATGTGAATGAGGACATGACCCCGTGTTATATCATAAGCTTTGCGATCGATTACCTGCCATACTGACTCTTAATCGGAAAATATCTCTCAGTCAGAGATGTTGCTGCTTGTTTTCACATAATCCTTGCTTTTTGAAAGACTCCAAATTCATTTAGAATCAAACCTCCTTCTCCTTTTTCCCAGCCCACTATCTTTCTCTCACTCAGTGTTTCTGGGACACAGCAGACTGCTCAGATGAATGACCTTGGCCATGGCATTGCTCCACGCATACTGCATGCCAGTATACACACAGACTTGTCATGCCAGCAAGTCAAGAATTTGATAGAAAATGGCCCTATTAGCTTCAGATGCTGATCCTGAATCCATGTAGAAAAACAATTAATATATATACATATATATATATATATATATATATATATATACATATATATATATATAATACCTAAGCCCTAAACCTAAAGAGCTGTTCAACTGGGTGGGCTCTCAGATTACAAAATAAGGTTGCAAAAAAGGAATGATTAATTTTGAAATCTCATTAAGACCCATATTAAGACATTGCGATCAGTGTCTGAATCCAAAGCTTCCTGTGTTTAAGTGGAAATGAAGACATTGCATCACTGAACTACTAAAATTACTTCACCCACATAATGTACAACAAACCGCAAGCAACATCAGTTAATGTGATTTTACCAAGTACAACAAGTTCCTGGAATAACATTTCAATCAACCAATCAGATTTGAGGGACATGTTTATAGTTTAGGCTATGTCAAGTTTTGGCTTATAACCAGGGATAGGTGATTCTCTGTGTTTTTTACCTCTGATTTTAGGGAAAAGTTATGGGTAGGGATACGACAGAATATATACGGTCCTGTTCTACCGGTTAAAAAAAAATCTGCAAAATAATGAAACACACATAAATACAAATTATTCAGAAGTTTGGGGTCGGTAAGATGTTTTAAATGTTTTTACAGTCTTTCATGCTTACAGAGGCTGCTATTTTAATATTTTTAAATGTATTTTCTTCCCTGTGATGGCAAAGCTGAATTTTCAGCAGCTATTACAGTGTCTAAACGATCATTCAGAAATCATGTTAATTTTTTTTTTCAGGATTCTTTGAGGATGTCGAAGAGCAAAAACATTTATTTGAAATAGAAATCTTTTGAAAAAATATAAATGTCTTAACGGTCACTTTTAATCGTTTAACAGAGAACATTGTGTGTTTGTTGATTCTAATTTCTCCATTACATGCTGTTTATGTAGATAACTACCCACATAGGCATTAGGCAGCAGTGACACTGAAAATCTTGAGTTGTTGTAATTCAAATGAGGTTTAATAAGAGAAAAGAACTGCAAGAGTGTACAGTGCATGACATGTGCCTCACAGGCTCTGGTATGCCTTAATCTCATTACTTAAAAAAATGAAGTCATTTTTATGTTGTCAAGCATATCCACCTCCATTACTGGTGGACAGGCAGCCTGTTCATCTGTGTCTTTGACAGATTTAGTGTGCAGATAAGGCGGCAGCACTAGCTAATAAACGTCAAAATGAATACCCAATATATCTCATTTCACATCACAGTTAGAAAAGAGTAAAAGCATTTATTTGTAATACACAGACAAGCTGCTATATTTGTGCATATCACATCTCATGTAATTAACCACCTAATGGCAGAATCACACAGGGAAAGAAAACATTAGCTCAGTTTGTTGTGATACAGTGGCACAACCCTTGTGAAAATCTTTCTGTATTTATGTGACTATTTTATTGCAGGTTGATTTAAATGCATTTAATATGAGACACAAACACCTGTTTAATTGTGTGCAATGTTATTTTTAGAATTAAACAAAAAAAAAAAGATGCTAACCCATTCAAAGTGGTAGCCATGCTAAGGTGCCCCAAGAGATGTTAGTGGGTTGCTATGCAGTTGCTAAGGTGTTCCGATGCCATGTTCGAAACTGAATACTTCCCTATTACATGTGATATCCTATTACAAACTTATGTTAGATGCGATTAAACTCTATTCTATCGATTTGACAGCACTAGTCCATAGTATTCGAAAAACTGTTTAATTCTGAAGCGTGCATTCGATGGACATTTTATTATTCCACGAGAACACAGAGAGGAGTTGTGAATGGCAGTGAACCAAGTCAACTGATGCAATAGGTCACATGACAGTGACAACATGTTGGATGTAGTAGGCTATGTCTGAATTCAGGGCTCCAGACTAACTTTTTTTACTAGGAGCGCTGTTGCCCATAACTGAAAATTTTAGGAGCACAAGCAGAAAATTTAGGGGCACACCTTAAATCACTTTGTAATGCAATTATTCAAATTTCCCCCAAAACAACTGTAATACTGACAAATTATTTAATAATACATAGACTTAATATTATGATATGCTGTTTTATTTTAAGTACACAGGGCTCCAGACTCAAAATTGAAAGCAGCACCACCTCAAAGGAGAACTCAAGAGTTTTACAAAAAAAAAAAAAATCTGGTAGCACTGGGGCTGACAAACCACTAAGCTTAATTTAGGGTGTAGATGAAATGAACTTTAGTTATTATCATTTATAATGTCTTAATACTGCTGTCTCGACGGTCCTGAATCATTGACGAGTAGCGTATTTTCGTCCCACTTTCATTTTGTTTGCGTTCGCTGCTAGGTAACAAGTTGAGATCGCTTTTTGCTCAGACGCACATAGCAGGTTGTGATTTGTCTCCGTCTCCTTCCCACAGACGTTTACGCGCACTATTCTTGTCACGGATTCATTGACGCGCCCCTTTCACCATGCGTTTAACATGTGGCAAATTTACTGGTCCCACATGTGCGACTGGATATAAAATTCAGTCGCACACTCTCAAATTTTGGTCGCAGTCTGGAGCCCTGGAATTACATCTACACAACACAGTCATAGATCCATTCGCAAGGGGAATAGTTGTAAAATCACTCTGAAAAATAACGAACCTCTATGCAACAAGCCACATTATTTGAGGTATCTGTAGGATGACACCAAAGTTTCATTTTTAGGACTAGCACTTTGTTTAATCCCTGGGCTTAACAAGAAATGTTACATACATTCACACATGGGCGTAGGAGCCATTATACATTTCAAAATTTAAGTTTTGTCCCCCCACTATTTCCCAATGTAAGATTTTGTTTTGCACTGCCTGCCTATCTCTGCCAATTTTGGAGTCTCCCAATTAATACATTCTGCAACTTTAAAATACATAATTCAATTTTTAAAAACGGCCGTATTCTTCAGCTGATTATGTCGTCAGACGACCATGATCGCGGCATCGCGCACCGCTCGCGCATGCGCATCTAGGCGACACAGAGATCTGTAGTTGCACGGAATGTGGAAGCGCGCAAAAGTTCCAGAAATGTACAAAAGTGCCCTGGCCTTGAATGACAAGGTAAGGAAAATAAGACTAAACCAAAATGGTAACGCTTCCTTTTACAGTCCAGTTACCCATGTAAATACTATGTACTTATTTTAGTAACTACAATTACTGGGTAATAACTAGAACTAACCCTGAATCTACCCCTAAACCTACCCCTGTTCCATGTACTTACCTTATATTAGCCAGTACTTTCTAGGTAAGTACACTGTAAGTACACTGTAAGAACTGTACTGTAAAAGGAAGCGTTACCACCAAAATTAAATAACCAAGACTTGATTGGTATTTTTCTCAGGAGATGTTTTGAGCATTTTACTTCAGACACCGGATTATCAGCAAACTGCCAAGAGAACTGCTAGCTGGCTACTCAAAATAAACTAGCAATCTATTCAGTCAGCATATTTGTGGTGATCCGAGTGAAAAACTTGAAATATAATTGCTAGACCTATTTTTAGCTACCAAGCAACCTTTCCACAAGGGATAGATTGATTTTATTCTTTAGTATTTTATAGTTAATGATCAAACGAACCATTTATTTGAGTTAATCAGTACATGACTGATTAACAGTAATGTAAATGCTAAATGCCCTAATACATGTTGATACTACAGCAATGCAAAGTAGTCTATATGCTCTTAACCTTGCAGTTATCAGTTAAGCCTCAATTTCTCCATTTCTTTGCACAAAACTCTCCAGAAAGTGTCATTTAATGGTTTATTTTTCAAAAAAAATTTATTCTGAACCCCCCAGGTTCAGAATTGCTCTTACGCCCCTGCATTCACATACATAAATTCAAAATGGAAACTGATATGCTTTTTGACCCTTTTGGGATTCCTTCAATGGTTTTTTTTACACCATAAAAGTTCATTTTCTCACTCATGTCATCTCTTGTGTGGCTGTCAGTAAACACTGCTCCCACCTGGGAAAATTTGGAATAATTTTTACGGCGAGACACTGAATTGCCTCCACTTACATCAGTCTTTTTATCCTTGAATGAGAGCACCTGTGAGAAAACGGTTATCATCTAGATTCTAGACTAACAGTTCATTCAAAATATTAGTTCTATTAATTCTTTTTTTAATGTAATTTTGGCCTGAGAGTGGTGGTTATTCACGGAAAGAAGTCTTGAAAGGATTATTCATGAGTGTAATACGTTCTTCAGAGGCCAAGCAGACGCCTCAATCTCAGCCACACCATTCTTTGAGAATGTGTTCGTCTACCACCGGCTGCAATCTAACATACCGCACTTCTGAATTATTAACCACTCTGATGGGGAAAGAAAGACTTATGGTCAAGAATGAGGAATCCATAGTCACCCATTGAAGCTGAACCCTGTCAAATATCGAATTTACGGTCTTGTTTTTGGAAGACAGCGGGCAATCATTTACATCTTTAAGCAACATTTTTATTGTGCCTGCAATTTAACACCAAGAAAATAAATTCTCCAAATGTTTCAAAAGAAGGCACCATGAAAACAGCAGATTCGGTAAGTCTTAAATTATTCATTCTACATGCTCTCTTCCATCAAAAGCCTTCAAATGGATGCAACAAATAAGAGAGGATCGGGCCTGGAATTGTCTCCCTTATATTAGTTCTGATGTGTGGCTCTTAATTGTTTGGGATTTCGAGCTGGGGATGAACTAGATTTTAAATGTTCATGGCACATTTCCCAGCTCCTCCGTTGATTTTTTTTCCAGCCCATTGATATGTACGTCTCTTCTTCAAGTTATTAAAATTCCAAACAGCTTCCACAGTCCTGCATCTGTTACTACCAGTGAGAAATTCATATCAGGAATCACACAGCTCAAGTTCCTTAATTTATTTGTACTACATTTAATTTTTTTTTTCAATAAATAAAAAGAATACCCTTACAAAAAAGAAGATTATTCAAATTAGTATACTTATTTCAAACTGGAAAATAAGAAAGTATACTTTCAGTATATATTTTATATACTTCTCAGAAACATACTTAAAATTGCACTTAACTGTACTTGACTTAGAGAAAAGTCAAAGTACAATGACTCCAATATTTCTTAGCAGTTTTCTTCATAAGATGGAGTGCAACATACATGCCTCCCAACACTGCTTGCATAGACTACAGTTTCCTGAGGCATATCCTACAGTTTTCAAGAAATGGGTCATCCCCTTTACCCCCCCAACTCTGATGAAAGCAAATAGAAAGACACTTGTGTACACTGAGGCATAATGTGTACATTGTCAAAACGGAGTGTAAAAAGTCTGCATCAGCCACTTCCCCAGATCTGCATCCTGGAAACTGACACAATGGGGCTGCAGTGCCGTCACTCCTCTTAGAGCGTGTTTAATTAAAGCAGAAACACAGAAGGCGGCTTTGCCATTGTAAACCAGCCCATCAAATTTCGACTACATCATCTGAGAAGAAACCAAAGAAAGTCTTCAACAAAGTGCTCTGACACTGCTCTGGCAATGAGATTTTTTGTAAGTTTTTTGTAAGTTAATGGGGAAAATGGCTGTTAGGAGAGACAAAATGTCTGCTTGATCTGTTTTTATTTAGGGGCCGTTTACACAACACCGGTTTCAACTAAAACTTTGTATGCGCTTTTGGCCGTTTATTTACCCAATAATCGTGATTTGGGGTCCGGAAAAGGCATTCAAAATATACGTTTTTGAAAATTATTTTGTTATTATCTCTAATCGCATTTCATTTTTTCAGTCTATAAGCGTGTCGTTTTTCTTTACAAAGTGACTTCAACTACTGGACCTGGAATGTTTAACAAAATGTTTTTAATCGTTTCCGTGGATCCGTGTGAACAGGATAGTTTTGAAAACATTGTCTTCTGTATGAGAAAAAAAAAAGAAATTCACAAAGTATTTGTTTTGTCACAAAGTAATTTCATTGTTGACTGAAATTGGAAACTGGATTTGCAGTTTGCAGTTTGCAGCATGCTTTGCATGGGACTGGATCAGGAGTGTAAATGTTAAAATAATAGTAAAAAAACAAGTATTATGTTTAAAAGTGCTATTATGGAACCTTTCTTATAAAATGATTCGGTTACACTTTATTTTAATGTGTCATTGTTACACTGTAATTATACATTTAAGTACTGAGTAATATTAAGTAACTACATGTACTTACTAAAGGGTTAGGATTAGGGTTTAGGGTTAGCTGCATGTAATTATGCATAATTTATAGTTATTACTATAGTAATTACATGTAACATATGTAACAATGACACATTAAAATGATTCCTTTTTTATTGCATCGGTGTGAAGGGGTTGTTGTCATGATTCATGTTTGTGATTCCCTGTCTTTTCATGTTCAGCTGTTTCCCATTTTGTTGATTAGTCTCTCCAGGTGTTTCTGATTAGCCCCGCCCCCTTGTTACCTTGTTTAGCCTGTTTGTCTGTGTATTTATAGCCCTTGTGTTTCACTTGTTACTTGGTCAGTTGTTGTACAGGTTATGGTTGCTTTCCCTGTTAGCGTGGTTAGTCCTAAGTTCCTGTTCTGAGTTTCTTTGAGTTTGTTCTGAGTTCCTGTTTTTAGTTTCTTTGTTTTCCATGTAATTCCCTTTTGTTTGTTTGCTATTATTAAATATCTTTCATTTTCACTGCATTTGGATTCTCTCCGGTTCATTCCTCCATCTCCGTCATAGAACAACTGACCAAACATGAATCCAGCAGCTCAATTCATGCGCCTTCGTCAGGGTGAGCGATCTGTTGAGGATTACGTTGTGGACTTTTTAGAGCTGGCTCACCTGACCTTTTTGGACGACCTATGTTTGATGATTTTCTTCCGCGGAGGACTGTCTGAGCCACTCAGCTCTATTATGCCTTTGCATGACCCTAGTTCTACTCTGGGAGATTATATAAACATAGCATTAGAGCTGAGTGGTTCTAAATTCAGTGTCGGCCCTGCCTGAGCCTGAGACGCTTCACGTCACTTCTGCAGAGCCAGAGACGCTTCACGTCACTTCTGCTGAGCCAGAGACGCTTCACATCACTTCTGCTGAGCCAGAGACACTTCACGTCACTTCGGCAGAGCCAGAGACGCTTCACGTCACTTCGGCAGAGCCAGAGACGCTTCACGTCACTTCGGCAGAGCCAGAGACGCTTCACGTCACTTCGGCAGAGCCAGAGACGCTTCACGTCACTTCGGCAGAGCCAGAGACGCTTCACGTCACTTCTGCTGAGCCAGAGACGCCTTCACGTCACTTCGGCAGAGCCAGAGACGCTTCACGTCACTTCTGCAGAGCCAGAGACGCTTCCTGTCTGCCATGCCAAGCCTGCGCTTCACGTCAGCCACGCCCAGCCAGATACTGGTTCTGATCCGGCGCCTGCTCCAGCCTATTTCCCAGTAGCTACCCCCAAGAAAATTTTGGGGGGGGCAGTAGGCCACCCGAGGGGTCCTCACCGCCGTGGCCTCCTGAAAGGTCTTCACCGCCGTGGCCTCCTGAAAGGTCTTCACCGCCGTGGCCTCCTGAAAGGTCTTCACCGCCATGGCCGCCTGAGGGGTACTCACCGCCGTGGCCTCCTGAAAGGTCTTCACCGCCGTGGCCGCCTGAGGGGTCTTCACCACCTGAGGGGTCTTCTCCGCCGTGGCCGCCCGAGGGGTCTTCTCCGCCGTGGCCGCCCCGAGGGGTCTTCTCCGCCGTGCCGCCCGAGGGTTCTCCGCCGTGCCGCCCGAGGGGTCTCTCCGCCGTGGCCGCCCGAGGGGCTCTCCGCCGTGCCGCCCGAGGGGTCTCCACCGCCGTGGCCGCCCGAGGGGTCTTCACCGCCCGTGCGCCGCCCGAGGGTCTTCACCGCCCGTGGCCGCCCGAGGGGTCTTCACTGCCGTGGCCGCCCGAAGGGTCTCCATCGCCACCCGAGGGTCCCACAGCTCCGCCCTGGACGCCCGAGGGTCCGACAGCTCCGCCTGGCCTTCGCCCGAAGGGTCTCTCATCGCCACCCGAGGGTCCCACAGCTCCGCCCTGGACGCCCGAGGGTCCGAGCAGCTCCGCCCCTGGCCTTCGCCGCCGTCCTGCTCCGCCCTGGCCGTCGCCTCGTCCTGCTCCGGCCACACTCTGCTGCCCAGGCCCGCCCTCACTACCTCCTGGTCCTGTTCCCCTGCACGGGCCTGGCCCTCCATCTCCGCCCCCCAGATCCGCCTCCGCTCCACCTCCCACCTGGACAGTTTGTTTTCTTTTTCGTTTTCTGGAGCGTCTGGAAGCCGCTCTTTGGGGGAGGGCTATGTCATGATTCATGTTTGTGATTCCCTGTCTTTTCATGTTCAGCTGTTTCCCATTTTGTTGATTAGTCTCTCCAGGTGTTTCTGATTAGCCCCGCCCCCTTGTTACCTTGTTTAGCCTGTTTGTCTGTGTATTTATAGCCCTTGTGTTTCACTTGTTACTTGGTCAGTTGTTGTACAGGTTATGGTTGCTTTCCCTGTTAGCGTGGTTAGTCCTAAGTTCCTGTTCTGAGTTTCTTTGAGTTTGTTCTGAGTTCCTGTTTTTAGTTTCTTTGTTTTCCATGTAATTCCCTTTTGTTTGTTTGCTATTATTAAATATCTTTCATTTTCACTGCATTTGGATTCTCTCCGGTTCATTCCTCCATCTCCGTCACAGTTGTAATCACACATTACAATGGTCCACTTCTCGGGTTTTGCTATTAACTCTGAAGGCCAGCATTTCTATTTCTATGTGAAGTGCCCGGGTCAGATTTTCTGCGAAATCCATCGGATGTGACGTGCATGCACGTTTCCGAGCCTTTCTCCTTTTATATACAGTCTATGTGACAGCAATACAGCAAACGACATGGAGTGTCCTGCCTCCAGCGCAACACACACTCCAACACAAACTCCACATAAATATAAAAAACAAAACAAAAATGTATCTGCTGAAGCTCGTCAGGTCAAACATGAATCAGATCGACTTAGGACGAAAACACTGATCAACATCGGCAGAGCATTTGAATTACGGAGAACTGTTTTTATTGTGATAAATTACAAGTTTTCAGATATGCTGATATAATGCTAAACTATAATGAAATAGCAAGGTAAACTACAACATATAGGAGACATGAATACAAAAGACTGTTCCAAAATAACAAAAAGTGGGTGCTTTAGGATGTAACTTATTTTATGTACTTGATCTACTGTCTAGCGTCACTCATCCCACTAACGTTACTATGATATTGTTTATAATACACATTTCCAGACACGTTCAGTACAATGTTACTACCTACAATGTTAAACTGAAATTGTTCAGTCTAGTTCACTAACGGTTTCGTTATCATATTATATATTCACCTAGTTATTGACTTACCTCAATCTGGTTGCTAGTGTGCGTTGAAACACATTGGCATTCATCACACTGACTGAAATGGTCCTGAGTCCCGCGTGCTGCAATGTCTCCGTGCACAACAGCCCTGCGCGTCGGATTCTGGACTGAGTCGAAGTCACTGGACGGACGCTTAGCTCACGACATCTCCAACCCGGGAAACGAAAGTCGGCGTTTTTATCCTGAAACACCACTCGGTTTAAGCCGTTTAAGCAGATGACAACAACAGTTTCAGTTTACAAAGTATGCTAACATACATAGCGTTCAACTCTGGCTTGAGCCAAATATGATGCAGCGACAGCAAACTTACATGAAACAGTCCAAAGTTGTAACAAGTCACTTCCTTAGCGAAGAAATACGAGCAGTACTTATAATTACAGGATAGATTCTTGTTTTAAACACTCAAAGACATAGCTGAAACTTCTGTCTTTTCTTTGAACTCGCTCTTCGAACTTTCTCACGAACTTTTTTTCGGTTTCCCTCCCTCCGCAAATCTAATTGGATCACAAAATTGTCAGTCTCTTAATTGACCAATGCACATCAACTCATATCCCAAAATAAGATTTGACACGTTTTTCACATTTACCACAACCAAACTCATAATATATGCATGAAAAAAAAAAACATATTCACCAAACTTATTTCAAATTACAATAAAATAAAATAAACATTTTATCATAATTTCACCCTCAGTAAATATAGAAAATAACAAATACATCAGGGTTACACTTGGTTTAGGAAAAAGTAAAAATGTCCCCCATAGAACATTCTTCTAAAGAAAAGATCTCAGTTTATGTTCAGTAAAGCAAGGAAATAAGTTTTTTTTTTTTTTTTTTTAACAAGCAATGTTTTCACCCAAGGTCAAATAGAGCTGCTTTCTAAGGAAGCTGACCTATGGTGGTCTGGTGACCAGAAAGAAATTCTGCCTAGTCTCACTCACATTCATAATTTAATTCCTGATGCCCTTTTGCCACAAGACCTTTAAAATTAGATTATCCTCAGATAGGAATGCAATGTCCAGGGGGAGTTTGGAGGTATTTGCTCAAGTGTCATATTTGCTCAAGTCTCTCTCTCTAACAAGCTTGATTCTCTCTTACCTGTTGTCCTTATCTGAAACAGATATGTATAAGTAGTCTATACGTAGGTGCCACATTCCATCTTGGAACGGTCAGTGTGTCGTCACTCACAGTAAGAATCGATGATGCCACAACATTGCACAGCTTCTGGTTGTGAAACCACTGAGATTATTCCTGAAGAAAGGGGATAATCTTTCACATGAGATAATGTTTTGATTTGTATTTGTATTATAAATTACAGGTTTTTACTACTTATATATATTTTAATGTTGTGTTATCTGACACCTTCGTCCTGTTGTATTGTGTTAGTTTAGGAAAACCACGTGCTCAAGTGTCTATCTGGTTGCAGACACTCAGTCAACTAATGTTCACAGACCGGCTTTGATTGTTCCACATATGGCGGATGGCTTGCGTATAGTGAACCGCCGCTAATGAGGAATATGTATAATACATATTATTATATTATTAATGTATAATATGTCTCTATGGTCTGAAATTGAATTTGAGAGATATCCTTTCCCACAGTCACTGTTCTCAAGCCCTCAGGAAAAAAAAATACCAGTCACAGGGTTCCCGGATCCCTCTGGAGGCCTGGCCTGGGACTCAGTGTGTCCACCACAGTAAAACAATCAGCAGATTTTCAGACATTATGGAGCTTTTTGACTCAAACATGTTGACAGAATATATATTTGGCTAAACTTAAGTATAGTGGTTGCACACAAGGTAAATTGGGTTTATTAAACCTAAATTAACTGTAAAGCGTAAATACCTTTGCATTTTGGGAAAACAATGGAATTGAGTACATACAGTAACAGTAACACATTTTATTTCATTTTAGACTTGCAGACATGCACATTATTGACACCTCATGTCCTTTTAAATGATAAAACTAAATGATTTTTAGTTTTAGTAGCAAACTTTTTGATTTCTCAGATCCCAAACATGACAATATCCTTGTAAAACACCCATCTGCTATAGTAAAAATATCATAAATGTGTGTACAACTTTTATCTGCAAACCATTTACTTTAAAGCTACACTGTGTGATTTTTAACCCCATCTAGTGGTGAAAAGGTATATGACCATCCAGTGAATATTAGTTTCTGTTCCTCTCAATTCCGATTTCGTTTTAACTTCTACGGTGGCCAATGTAGTCCAAGATTAACATGGCTTCCAGTTCAACCTCGTCCATGAGTGTTAACTCAACGTAAACGCGAAAGGCGAAGCATGAATTAACAGGTATGTCCCTCTTTGGCTAATGTACTTTCAAGATGGAGGAGCAACATGGCGACGACATTAGAACCCCTTACCCATGTGTATTTTCAATGGCATATTATACACTCACAAGAATACTTTATTACTTGAACGCAGTAAATATACATTAATGAGCACATATATTTTTGAAAGAACAAAGTGTTTTTAGCCTAGAATAAACTAAAAGAGTTACACAGTGTAGCTTTAAGTGGAAAATGTATCTTTTTGTTTTACCTTATTGGTCCATAGAATCATAATTTGTGAATAATTAGGATTTCAAGTGTTTAGAAAGAATGGAAAATGTCAAACATGTAACATTTCATTATTATACTTTTCTGCAGACTTATACGGGCTTGGAATAACATAAGTGCGAGTAAATTATGACAGAATTAGCCATGCCTTAATACACATTGCATCACGAAAATGGCTTTCTCTTCGTTTACCACAATCATCATGAACACACATAACGGCGAGTCAACTCTTTTTATTCCGTAATAAGTAATCAAAGCAGCTAGAATGTTTCTCTGACAGCATGCGGGTAATACTTCAAAACAACAGGCTCTGTCAGCTTTGAGAATGGCACTTTGAATTAAAGTCCAACTTAATCAGACAGAAATGAGCAGCTGGATCAAAAAGGCATGAAATGCAAAGCTTTTGTTACCAATTTCCTCCACCCCAGGGTACACACGCTGAAGTGGAGGTAGTCAAATTAAACAGTAAATTGCACACTGAATTTATGCATATTTTGAGACGTTGTATATATATATATATATGATATACATATATATATATATAATATATATATATATATATATATATATATATATATAAAAAACATGCCCTCATGAGAAGAGCATCATGAAATCTGCCAACCTCTAATAAGGCCTGACAATGCCATCCACTTTTGTCTATAGCGTCTGGTTCATAAGATGTGCCATTATGCACCAAGGGATTTAAAATAAATGTAAAGAAAGCCTATTTGCTTATGGATGTGTAATTGCATGTGTCATTGCTGCTAGGATCATTAGTGAAAAGGTGACATAATGCACAGATTTATGTGCAACAGCATGGCTCGCTATAGTAAACATCATAACTTACAATTACCCTGCATTGAAAAGCATTGGATTTTTTTGCCACTAAAATGTCTGCCATCCTTTGAGGAGTGTGATTTGTGTCTTACTTAAAGACGTGCTAATGGTTTCCACCGTCTATGAAGTCCAGTTGAATCATCACCGCCTTATGCTCAAATCAATATCAGGATGTGAGACCATAGGCCTTTTTTCTCGCACCTGCTGATCTGAGACGGCCTTAATTGCTGAAAGCTATTCAATTGATAAGGAATCACTCCCATTAGTGTGCAGCTCATTAACTCACAACTAATTAAAGGGTGAAATGAGAACAGAACTGGCTAATTAATTGAGCTAGGCTGCTTATATCCAAACACCATTGTAGAAGCTTGTCGTTTCAACAAAGTTAGATCTACTGTATATCACATTCTGAAATGAGGCTGGC
The DNA here is from genome assembly GCA_030378365.1 of Hybognathus amarus. Classification (NCBI taxonomy): domain Eukaryota; kingdom Metazoa; phylum Chordata; class Actinopteri; order Cypriniformes; family Leuciscidae; genus Hybognathus; species Hybognathus amarus. The sequence continues at coordinate 378,482 of JAQIUQ010001400.1, read as the reverse complement.
TGTGTAACCATGAACAAAATGTGCTTTTCATCAGATTAATTAGTTAAATATCTATTTTTTCTTACAAACACACACTTTAACACGGTCTATCAGCAGAGACATGGCAGTGACATCCTTAAACAGACTTGATGATGTTTCAAACCCAACATGACAGCTCTCTGAATAGTTTAGCATGTTATTGTAAATGGCAATCAATGTAATGTATTTAGTCTTGGCAGACTAGATCTGCTATGGACTGACAGACAAGTACAGACATGCTACTGCTAAAAGATACCAAGTCATGCTGCTGTGAGCAAAGTCTTTGATCATTATTACATCTCTTCTGCTTTTTCAGTTTCTCACATCATGTTTTAAAATGCCTTGTCAAGTTACAAATTCAACTTTTGAAAACGACACCCATGCTTTTCCATTTTGTTTACGTTTTAAAAGTGTGTTTCTTAATTTAGCTTACAACAGTTAGCATCCCCAAGAAAAAAATCCTGACCCACATCATTGTGTGAGCATATAAGATATGCTGCATAGCCTAAATAAACAGACATAAATAAATAAATCTCACAGGAGGTGGTGGTGGTGGTGGTTTGGTGGTGGTCAGCAGAAGCCAATCAGCTTGTGCCATGCAGTAATTATGTGATTGTTTGCAGATTTCATGTAAATAAATCAGCCTGCGCACTGTAGAGTCTCATGCACTGAACTAGTCATCTAACTGACGTTAAAGGGTACCCTAAAATGATGGATGTTGACGTATGGTCAGTTGTATGACGTCTTGGGATGAGACTGGTGAAAGTGACCAGCCATGCTTCTAATATATATATATATATATATATATATATATATATATATATATATATATATATATATATATATATATATATATATATATATATATATATATATATATTTGGCCCATGACTAATGCCGTACAATTTGTCTTCTGTTCTTAAACCATATTATATTTTTGTCTGTGTGAACAGTGTCTAAATTATATAATTATATTATTGGAGAATCAGGTTTAGATTCAAAAACATGTAAAATGAATGAATACATAAAACACAACTGAATGATTATGATGATGACTGCACTGCTATTAAATCTAAATGTTTAACTGAGCTGCAAGCCGGTAATCTGAATTGTACATACAGTACATGACTCTTATAAAACATTTCTTTTTAATAAATCATTCAAAAAGATTCATAAATGGTTAATGAACTCATGAATTGGCCATTTGGATCAGTCTAAATAATCACTCACTGAACCAAAATCATTACTTCTGACCAACTCAAAATGTATTTTTGTGAACTCAAGAATTGCAGGATTTGGGAGAACGTGATACACGTTGAGATGTGGTATTTTAAAAAAAGAAAAAAAATTATATATATATATATATATATATATATATATATATATATGTATATATATATATATATATATATATATATAACTTATCAGTGTGTGTAATAATATTTCTGGTATAACAGGGTTTCCACGATGAGAGTTTGCTTGGCCCCGATGAAGATAGATCGTAGATACTTTGCCAGTGCCACTTGTTGTTCGGTTCAGGAGGAAAGTTAGGTTGTTGCTGCTTGCCTGCCGTTCTCGCTCTGTCTGCACAGCTTACGTGAACGCGCTGATGACTTAGTATGTCTGCGTGAACAGCCATTTGCTAACAGGGTACACATAGGACCATTCGGACTGAATGCAACAATTGAACAAACATTATATGGTATTTATAAAAATACACTTAGACCAAAAAAAAAAATAATAATAATCTGCAGAGAGTCTGCAGTATTGGTCTATTGTATTTTAGTATTGAGTCTATTGGTCTTAAAGGTGACCTACGTCACCTTTAAGACCAATAGACCAATACTAAAAGAGTTGTTAATGGAATCATAAATGAATCACTATCATTATTTGGAACCAAAATAATTCCCTAAAAAATTATCTTCCATAAGATTAAATTCCTTACTATTCCCATTCCTATTTATTGTCCAAATCCTTTTCAAAAAGGCTAAAAAACAAAAACTAATTAATAAATAAAGAAGCATATGCTGTTTCCTATCCTCAGACACAAAATACATGCAGTGCAATTACACTGCAGGAAAGTCATATCTGGGTGCTGCTGTGAGGATTATAATGGCAGTCATTTTATAAATATTAGTGCTGGTGCATATTTTCAGCTTGGCTGGTTCCATTCATTCTTATTAGATGACAAATATGAACAGACTCCCTTGTTTTGGAGGCAAAAAGCTATGCCTGCTTTATCACAAAAACCCTTTTTTCAGAAATGAATGCTATACAGCTAAAACATGTAAATGCAAATAAAAGATAAAATGTATGCATGATATGATGGAAAATAGTTATTCTAGATACATTCTCTGCAAATTACTTCTTCGTTAGTCAGATTTAATATGGTTATTACTATAGGGTCAAATGATCTAACTCTGCCCATTGTGCAATGTCATTGGTTCAAAATCTTTTCTAACATCATAAGGTTAGTTTACCTCCTCACCACATCATGTCATTCCAAACCCAAATGAACTCAAATGAAGATCGTTTTGATTAAATCTGAGAGCCTTCTGTCCCTCCATTGACAGCTACGCAAATGACACTTTGATGCTTCAATGAGTTCATAAAAAAGATCATAAACTAACTAAGTGTTTTAGTCCAAATACTCTTCATGAATATCAGATTGAATTTAGGCTTTTATTCACAAATAAACATTCATCAACATCAGAATGCAATTCATTGTGCATTTAGGTCAACTTATCATTATTACTTTCTTTTCTTTCTTTCCTTCTCTTCCTTCTTTCTTCCTTTCCTTCTTCTTTCTTTCTTCTTCTTTCTTCTTCCTTTCTCTTTCTTTCTTTCTTTCTTTCTTTCTTTCTTTCTTTCTTTCCTTCTCTTTCTCTTTCCTTCTCTTCCTTCCTTCCTTTCCTTCCTTTCCTTCCTTTCTTTCTTTCTTTCTTTCTTCTTTCTTTCTTCCTTCTCTTTCCTTCCTTCCTTCCTTCCTTCCTTCCTTCCTTCCTTCCTTCCTTCCTTCCTTCCTTCCTTCCTTCCTTCCTTCCTTCCTTCCTTCCTTCCTTCCTTCCTTCCTTCCTTCCTTCCTTCCTTCCTTCCTTCCTTCCTTCCTTCCTTCCTTTCCTTCCTTCCTTCCTTTCTCTTCCTTTCTTTCTTTCTTTCTTTCTTTCTTTCTTTCTTTCTTCTTTCTCCAAAGGTTGTATCAATCATTTAATGACAAATGCTGCTTTTAATGTCGAAAAATGACCCACTGAATCATTTACAATGAGTTCTGAGATTTGACTCCAAGGCCTCACAGTGGCATTTTTCATCCCTCTGTTTCTCTCGGTGCTGCGGGTGTTTTCATGCCTCCCTTTCCCTCCTTTTCCCCTTGAGAATGTTTCATCCTCAGTTAATCAGCTCTTTTTTCTTCTCATGAAAAATTTGTGAACAGATGTCCGTTGGAAAAAAGAGCTGAGAGGCAGAGAGAGAATTGAAGCTAAAAAAATTTAAATAAATAAAACAAAAAATGAAGTCATGAACTGTGGTTCCATGGACACACATGCCAGCTCAGCTATTTTTAGGTGCTGGTATTGAGCCAGGGGACGTGAGCTGTGGCAGCCAAGGTGGTACGGACAGAGAGAGAGAGAGACATTCATGAGAGCTGTTCCTTATTAGGGAGTTGGAGATTACTCCTGGTACTTTTTACTGCAGCCCATCACCTCTGCAGCCCTGGAGGCTGCACTCATTTACAGAGTTCAGACGTAAAGGACAGCAAGCTGAGAGAGTAAACACATAAACAGACCTGCACTCTCCCTCTCTCGCTCCTTCTGCGAGATACCGCATGGTGCTTCCTTTACCCACAGCAACTAATGCCCTTCTGTGTACGAAAAAACATCCATACTGCCTGGAGTCTCTTTGTCTAAAGCTTCTACTGTCACAGATTTTTTTTTTTTTCTGGCACACTGTATGACAGTAAGGAACTGAATGTTTTTGGGGTTTAATACAATAAATACCCGTATGAGAACTGATGTTGAGGTGAGAACTAGTTGTCATACTTTCACACTAACCTTTAATATGTAGGGTTATGTGCAGAGATTGTTACATTGGTACATTGTTAGATTGTTGTACATAAAGACATGTACTTGTTGTGGATGTGCAATTAAATAACATTATAAGTTATTTATTGGGTTTTAGCTTAATTTACATTGTTTTCATAACTAGTAGCAAATTTTGACTTTGCATGTACAATATGTGAACAATCCAAACGTATTTTTTAAAGAAACTGGTTACCTTGAACTGCCAACTGAACTGCGTTCAATGTACTAAAGCATGATTAAAAATTTACTGTGATTATTTTTTGTAGTTAATGTGATTGAATTTGCTTCTTTTAGTGCATAGAAAAACAAAAATGTTTTACTGATGTCAAAAATATCAGAAACATGTTCTGTTGAATTAAATGTTAACTTTAACAGCCCTAATCACTTTGAAATATTAAATTATAGCAATATTCATCATCAGTAGTGATTTAAAATAATACATCTGCAGGTTCCATAAAAAAGAAACATATTTCAGAAGACTACCAAATAAAATCTAAGTAAATTGAGTACATTGAATAAAATTCAATTTTATTCAATTAAATAAAAATGAGTAAATTGAATAAAAATGTGACCCATTGAACTTTAGCATGTTAAAATCTGCCTTCATTATATAGCTGGTCCTTGCCGATTAACAGTTAGTGAGCTTTATTATCACTAGCAAGAAAATGGCACATTTGTCTAATTGTACAACATGGCATCATGACTTTTGCGTAAACATACAAGCCTCTTTCAAGTCAAGTCAAGGCGTGTTATCTATATGCATTTTGAGATATCCGCATGTATTCATGTATGTCTATGCCATTAAATGTCCGAGTGATTCCGTGTGTATATACACACCGTTAAAGGTCTGGGCGAAAATGAAGCAAAATGTAGATCTACATCTCAGGAGCGATTTTTTTTTTACCTAGGATGGTAGGGGAATACTCATAGATGCTATTAACCTCAGTGACGGGTAGGTTTAGGGACGGGGTTGGGATAGGTCATATAGTTTTATATACTGTATATAGCCTAGCAATGTAACGTAAGGTCAACAGCGTTCATAAACACGCTCAAAGAATTATGCGTGTTAAAACATGCTAAAAATACAAATTACGGTCATGTCATACACAGACGCCATTTTATGAGATCAGTCTGAATTGTAAGTTTTTTTTCTCGTTACTGTGATGCAGACGCTGTGACAACTAGCCCCGGTCTCACTTGTAGGTCATCTGCCCCCCAATAGATGTAGGCCAAATGCAACTTCCCTGCAATCTGGTACTATCTGACCTTTCCCACCATGCAAACTTGCCTCCTTTCTGTATGTCTATCCCTGCACAGATTTCCCAAGCATGGCTTGTGTTTATTTCTCTGCGGTTTTGGCCGACATTTTAACTTATCTCATTAAAAATATGGGAGACTGACATTTTTACGGGAAGCAGGCAGGCATCCTTCTGGCGATTCCCACATGAAGAAGTGAGAAACGCACACACAAGCATCCACACAAATCACCGGCTCTCTGAGACACGCAGACGCACGAATGTTTATGCGAGAACGACGAACTAGCTCGGTATTTCAACACACACCACTGGATTTGCAATCCCCCCTCTCTCTCTCTCTTGAGATGAGATTATATCTGTCTGGATGTGTGCAAGCGCCTGTGTGTGTCAAGGGGCGGGATAATGTTGATGAAGGTGGCCGGAGCTGTGTACTCGCATGTTATTTGTGTTACGGGTTCAAGCCCTGACAAGACATGTCAAATCATATTGTGTCTAATGAGACACCAGCGAGCATCGGGAGATCAGTTCTCTCTCCTCACCAGTCATCCATCCCATCAGCCCCAAACTCCCACCCCATCATGACAGAATGTCGATCCTTTGGGAAGACCTTCTGGTCATTAAAGTATATGGGTGGATGGACATTATTCACAGAGCATAACTGTGTTCCAACTTAACAAGATAACATCGAGCCTCTTGAAGGGTGAATTTCCCAGTAGGCAAGTTCTTAGTCACTGACTTGCACTAATTGATCTTAACAAGTGATAATGTTTAGTTTTATGTTATTTATTCTAAATGACAGGCGTCATTAGTCATTCCCACAGACTGTGGCTCGACAGTTCTTCAATACGAAGTCTCTCAAACCAGCTGTTACCTTCTGAATAACTTCTTATCTTCAGCCTTGATGTTAGCTGAAATGTAAATTGTCAGTTTTGAAAAGTGTAATTCCTAGAAAAGACATATTTCTATGCTGCAAGGCATCTCAAAAGTAAAAATAAATTAGATACGACATGCACAACTTGTCTCACTTGAGGAAACTAAATCCAAAAACGGAGAATGCTTATAAGTCAAATCACGGAGTTTATTACAGCCAAAATTTAAAATTGTGTCATTTACTCATCCAAATGTCATCCCAAAGCTGCATGCCTTTCTTCTGTTGTACATTAAAGGTGAGATGTTTGGAAAAATTCAATGAGCATTCTATGGCCAATCATGTTGGATTTATTTGATTAAAAATGCAGTAAAAATATATAAATTAACTGTTTTCTATTTTAAAATGTAATTTATTCCTGTGAATTTTCAGCATCATATTCAGTCTAATGTTCCATGATCCTTCAGAAATCATTCTAATATGTTGATCTGGTGCTCAGAAAACATGATCTTAGGATTCTTATATTATCAATGTTGAAAACAATTGTGTTGCAAAACATTTTTGTGGACAGCGTTTTTTTTTTTTTGCATTTATTTGAAATAAAAATCTTGTATATTTAAGTTCAGTAATTTCACTTAAATGACAATTAATAGGTAATCTTCATTGCCATTTAAGTGAAATTACTGAACTAAAATATACAAGCTTGATAAAAATGGTCATTTTAGAAGAAAATTTCAAATGGCACTTAGAGGCTTTTGCATCTGAACTCTTCATTTATTAAAAAAACATAAAAATATATTAAATTCTGTAAATATCTTTTTAAAAAGTCTTTATGTGGAGAACAAACATGATGTTATATTCATGAAAATCCTTCTTGCTATTCTTGCTATCAGAATTTGCATGTGGCAGATATGCTTTTTGGCATTTTTGACTTCAAAACAATATGGCTTCATGTGGTATATTTGAAAACATCCAAAAGTGAACGAGATCTGAAAGTAAAGAAAAAACATTGTCAGTGAATCAACTGAGGTGAGAAATAGATCTTAGAACATTCATTTTTCTATAAACCGAGCCTTTAAATTACATGAAAATCTTCTTTACAGATAAAACATTGAAAGAAAAACTGTGCTTCATTCTGACACCACACTACCTCAAGCCCAGGTTCTTTAATAGCTCTTGAGGTGATTTGTAATGGACTTGAGTACACACTCAGCATTCAGAAACGCCTTAGAGACAGAATGAAAGAGCATGGGGTTGGATACCAAATGCATTTTGTGCTTGAGCCGCAAGCTCGTCTGGGGAGCTGTCTACTTTTGTCAACATTTCCCAGTGAACTGTCCCTTGAAATGATCTAAAGGTATATTTGCACAATACTGTCATGTGAAGTACGATAAGACGTCATCAAGGTCCTCCAAGTCCTCAACCTTACATCCGCGTCTCACACACAAAGCCATAACACACAGTGACATTTATAGTGCAGTCATGCTTTAGAACAAAGTAGGCAGTTTGAACTCCTTTCAGATCTACTGTTTCACGCTCATTCTGCAGAAATATTGCTTTGCCCCAAAGCCGGCTCCCTTAAGCAGAGCATCCATCAATTAATTTAAATAGGCAAATTCTATAATTTGTTCATTATTGCAGTGATTATTATGTTTCTAGCATATTTTATGTTTGGCAACAGTTCTTTTAACCCCAATTGATGGAGTGTGTAGCCTTTTATTTCTTAAACAAACATAATGGAAATATGTTGTGATGTTCTTTCCATCAAGAGGTGCATCCATATTTGATCAAGATCTTGTATTGAGAATGCAAGAGTCCTTTGTAAAGTTTACTCCAGCACATCCCAAAGACTTTCAATGAATAAGGTCTGGACTCAGAGGTGCCAATTCATGTTTGAAAATGATTCTTCATGCTCCCTCTTAACCATTCTTTCACAATTTGAGCCTGATGAATCTTGGCACTGTCATCTTGGAACATGGCCATGATGTGTCTTCCAACATGGTTGTTTAAAGTCCCCCTGTAGTCAGTGATTGTATCCCTTAAAACTCATATTTGGTCACCTAAATGTTTTTTTTTTTTTTAATATTAAAATATTTTTTACCTATATATTTATGTATTTTTTAAATATTTTTTAAAATACCTAAATATTTTTTTAAAATACCTTTTACCTTTTTTTTTATTCATGCCTTAAAATAGCTTGTACGTAATTCTACAACCTCCTTTCATTTCAGCCCGGTCTCATCCCAAGGCGTCATATACTGACGCTTTTGACATTTCGTCTACATTCACAACACAGTCTCATCCCAATTCGTCATATAACTGACGCTTTACCTTTAACGTCAGTTAGGTGACGAGTTGGGTTTAGGGTTAGGTTTAGGTATGGGGTAGAGTTAGGATCCCATAACGTCATCTACCGACGTTTAAGTGGGCCCTGAATAGTCGTATATTGACGAATGGTCAAAAGACGTCCCAAAACATCAGTTATATGACGAATTGGGATGAGACTGCGCTGACATCCATCGCACATGGCACCCTTTAGCGTCAATATGAGATGCAGATATATATGGGCCAGAAGGCACCTCCTAGTGGTCTAACTCTAACCCTGCCCCAGACCTAAACCAACCCATAACCAAACAAAGCTCTATGTGTGTTATATTGACACTAAAGGGTGTCATGTGCATTATATTTAGACAAAATGTCAAAATCGTCTCTATATGACGCCCTGAGGCTGAGAATGTGTCGTTCATTTGGTATATGCAGATACATGAATATGTAAATGAGCAGATTTTTTATATCAACAGAAAAAGCATCTGCCAAATGCATAAATGTAAATGTAACTTTAAAAGATGCACATTAACTAGGGTTAGAATAACTGTTTCCAAACATATACCATGCTAGAAACATGATAATCACTGCAATATTAATCCAATCTTAGACTCTTAAGCATTTGCCTATTTAAATTCAAACAGCGCCTTTTTTGGACGGTGTGTGTGTGTCTGATCCTGTTGACTTTCATTGTGGACAAAAAACAGAGACCTTCTTCAAGATATCTCCTTTTATGTTACACAGAAGAAAGTCAGAAACGTTTGGAATGACATGAGGTTAAGTAAATGATGAGCATGTATTATTTTATGTTGGGGTGAATAATCCCTTTAAGCTAAGGCATTGTTTGTAAATCGTATTAAACTGCCAGTTGGGGACTTTCCAGCAGGGTGCTGTTTATTCCCTCTTTTTATCAAACATTAGGAAGATTCCCTCCTCTGCTCATCATCCTTTCCATTCTCTTTCAAACACCAGGCATATTATCTCACTTTCTTGTTCTCCTCCTCACCCTATGCCTTGGGGAACCCAGCTGTGTCGGTGGAATTGAGACCTCCATGCTCACTGAGACACTGCTCACCTTGCGCTAGACACTCGTCTCCTTAATTGGCCTCATTGATGATATGAGGTAAACAAAACTGCACAAACAAAACCCCAAACATATACCTGCTTCTCCACTTAAACGAGCAGTTCTGTCATTATTTGGAACCAAGAGCTGTTATTATTTGAACAAACAAACAAAAATCTCTGAAATTGTATATACTGTAGGGCTGTCAAGCTCCAAAATAGACAAACGAGTACCACAGAAGCCCTATAAAAGTAGTTAAAATGACTTGTGCTCTACATTTGGAGCCATCTGATATTATATGATAGCTGTGAGTGATGAAGAGACCTCCACTGTGACTCTCAAATCAAATTAGGTGCCTATGGAACAGCCACACCATTTTTGACTTTAAATAACTAATGTGACACAATCTCCCTATAGTGGACTTCAAACAGAACAGTGAATTGAAAGTGAATTGAAAGACCTCTAAAGAAATAATTCTCTCTCTCACACACACACATACACAATCATGCCATAATTTACATCTCCATGTCATTCCAAACCTGTACAACTTTCTTCTGTTAAAGATGATATTTTGAGAATATTTTCCCCCATACAGTGTCAATGGGCACCAATGAGGTTTACCACTATTCTTCAAAATATCCACATTTGTGTTCTGCAGAAGAAAGAAAGAATGTTTTGGATCTGTTTTTCCACAGAAAACTAATATGTAAAGATTTTTAAATAGTGATGGAATTTTTAAAATAATGTTTATTACAAATTCATTTTCATTAAAAACTGAGGGTTTTTTAAAGGAGTAGATCACTTTTTAAAAATATTTACTGATAATTTACTCACCTCACGTCATCCAAGATATCCAAGTCATTCTGTCTTCAGTCAAAAAGAAATTAAGGTTTTTGATGAAAACATTCCAGGATTTTTTTTCCATGTAATGCACTTCATTGGTCCAAATGAGAGTTTCAGTGCAGCTTCAAAGGGCTTTAAACTACACCAGACGATGAATAAGGTTCTTATCAAGCTAAACGAGCGGTCATTAAAAAAAAAAAAAAGTTGAAGTATTATAAGCACAAATGCTCCCCTTGCTCTGTTCTGTGATACACGTTCATGACTCTCCTGTTCGAACTCGTTCATCAAAATGAACAAACCTTTTTCCGAGTCAATTCGTTCATTTTGTTCGTTGAATGAACCAAATGACTCAAAAAAAAGTTTCTTTCATTTTGACGAATGAGTTCGAACAGGAGAGTCACAAATGCGCATCACAGAACAGAGCAAGCCGAGCATGTGTGCTTATAAAACTGGTAACGCTTCCTTTTACAGTGAAGTTACCCATGTAAATACAACGCATTCTCATCCCAAGGCGCCATATATGACACTTTTGCAAAAGCGTAAATATCCAACGCACATGGCACCCTTTAGCGCCAAATGAGACGGTTAAGTTTAGGTATGGGGTAGGGTTAGGGTTAGACCACTAGGAGGCGCCTTCTGCGCAATTTATTTTTACGTCCATTTGGCGCTAAAGGGTGCCATGTGCGTTGGATATTTACGCTTTTGCAAAAGCATTGTATATGGCGCTTTGGGATGAGAACGGGCTGGTAAATACAATGTACTTAATTTAGTAACTACAATTACTGGGTAATAACTAGCTAACCCTGAACCTACCCCTAAACTTACCTCTGTTCCATGTACTTACCTTATATTCGCAGTATATATATATTCGCTTTCTAGGTAAGTACACTGTAAGTACACTGTACTGTAAGTACTGTACATGTACTGTAAAAGGAAACTTAACCATAAAACGTACACTTTTTTTCGCTTGTTTCACTTGATACGACCATTATTCATCGTCTGGTGTCATTTAAAGCCCTTTGAAGCTGCACTGAAACTCTAATTTGGCCTTTGAACCATTTGGTTCCCAATGAAGTCCATTATATGGAGAAAAATCCTGGAATGTTTTCATCAAAAACCTTAATTTCTTTTCGACTGAAGATAGAAACACATGGACATCTCTTGTATCTTGTGTCTTTTGCAGCACCTCACGCATGACATGGCATTCTAAAAACGTGACGCTCAAGTTAAAAAGAAGCTCTAACCTAGACCTTGCACTTTTTTTTACGTTTTAATGAAATGCTGCGACTTGCATTTTTAACAGCAAAAGCACGTTCTGTGTGAACCGGCCCATATACTGTGCATTTACGGTGTTCTGATTCAAATCCTGTCTGCATTATGTCCCGCTCCCGCCCCTATTTTCTCATCTAAACTGTCTTTTTTATTAAAGCTTAATAAAGCATGGGCTTGTTAGATTATTCTATATTTTGTTTGCCTATATGAATAGCGATGAATCTTCTCTTTGTGATAATTAATCTGAGAGGGGTGCAGTGCAGCCGGCAGAGTTAGACTGAAACCGAATGAGATCACGTGACTTTGAATCCCAATGAAAGCTTGCGCTCAGTTAAGTGTCCCTGTCAGTTGTTCACTGCTTTGAGACACTGCTGTCACTGAAGTGAACATATAAATCAACATCAGTTAATGAAATTACAGTGCTGTGTTTTAAGCCATTATGTGGCATTGATATCTTTGCAATATGAAGATAAACGCTGTGATAAAATGAGAGAAGGGAAAACGGCAGATGGAAAGAGATGTGTGTGGTGTGTTTCTTGTGAGTGTTGGAGCTCTGGGGTGGCAGAGAAAAAGAGATCATACAGCATAGAGGATGATGTTTTTTGGGAGTGATACAAAGGCTACAGTATTTGAGGATGTCTCTAGAGCTCCAGCATCAGTTTGAGGGAGATGGATAAATATGAACTGATGGAAACCAAGATCCCTTTGGCTTGTGAAATGTGCTATGCTGTTTATAGTGCAGGATGGTGCCAGTTGAAGCACTTTTTGACAGCTTCTTTCTTAGGGAGGTAGATCCAAGAAGGGTGAATCCCAAGAATTTGTGAATAACTGTAGTCACCATTTTATTAGTAATACAGTCATAGGCATTATGTGCAATAATATATGGATTTTTCAAGGTTCAACCAGAGAAGATTGGAGGTATAGGAAAGATTGTGGATGGTTGTACCAATTTTTCCATTAACTTGTAACATTAACGTTATTTCTTTATTAATCTTTATTAATTATTAATTAAAAAAATGGTAAGTGTTACTGTACGTTCACACCGCCACCGACTTGAGCGTCAAAGAAGCTCTGGCCGCTCTGTCAAAGACGCTTGTCAAAAAGCACGGGGAAGCTTGTTGGACGGTTTGAACGCTTTGAACGCTCTGACGTTGCAGGGAGAATAGAAGTGTCACAACATAAAATGTAATAAACAGAAAAAAACAAGCAATACATTGAAGAAACCTTTTTAATGATAGCATTTTTATAACCGCTTTGGTCACATTTGGTCGGGAAGAAATAGTTAGCTATTGTTATTATTATTTGCGGTCAAATCGGAGTCACCGTGAGCAAATTAACTGCATTCCCGCTTTAAAACGAGCGTTCGTAAATATTTCAAATAATAGTTGCGCTCATGCAGTCCCTATAAGCAAACAAACGTCATGTCAAACATGATACCAAACCAGCAGGAATCACAGCAACGCGATTATTAGCTCTTCTTCCTTTTCTCGGACCTAATGTTTTGGTAGGAACGAAAGTTTAAATTGTGTATTTCTCCGGAATCAGCCAGCGGGAAGGACGTCTATATTCCCATTGGTTGCTGGCGTTTGCCGCTGCTTGCCGCTGAACCGCGTCACAGCTCATTACCATAAAGTTGAGCTTCTTTCAACTTTCTGATTGACGGTCAAAACGGCCAAAACGCAACGCCGAAGAATTTGACGCTCCTTGCAGCTGAGAGAAGCCAGCTTCCATTGAAAATGAATGACTTCCGGCCGCTTTGGAAGCTCAAGTCGACGGCAGTGTGAACGTAATGGTAACCAATCTGACATGATATGGTTTCTAGTTATTTTTTACATTTGTGTGATAGTTTTGGGTAAATGTTGCATATTATATTAAACAAGAAAGCCTGCTGATTCATGTCATAGCAGTCCAGTTATTTAAAGGGATAGTTCACTTTGAAATTAATTTTTGGTGTGTTTTAGGTTACCTCAAGGGCATCCAAGATGTAGGTGTCTTTGTTTCCACAGTATTTTCAATTTTTATATTTTTCGGTCAAAACATTCTTGTCTGTCAGTCATATAATTCAGATTTAGGGGATCCACCCTTGGTCCACCTCGAAGAGCATGCACATAGAAGTCAAAATTAAACATGATATAATGACTCATTGATGGCCTAAGACACGAAACGAGCGGTTTGTGTGAGAAAACGAACAGTATTTATATCATTTTTACCTTGTGTAACCACAGCCATGTCCAATTGATCTGAAGGCATGGGCGCTTCGGTCTGAAATGATCGCTCTGAAATGATCGCCTGAAATGAGTATGTCACTCATTGTTTACACAGAAATTTCGGAAGTTTTACCTTTCACTGTGAAGATCTAAACATATTTTGATATATCGAAATCGTCTTCCATTGCGATTTCCTGTATATCTAAATATGTTTATACAAAGGGTGGACCCCTAAACTTGCATTATATGACTGATAGACAACAACGGTTTGACTGAAAAATATCAAAATTGAAAATCCTGTGGAAACAAAGACAACTACATCTTGGATGCCCTTGAGGTAAACTAAAACTTATCAAAAATTAATTTCAAAGTGAACTTTCTCTTTAATATGCAAATCAAATTATAACACAAACAAAATATACCGTCTATATTATCCTTTATTTCAGTTACAAATCTCCTTATGTTACAATCCTCTCAGCATTCACTGAGGCGGTCAACAGTGACGTAAACTTTTGCGAGAAAGTTTTACAAAACAGAGTGTGTTGTTAATTACTCAAATCAAACTTCGGATTTATGGTTATGTCTGAAGATGATGTCCTAGAGATTAATCTAGTGTCACAACGATCATGATAGATGTTAATATCAGGCAATCATCGTTCATATAATTCAAGTACAGCTCCTAGAGAAATGCTGACTGTGTGAATCAATCCTTGTGATGAATGATAATGCCTCTTTATTCAACATAGCATCTGCCATTGTTCTCTTTACTGATCTATGAGTTATACCTACGGCTGAGAATATTCCGTACACGCTTAACAGTTTAATCATGCTTGGCTGTTCTCTTCTGCAAATTCATCATACCCTATTTGTACATTACGGAAAGTGTTTGCGAGTAAATTTCAGTGCCATTGCCCCATACGGCATACATTAGAGCAAGTAGATTTCCAATGCCACCGAAAAAGCCAATTCCTCAGTGTTTTATGAAAGGCCCCTCCCAAACGGTATATTATTTCTCATTACCGACAGAGTTAACCACCAGGGCATTATTTGGAAGAGCAGTGCACTTAGGTGATTGGCTTCCCTCGCTTTCTCTTTCAGTCTCTTGCTGGAATTGATTACGTTCGTTCTCCTACGGTTTCTATTTAATCTGAAACTCAAAATGCATTGACCTCAATTTCCATGAGAAATGCTCTGTTAATGGATATGGCCATGTGGCAGGTTTGGGCCACTTTTAACACAAATGAATCCTTAATTTGCAAATTACTCCTGCAAAGAGACCATGTGGATATTGCATTACACAACAGCAATAACAGTGGAGTGTGTTGCATTACACAGATGTAGTCCTACTGATTGAATTCATATTACAGGATATCTGATTATGATTGGGGAATGAGGCATGCTGTTATTTTTGGTGGTGATGGAAATTGCCCATCCCTGTTTTAAACGCAATATTTCGTTTAATGAAAATAGTTCCAAACGAAGCCACAGCAGAACCAGTATCCCATCAAAACAAAGCAGCACTAATAAACAGGAATCATAATAAAATTATGGAAAGGTTTTCCACATGATTAACTTGCTTTATTTCAGCATTATGCAATTCTGTTATTCCAATTTAATGTACTTACGTTGGGTCAACTTAATGTATTAAGGTTGATTCAACTTATTTACTATGGTCTGGCAGAGCTTCATATTGTCAGAGAATTTAATGATTCAGGTGTTCAAATTCATAATATTCATTCATCATATACAATGAAATGTATTTTAGTGTCTCACTAATACATTACTAGACTATAACCAAATATTAGCTACAAATGGCACTCATTAGCATCTGAAATTATAAGATTCACATGCTTCAACCAAATCATTTGCTGAAAGTATTGTTGAATCGGTTTTCATCCTAACCAAATGCTCCACTCTTCTCCCAACACATTCTCATCCCAGTTCACCACAATGGTAACACACTATAATTAAAATGGTACTAATAATACATTAAACACAATTACGCACTATAAAGTCTTCCCCTTTTCTCATTTTCACAAAAACACATGAAATAACACTTAATTTAGACATTTATTCTCTCTTTTATTCAGCCATATGCAAACCATGCTGGGAACTAACAAGCACAGCCTAGTTTCAGTTAATGTAACACAAACAAATCATTCATGTAATCCAACACAAACGGATTAAGTAATCTTAAATTTTACATATTCAAGTAGATTGAACACAATCAAATTAAGTTTGGACAAAATGTATAGCAATTGTGTTGCAATTTCGACAAGCAGCAAAAATCATTTATTTGAGTGAGTGTTCCTGAATTAATTATTGAACAAATCCAACACAGTCTCATCCCAATTCGTCATATAACTGACGTTTTGGGACGTCTTATGACCATTCGTCAATATACGACTATTTAGGGCCCCCTTAAACATCGGTAGATGACGATCCCGGGTCGTCATACAACTGATGCTTTACCTTTAACGTCAGTTAGGTGACGAGTTGGGTTTAGGGTTAGGTTTAGGTATGGGGTAGAGTTAGGATCCCATAACGTCAATCTACCGACGTTTAAGGGGGCCCTAAATAGTCGTATATTGACGAATGGTCAAAAGACGTCCCAAAGCGTCAGTTATATGACGAATTGGGATGAGACTGCGCTGACAAATCAGTTCAGTGAATGATTCAGTGAGTGTCACCAATTTAGTTTCGGAATGAATCAGTATTTAAACAAAATGGTTGAAGTAATATATATTTTATTTTACTTTTTCATAACGACATCAAGTCATTTTTCGTCACAGTGTAACCACGTAAGGAAAAGTCATTACAAATCCTCACCAAGAATACGCAAAGTCTACCTAGAACATATTCAGGCTAAAATATGCCATCAGTGTTGTATATTTCTGTAATTAAGGTTGGAAAGATAGTCTTGAAAATAAAAGATAGCATAAGATATAGAGTTAGATGGAGATATAAATGTCTTTTCTTGCTGAAATAGACATCACAGCCAGTTTTGAAGACAATAGCTAGTGATTCACCATATTACGTCCTGTATTTTAGTTTGAAACCTGGTTGAGAACTATACTACTGTAAATGTTTTGACAAAAAAGGTTAGCGTACTGATTCATCTTGATCCAGGTAATAGCTTCCCTGCAGTGACATAAAGCAAGCTTTTATGAAGTCACAAAACTACTGATCAGGAAAATGATGATTATATTCACAGAAGGAGATCCCCTGGAGGGAAACTGCGATGGAGATCGGTTTGTTGCATGATGAAAAACCAGACATAACTGACGTCAGACGGAAAATCAAACTCAGACATTTCTTCACACCAGCGCTCTTGCACATAAAGACATATTTAGAAACTTAAAGGAATTTGAATGCATTAGATAACAAAACACCAAACCAAATGGGATCTGCAAACAAATTATGCTTGACCTTTCCTTAGAAATAAATTCTGTAGTCTTAGCCTCTTTTGCAATTACTTTTAACCTCATGCCAATGTCATTTATAGTGGATGTGTAAGAATAATAAGAGCATGAAATAAATTAAGCTTTCTGACCACACTGCTCCCAATTACAGTATCTAGGGCACAAGTTTTTTTTTTCTTTTCAAGATTAATAGGCAAGTGTTGCCAAACATCAAGACTACTGTAAAGGGATTTAGTCTTATAGTCAGTTAGAGCCTTTAAGCAATAACTTATGGCAAAGTATTAAAGTATCGTATGTGCTGAGCATTACTCACTTGACACTTATGTCAAAGCTGTAATTAAAATTCATAACATTATATAAAAGCAGTAAAATTCAACAACATAAAAAAGCACTGCTAGGTGACACAGCATTATGTTTCAAAACCTTCAAAGGGGCAATATAACACCAACACTAAAACACTCTTAATATTAACTTTCCCTTCTTTTTTTTGTTATATATGCAAGCACAAATACAGCAAATAGAGTGCAATTGAGCACGATTATAGGCTAATATGCAAATTAGGTAATTAAAATGCACTAAATATGCCACTTTAAAGGATCCTACTTTAGTTTTGAGGTCTCCTACTATAGATTTAAAAGTTTAAAAGGGGTTGGTCTGAAGTAGCTTCATTATTCATGTGGTTTGGGCTTCACAGAAACAAACAAATAAGAGCGTCATATCACACTCCCTTTAAGAGCACAATGAACGAGGTGCGCTAATTCTATGGCGCAATTCTATTTTAACGCGCATTTACCAGGCGCGCTTCAGCATCGGTTCAACGGCCGAGGAGATCGGTGTTCTCGTCAGGGCCGTAAAAGAAAGAGAAGGGACATTGGGAATGGGACAAACTTACCAAAATTATCTTCGGTTGAACATGCATATAATAATTTGGGTAAATGTGTAAGCTTTATGCCTATTTTTTCCATCCTCATGGACACAACAATGATTTCCCTCATGTTTATATATTTTCCTTATAATAATGTATCATTTGCAAAAAGTCAAATGCATCTGTGTAAGTGAGAGAATCACACAAGTTGTTCACACTCTGTATTATGGCCATGCATGCGTGCTTAAAATAGCATCTGAATGTATGCTCAACGCGCCACTGATTTTAGTTTTTTTCTGGTCATTGGTGCAATTGTTTTCTGGAACTGCAAAATAGCACCAGGGATTTTTTTTGCCGAAACATGCCTCCTTTTTGCGCCGCCAAAGGTGTAGTAGTAGCAAAATAGTAGCAAAGTGATTGTAAAAAACTGTAATATAAACACCACTTGCTTTGATACTTTGTTATGCAATGCAATGACATTCATTTTGAGTCTCATCCTTTTCCATTTTTAGCATGTCTCATGCTTTGGTTTTAGTCATTAAACTGCATATATATTTTCTGCAGAATGTGCATGGTGCCATTTCAGCTGGAATTGCATGAATCATTAAAGTGAACTCTATTAACCCCACTCACACTACATGGGCTCACGCTATATTGAGATCAAATACCCCTTCATAAAGTCTCTCGGACTGAGGCCGGGCTGTCTCAAAGGAAAACATTGCAGAAGCAACTTTTATCTTGCAATGCCAAAATTATGCTCTCGTGACATTCTGGATCCTGATGGTCAAATCAGTGTTTGTTCCACGAAAGATACGAGCACTCACACGACCAACAGTCCTGTATTCCCAGGACATGTCCTGTTTTCACGTCCTGTCCTGGGGGTCCTGGCTGTTTTTTTTAATAACGTGATAAAAATGTCCTGGTTTTCCAAAAACTGCTGGGAAAGATCAGCTCTACAATAAAATATAGATGGACAAACAAGGAGGATGAGGAAGAAAAACAGGATAAAGAGGGAGAAAACTAAAGATATAAATTAGGGCTGGGCAAAGATTAATCGCGATTAATCGCATCCAAAAATAAAAGTTTGTGTTTACGTAATATATGTGTGTGCGTAGTGTGTATAATTATTTTGTATATATAAATACACACTCATGCATGTATATATTTAAGAAAAATGTGTTCTTAATATATCAAATATTTATATTTATACATAATATTAATTATGCATAAACATATATAAAGTATAGACCTTTTCACAAGATGTAAACAACACTGGTCCAGAAACACTTCCTGTTTCAGTTTGTAACTGTTTTCTT
Source organism: Hybognathus amarus (assembly GCA_030378365.1). NCBI lineage: Eukaryota > Metazoa > Chordata > Actinopteri > Cypriniformes > Leuciscidae > Hybognathus > Hybognathus amarus. The sequence goes on along the minus strand of JAQIUQ010001400.1, from coordinate 358,951 downwards.
TATTTCACATGAAAAGAAAACATCTTAAAGATGTTTGTTTAACTTTTTGATTCAGTTTTAAATGTTCTCTTGGTGTTATTTTATCCCAGCTTTTATGTAGTGTTAAAAAACTGAAACAGGAAGTGCTTCTGGACCAGTGTTGTTTACATCTTGTGAAATGGTCTATATACACATGCAAATATTTCTTAACTATATTTATGCATGTGTGTGTATTTATATATACAAAATAATTATACAAACCACACACACATATATTACGTAACACAAACTTTTATTTTGGATGCGATTTATCACGATTAATCGTTGCCCAGCCCTAAATAAATATATTAGTTCGTTTTGAAAATTTTGTAAATTTGGAGGTATTTCTTTTAGTTATTTGTTATATATTTATTTTTCTAATACAGAAGAAACTTTATTTCTATCATTATTTCATTCATTATTTTTGAAACCTGTCATAATAAAACAGGTTGAGTAACCTCTGAGAAGCCTATCTGAATTTGTGTCTTGTAATATAACAATTTTCTATCCATACAGAGGAGGCATAGCCTACTTTAAATGTATTGAAATTAATAAGGCATCTTTGAGTAAACTTGAGTATCTGTTTGCCGGGCAGAGTGTCCTGGTTTTTGCTAATTAAAATATGGTCACCCTACACTCTTTCAAACTTTCTATGAATACTATGCAATTTATCAGATAGAAGCAAATGTAAAAACATTAACAGTACAAAATTTGACTTCTTAATATTATATACATTTTATTTTAATTAGAGGTGAAGCAGAATCCAAATGCAGATAGCTTACCTAATGAGGAATGAGGATAATGAGGATAGATATCTAATGAGGAAAACAAGTTTTTCATATCCTTCAACAATGTTATGCATTGGTGATATCAAATTCTATTTGTGATATTCTATGTGAGAGCCGAGCACAGTCAAAAATATGAAATTGAATTAATTTGCCTAAAAAGCCTCATATCTGCCATTAAATTAACTAAGTAGCACATGCTAGTGATTAAATGGTGTCTGCTTTGTCGTAGTTGCCTTTCCTTTTGTCTCCATGTTGGACAAAAGATATATTTGGAGGTGCCAGTCAAAATAATAAAAAAGACTATTCTTTTTGTTTTTTTTTTCCAAGAAATATATTTATTTAATTAACCGCTCAAGGCACATGTATTTGTTTCGTTATTTTTCTGTGAGCTAGTGATCCGATCACAGGTCATGTCGTTGGATTGCCTATCTCTTAAAGATCACAGCCAGGTTGATAACTTCAGGCACTCACAGAAACTTAAATTACTTTAAAGATTCGTCACTGCATTCACTCTCTTCTAATCACCAGAGAAAACAGGTTTACTCATCTCACTCTCATCTGAACTTTCCATTCTGTAGTTTAAATTACCAGCCCACCTTGCTACGCTAAAATATTGTGGTTTAGTGCCTTCGTTCAGGTCTACTGGGCAATTATCTGGAAGAAGTAGTGCTTATCAGCTACTCCCTGATGATTACTCTACACTTATTCACCAAGGAGACATCAGAGTTCTTCTCTACAAGTGTTCTCTAACATGTCTTTGAACTTGCTGAAAGCTCTCGCCTCACAAGGCTAGCAAACAAACTTGACCTGGTTCTTTAGGAGACATGCCGCCCCCTGAACACACTGTCAACCTTTGCTCACTCACCCCCTGCCACTTTAGTCGTACACCTACTGCTGTTAGCTTTTACAGGAGAAGTCTGTGTTCACCCACTTCTTTTCTCCTTTCTCTCCCATGGTTTCTGTCAGCTCATTCACACAAACCTGCAGGCTCTGTGCCCTAAACACTGGCCTCTCGCCGTCTGTATGGTTTACTCTTTTCCGTGACTCCAAATAAATAGAAATATCAAGTTTAAGTTCAAGACACAGTCCGTCAGATTCAAAGACACACTGGCACCGAAAAGTATTTGGATATAAAAAATATACTTTAAAGGGATACTCCACTTTTTTGGAAATAGGCTCATTTTAGAACTCCCTCAGAGTAAAACAGCTGAGTTGAGAAGAATATCAGTAACCAGACAGTTTCTGGTCCCACTGACTTCCATAGTAGGAAAAATTATATACTGTGGAAGTCAATGGGACCAGAAACTGTCTGGTTACTGATATTCATATCAGAAAATCGTCTGAATGGATTCGAAAACGGTAGAACGCAACTGTTTAACTCTGGGGGAGTGGTAAAATGAGCCTATTTCCAAAAAAAGTGGAGTATCCCTTTAAACATCTAGGGCCAGATTTACTAAGGCATATTGGCTTGAGATTGCAATTCCACAAAAGCACCAATGTGTGAGTGGATAATTATGCATGTGATTTTCTCATCCCAAGGCGTCATACTGACGCTTTTGCCAATGCGTAGACATCCAACGTACCCTTTAGCGTCAATATAACACGCTTCGGTTATGGGTAGATTTAGGTCTGGGGCAGGGTTAGGGTTAGACCACTAGGAGGCGCCTTCTGCCCCATATATATGCATCTCATATTGACGCTGAAGGGTGCCATGTGCGTTGGACAGCGCAGTCTCATCCCAATTCGTCATATATCTGACGTTTTGGGACGTCTTTTGACCATTTGTCAATATATGCCTTTTTAGGGCCCCCTTAAATGTCAGTAGATGACGTTATCGGATCCTAACTCTACCCCAGACCTAAACCTAACTCTAAACCCAACTCATCACCTAACTGACATTAAAGGTAAAGCGTCAGTTGTATGACGACCCGGGATCGTCATCTACTGATGTTTAAGGGTACCCTAAAAAGGTATATATTGACGAATGGTCAAAAGACGTCCCAAGACGTCAGATATATGACGAATTGGGATGAGACTGTGTTACGTTGGATGTCTACGCATTGGCAAAAGCGTCAGTAAATGACGCCTTGGGGATGAGAATGGGCTGAATCTACGACAACGCTGTAAATTAAATCACACAGACACAGCTTGATCATTTCAATAATGACCAACGCAATCTACCCAGAGCAGCACAAATTAGCATCTGGATTTTTTGGGGTTGTAAATAATGGTGAAAATACCAGTAAACTGATAAGTGCAAATCTTAGTAATCATCACTTTGCATGATTCATCTAAATCCTCCCATAAATTTTGCATCTAAAAAGGGAAACTCCTACAAATGCATATGCAATGAGGTCAGCCATGAAAATAACACTCTTCACAACTTTCAGTGCTAATTTAAGCTTTTGTAAATCCTGATTACTACAGTTTTTTAAAGTTTTGAGCAGGTGCAAACTGTTAGTAAATCTGTACTAAATTTTCTTGTAGTCAGAGCAACAGCAAATAAATAAAATAAGTTGTAAATATAAAATGTATTATATATTATGTGATTTGAAATCGGTTGTTTCATGAAATGCATCTCATTTCACCATTTAAAGTAGTTTCTTTCTGCGACTATGGATGTTACTCATACAATGTGTACAATGTGATCTTTGTAACTCATACAATGTGTACAATGTGATGTAACTTATGTGTTTTCTTTGGTTTAATAATTATTTTTATTTAATATGACATCCTCTATGCAGTAAACAGTGAATGAGTCCATGATTCAGCAGTGTTGGACACAGTATATGCATGAATGAGTAAAATGTCTGCTACTTATGTTCCCTCATGCATCTTGTGACTTCAGCACTGCTGTGACATGATGAATGTAAGCAGAATTCAGCAAATGTCCAGTTTTGTCCTAGTTTGAGAAAATCCCTTGGCATTGTGCTGATGCTTATATCATTACAGCAACTGATGTAGATACACAACAAACAGTTCAGAATTCATCATCTGCAAAATGACAGTCAGTCCTAAAGATCGGACTTGAAAAGCCAAGTTAGATTTGTGTGCAGTGTGAATAAAATCTTAAAACAATTGGCAACACTGATAACGAATGTTTAGTGTCAATGTAAATTTCCATTTTAAGGATTTTTTAAGGCACGCTCCTGATGCAAAAGTATTTCCAAAAGGCAGGCATCTTAAAGGAATAGTTCACCCAAAAATGAAAATTCTGTCATTAATAACTCACCGTCATATCGTTTCCAGTACGCCATACGTAGGGTTTTATAAATATAAAGGTTCCAAAATGGAGCTTGCTTAGGGCGTTGGGGATGCCTACATATGATGAAAATGGCTTTGTTAATGTGTCTTGTCTCATCAGATTGACAGGTACAAATTACATTACATGATTCACATAAATAATATATTTTCAATTCAAGATGAAGAAATTAGACAAAAGTTAATTAGTTTGCATAAATTATTATTTTTGTCAATCGTTCAATTGACCGCTGTCAAATATTAAATGTTTAGGTTTCACTAATAACTGTTAACTGAAGTGTTGTGCTGGAATTCATCGCTTCTGTGAACAAAAACTGCCTACTGGTGGTTACGGACCTGACCATTTAGCACCCTATTGGTAGCTGAAACAGTGAAAAACACAAACAATTGCGATTAAAATAACTATTGCAGTGTCTAACAAGTAATAATTCAAGCAGGCAAAACATAGTTTGCTCAAGTTGGCTAATGAGGTCAGAATTCCCGGCAAGACCACCCTGCTACCCCAAATTTGTCATGGATATTAAGAAACACGAAGCAACATTCGGTTTCTGCCAACCGAATCAGGTTTGAGAAATTAGAGCATTAAATGACTTGATTAAGTTCATTCCAATACTCCGCGTGGGACGGCAGCCATCAAATTGATTCTTCAGACACAGAACATTAAGCATGATGCATAACAAGCAGACTGTATGATGTGTTGCATTAGCATGTAATTACTTCTGATTACAATTACAGAAACATTGCAACTGAAATAATTTCTCAAGACTAAACTTTTTCAATTTCCCTATTAGGGAAAAACATGGAATAAGAGGTAATTCACAGACCACCAATGTGTAGGCGACTTAGCATAAACCGTGTAAAATTGATCAACCCATCTGTGTGGCACCCTCAGGAATAGCACTTCTCTATCAGTGTCGTTGACAGGCTGCGAGTGATAAAATATGATGCGTGCCCAAGAACAGCGTTCCATATGGTGTGTGTTTTTTTGACAGAACTGTGACCTTAAACAGATGTGTCAGTTTTTCAGGTGTGCGTGCTGGGTGGGTGTCACACCTGTTTTACAAAACAACACAAGCACAAGAACGGCAATTTGTGTAAAATTAATCACTGGTTCGCAACTCATTTTGCAAAAGGACACAGAGTTTGAGATGCAACACAACTATTACTTGTATTTGATATGACTTACAGTATACCGAAGATGATAAAAGTATGCCAGTCTCTCTCTGTTTACAAGTCAGATCAAATAAAGGAAATTGTACACTTCTCTTAGCAAGCCTCATAATTTCATGTGTGTAGCACTAATGATATGGGATAAGCTAATAATAATACTTTGGGTTAGAGGTTGGCTCAAATCCTCAAACTCGCAGTAGTACTACAAATAATACTGAATATAGCATTCAGTACAAGAAGCTTTTTTCCCACATTTATTGCTCATGTGTCAGTGATGAAGGCTTTTTGGTTCATGACTGCAGTATATTTTCCAGTAGACTGATGCTGTAAATTATAAAACCTGTCAGTCTTGATTTAGTGCATTATCTCCCTTTCTAACATAAGCGTGTTAAAAATTCATAGGGGCAAGCTGACTGTTTATGACACTTTATCGATATTATATTGTGAATGCACACAACAACGTGGCTAGTATTTTAATTAATTAATTTATTTATTTATTTTGCATAGAGCCAGTCTTTGGATAAATATAGACTCACCTAAAGGATTATTAGGAACACCATACTTAATACTGTGTTTGACCCCTTTTCACCTTCAGAACTGCCTTAATTCTATGTGCCATTAATTCAACAAGGTGCTGAAAGCATTCTTTACAAATTTTGGCCCATATTGATAGGATAGCATCTTGCAGTTGATGAAAATTTGTGGGATGCACATCTAGGGCATCGAAGCTCCCATTCCACCACATCCCAAAGATGTTCTCTTTGGTTGAAACCTGGTGACTGTGGGGGCCATTTTAGTACAGTGAACTCATTGTCATGTTCAAGAAACCAATTTAAAATGATTATCCTGCTGGAAGTAGCCATCAGAGGATGGGTACATGGTGGCCATAAAGGGATAGACAGGGTCAGAAACAATGCTCAGGTAGGCCGTGGCATTTAAACGATGCCCAATTGGCACTAAGGGGCCTAAAGTGTGCCTGGAAACATCCCCTACACCATTACACCACCTCCACCAGCCTGCACAGTGGTAACAAGGACAAAAACAACATGTGGATGAAAGACAACTACCAGAATGCACTTGCTTCACTGCCCAAGGAGGCCATGCCTACCGGTAACAGAGCGCAGTAGTTAAACAACAAGTCTAGGCTACTAGTGAGTCTCCGTGATGAGTCTGCCCGAAAATGTGTTTCGGCTTTCAGCGCGAGGCCGGTGGCGTGATTATCGAGATGAGCTACACCTGTGCGATGCACCGTTCTCGTATCTTTTACAGAGGAGCGGAATTTTCTTAGCAGTGTTAAAACTCAATTAACTCGATCACCTGTTTAGCGCTGAATGTAAACACTACATTCAGATATCACCAATTGGAATGAATTCAGTTAGATGGAAACAAAAGGTGTGCATGTAAACAATGAATGGCGAATGCAGAAGCAAAAGCTAAATCCCGGGATTCGGATATCGACAGCCGGACATATTCAGGAAAAGAGAGGATGGTCACCCTGACACAGCTTTCTCCACAGAACAAGAGCCTGCTAGCTTAGCTTCCAAAAAAAAGATGGCTGACATTATGTGTATGTGATATAGTGGATTTTAAGTCTTTTCAAATGCATTATAATATTGTTTATTTGCTAAAAAAAAGAAGAGTGTTATGTTCATTTATTAAATTAATTATTTTCGTTGGCATACCCAACACTATCTCACGACCAATTTGTACGAATTCGACGAATTATTAAAACGTGTCTAATTCGCAACTAATTCGTACGACCTCACCTTACATATTATTTTGTCTAAACCCAAGTGATGGGTAGGTTTAAGGGTGGGGTAAGGGGTAGGTCATTCGTATCGAATTCATACGAACTGGCCAATTCATAAAATATGTACGATTTCGTACTAATTCGTACGAGCTAGGTCGTATGAATTGTTACGAATTAGCCACTTTTTAATCATTTGTCCGAATTCGTACAACTTGGTCGTGAGATCGGTTTGGCATACCAGAGTGATGATGTCATCGCACGCGTTCAGTAGCCCGCGTTTCTCCTTGATGTGCTTCATTCAGAGTAAATACAACGAAGCCATCACTGCAGCGCTCATGTTATTTCTTTATCATTTTTTATACTTCTTTTTCAGGAGTATTACAGTTTTGTTCGGTGGAGTGACTCCCTGACTGGTAGAGCTCATTTAGCAACATCGCCCCCTTCTTAGTTTCCCAGATAAGCAGCAGTGTGAAAGAGACAGATTGAGCAGTGTGTGCACTTGGAGTTGTTACAAGGTCAAGTCAGTCAGGTAAACGCCACCATCAACAGCCTGTCTACACGGAAGCCAAAAATGGATGAGCTTAAACATCTTCAGGATGAAATTGATGAGAAATTATGCACACTTTCATGCTAAAAGCTGGAAAAACTCAGTGTCTTACTTCACCTAACACAAGAGGATGAGCCAAATGTGACTCGTTTGTCACTCTTGAACCGTCTAGTAACTATCTTCTGAGAACGGAGCTGAGACGAGTTAGAAGATGGAGGCATGGCTGAACTTTTGACAATTAATTACAATCTGAGTCAGCTTAAGGGAATCACAGTTAATGCTTCTGAACAAGGGGCAGAGAAAGAGGAAAATAAATCTGGAGAGGTTAACACAGTACAGAGAGAAATGCCAAAAAGTGGAAAAGGTGCAGTTGAATTGTTTTCTACCATGCCCATTAGTCCTGCCGCACTACATAATGCAGGAAACAGACAGACATATGTAGACAATGGCCAGGTTTATTCTCCAAATCCAGTACATAGACAAGTGAACTCAGCATGGCAGAAAGACTTCAAAATTTCTGGTCTAATAGGAGACCCAGGACAGAAGGATCGTCTCTCTATTCTCCAGTCTGGCACAGCAGATTGAAAGTGGTTTAAATAAGGGCTATCCAGAACAGGAAATAATAGATTCTGTCATCAGAGTTATCACACAAGGGCTTCAGCTGCAGAGCTATCTAGAGGGAAAGGCAGGGCTGACACTCCCAATGCTGAGACGGATACTTCAGTGTCATTATCAGGAGAAAAACAGATTATTGCCAAAAACAAGCTCTGTGATCCATACAAGTTTATTATACTTGCACGTTTTGTCCATCAAGATAATTATCACATGAACACAACGTTTATGAATTTTGAAGCCTAAATGCACCACGGCTGCTCGTCACCATCACTTAGCTTCTGACAACGAACTCAGTGTCTCTGAAAACATTTTCCCACAACTTTTGAGTGATAGAATAGTTTTATAGCACAATTATAAGCACAAGGATGCTGCAAAAGCGAACCGAGCTTATCTTTTTGGTGTGATGACATTTAATGTCCTCGGAAGCCTTCCCATTTAGCCACTTGTTTGCATCTGCCTTTTTCAGGACACATTCAACAGCTTAAAAAAATCACAAGTGGGGTAATATTGATGTATTTTATGTTGTAGACTAAAATGTGAAAGTGTCTTTAGCTCATGACTTTAGACCAGACTTTATTTCAGCCATTAAACCAAACCCCCATTCAAAAAACTAGTGATGTAGTACTTCGAGTCTCGACTCAGACTCTACCCTTCAAAGACTCGGTCTCTGACTTCTAACTTCGACTGTATTTGAAAACCAACGGACTTGGTCTCTACTTTGATTCTGACCCTTCAAAGACTCTGGTCTTGACTCTGGACTCGACTGTGTTTGAAAACCAACGGATTCAGTCTCAACTTTAGATCTTAACCCTTCAAAGACTTGGTCTTGACTTCGGACTCGACTGTATTTGAAAACCAACGGACTTGGTCTCGACTCTGAGCTTGCTTACTCTGATTCGAACTTCAACTGTATTTGAAAACTCAATGGACTCTGGTCTCAACTTCGGACTTTAACCCTTTAAGACTCTTGGCTCTTGACTTTAACTCGATTGTATTTGAAAACCAACGGACTTCGGTCTTCAACTCGGACTCTACCCTTCAAAGACTTCGGCTCTTGACTCTGAACTCGGTATAGGCTGGTCTCATCCCCATCACTACAAAAAAAATGACTTTGTGATGATGGAACCGGAAGTGCTAAAATGCGAACTTACTTTCATATTTTGGCCAACAAAGTGATGTCATACCTGCACCACTCTGTCAGTGCAAGCTAATTAAAATTCATGAGCTCAGTAAAATTGCCTACCTTTTGCCCTCCACACTAAAACTCAGTCACCTCTGGTCGGAGTGACACCTAGAAAATATTATTTGCACTATCACCTAATGCTTTATTTGAAGGGTGTGCATAAGATTGACATGACACTGTCATAAACATGACATAACACCTGTCATGAACATGAAGGAGTCTTATGAATGTTTATGATTGTTGTCATTAAGTGTCATTCGGTAAATTGACACTTTAAATGCAAAGTTGACATTGTTTAAATGTCTTTGTTATGACAACTTGACATTAACAAAGACAAAAATGTCTTTGTCATGGCAACTTGACATTAACAAAGGGAAAAATGTATTGTTTATGACAACTTGACATAACCAAGAAACCATAACCTGTTAACCTGTAATGTGTTAACATTACATTACCCTATCATATGTTATGGTTGGTTTTAACTTTGGTTGTCATGACACCATTATAACTGTGACATGAATAAAGTAAAGTGAAACACATTGTACTAGCTATAAAGATGTAATTAAGGGTCATTAGACTGTCAAATGCTTTAACAACAGTGTCATTAATATTTCCTTTTACCTCAAGTAAAGTGGAACACGTTGGACTAGTTATGATTTCTTGGTTAATGTCAAGTTGTCATAACAAAGACATTTCTGTCTTTGTTAATGTCAAGTTGTCATAATCAAGACATTTTTGTCTTGGTTAATGTCACGTTGTCATGTTGTTCTAGTATAAACCAACCTCTGCCATTATGGGGGTTTAATAAAACAGAAAAAAAAACAAGAAAGATCCGGATCTTTCCAAGATCAAATTATTAGATCCAAAGGTAGCACTTTATTTTTGCAGTCATGTTCCCCATGTACATACTATGTACTTTTAATAGTAATTACAATAACTTGGTAATAACAAACCAAAAACCTTAAACTTATCCATAACCCGTGTAGTTGCCTTTTTAACAGTACTTTCTTAGATAAGTACACTGCAAGTACATGTACTATAAAATAAAGTAGGCAACAACAATCCATCCAGATCTAATCCAGATCGATTTGAAGGATGTGTCATTTCACATTTCACGTAGCTGTACACCCGCGAAGGACACTGAATGTCACTTTAATCCTTTCAAGCTTGTTGTGTGAATACTAGGAGCACAAGCGGTGCTTAAAACAAGCTTCACGGTTTGATACGCCCACCATGTGAAGTACCATCAGACAGGAGATACTGTGGATTCCTTGCATCTATTGTGTATTCTCCGCACAAGAGTTGAGTGTTGCGAACAGGTGTGAAGTACTCCGGGCTTCACAGCATAATTTGTCTCAATGACACATCTGTCATCCGCAGCTCTTTACTGAGGTGTGTCCGTTATACCTCAGAGTGCATTCGACAATTTTCCTAAAAAACTGAGACGGAATCTGGAGCCAGTTGTGTATGACGAAAACATGGAAAATAGATTGACAGCTCATTGAGAAATTAAGGTTTTATAAATCTTAATCAGTACTTTATCTTGTTTTGTCAATATGTTTAAAGCACGAGGCAGTTACTTGACAAGCAAACGATTTTTATGTATTTTTAATTAATAATCTAAACAAGCATGAAACAATAACATATTGTAATGACATTTACAAAAGATTTATATTTCAAATAAATACAGTTCTTTTGAACTTTCTCAGTCATGAATCCTGAAAAATGTATACCAATTTTCAAAATATTGTAATTGTATATTGTTAATGTTATATATATATATATATATATATATATATATATATATATATATATATATATATATATATATATATATATATATATATATATATATATATCTGTTTATCTAAACTGTTTTTAACATTGATAATAAGAAATCATATGTTTTCTGAAGGATCATGTGACTGAAGACTGGAGTAATGATGCTGCAATTCAGGAATAAATTACAATTTAAGATATATTAAAATAGAAAACAGTTATTTTAATAATATTTCACAATATAAATGTTTTTACTGCATTTTTATTAAATAAATGCAGAAATGATGAGCACAAGATTATTATTTAAAAAGCATTAAAAAATCGTATACCCAAACTTTTAAACATACAGCACAATTACATATTATACTATTCTTCACAGGCCAAATATTTGTGTTTATACTCTCTAAAAATGCTGGGTTATTTTAACCCAACTTTGGGTCAAATATGGACAAACCCAAATGTTGGGTTAAAAATGCAATTAAAAAATGTAACCCAATGGCTGGGTTTGTCCATATTTGACCGAAAGTTGGGTTAAAACAACCCAGCATTGTTTACAGTGTATGCATATTATATGAGCTACCAAGAAACAAGCAATTTCACTGTGTACGAAAACATGGCAAGGGAGAGGGAATCTCATTTAAATAATGAGGTATATCACCTGTTGGTGGTCTCGGATAAGGACATCAATTTGTGCTGTATCCAATTTTTAAAATATGTAATGAAAATGATATTAATACCGTGCCCTTATATTATATGAGAAAGCTGTTCATCACATAACACTCTCTTTTTTAGAAATGATGTACGTTCTGCACTTTCTATAGATGATGAGGAGTTCCTTATTTAAATTTAGTAATTAAAGTACAATTAAGGTCTACTAATAAAACCTCATCTGATCCTTTGATGATCGGCCAAGTCAATTACTTCGTATCTATGCATTTTATTTTCTCATTACAATTTCCAGCACTGCCCTATTTGCCACTTTTAAATTAAAGCAAGCACTCTGTGCATCAAGCTCGGGTTTAATCAAGTGGAAACCTCCAAAGCCCCTCTGACTCTGCGGCAAGCAATCAAATCCAGCCTCTCAACCTATCACCAGGAGCCCAAGCCTCATCAGGATCAGCCACACTGTGGCATATCTGCATTACGGCGGGCAGAAATATCGGCGACTTGCTGAAAAGGCCCTCGCTGTGACTAATGTCCAAAAAGTGAGCGAGAATCCGGCCTGACTTTCAGAAGAAGATGAGATGAGAGGAGATGACCTCTCCACATTGTTTGAAAGCCATAATAACTTAAACGATGGCAGGCTGAGGTCTCGTTGAATGATTTATGGCTGGCAAAGAGTAACATCTGTGGCGAGATGTCAGCTGTCAGCTGTCAAAGAGATGAAAGCTTTCAGACGAGGCTTGCAGCATTTGTCAATATGCCACAGTACCCTCCAGCCTCAGGATAGAGTAAGGGGCATGGGGTGTCTCGAGCAGATGTCATGCTTGAACGTAGACTCCGTAACACATTCTGATGTGGGACGTCGTGGGAGGGAAAAGGCTGGAGGACGCTGGCCAGACAGACTAGTACTCTTGTAGGCATTTTGTAGAACATATCGCATTTCCCAAAGGCATAGTAATCCCATACTCACAGGAGAACCTGCAAATCCCTGAATGCAACAATAATGTTATGCATCTACACATTCAGGTGTAAAAACACCTCCACGCATCATGCCTGTGTGTAGACGGAGATAATGATATTCAGAAATCATAATCATGATGATAATCAAAACTTCCTGAATACTTAATACAGATGTTCTCGCAAAAGTTATTTTCTATAATAACCGTAACACTTTACAATAAGGTTCATTAATTAACATTAGTTAACCTTAGTTACCATTAACTAAGAATGAACAGTGTGAACTAACATGAGCAAACAATGAACAGCTGTCGGTAACACTTTAGAATAACTACACAAGAACCAATGAGTAACACAATATTAACAATCTAGTAACTATTATTACAAGAAACTCTGATTAACGAACTAGTAAGTAATAGCGCACAGATGAAAGTGGTAGTTCACTATTAAGTAATCAATAACTACTATTTTTGTAATACTTCCCAGAAAAAGTTTATTAACAATCTAGTAACTACTATTAACTAAAAGAAACTCTTATTAACGAATTAGTAAGTAATAGCTCACAGATGAAAGCGGTACTAGATACTTCTGTAGAAATTACTAATTATTTGGATTCGTATTATAAAGTGAAGATCATTGGAACTAACTAGTAATGACTCAAGTTTTTCTAAAGACATTTTCTAAAAGTATACTAAAGTTCACCAAAAATCTCAAACGTTGCACAAATCATGACTAGATCATGTAGTAACACTTGAGTCATTACTAGTAAGTTCCAATGATCTTCACTTTATAATACAAATCCAAATAATTAGTAATTCCCACATAAGTATCTAGTAACACTTTCATCTGTGAGCTATTACTTACCAATTTGTTAATAAGAGTTTCTTTTAGTTATTAGTAGTTACTAGTTACTAGAAAGCACTTTCAGTTTGTTCGGAAACAGATGAGCGTAAATGGCAACGTTTTATCATGTTGGTTGTTGTACGTATTGCAGCAGTTCGGGAATTAAATGTCCGGTGAGTTAATTTTTGTACCCAATTAATTTTTGGACTTTTGTAAAAAGCCATGCATGCGGCTAACTATGTGATGCAAACATCAAAACATATTAGTTTATAACTCATGAACTATTGCAAAAGCAGTAACATATTGTGAAAGGAACCTCTTTATTAATCAATAATCCACACTGTAAAAAAAATATTGTTGGTTTAGGTATACCTGGTTGCCTTAAAATTTTAAATTCATTGAAATGGAAAAAATTGAGTTAATACAATGAAGGAGTTTGATTTAATCATCAGAAACTCAAAATATTATGTTATCTGAACTACATAAATGATTTAAGTTGATTTGACAAAAGAAAAAAAGTTGTGATTACAAAGGAAATATGAAAATATTTTTTTTTACAGAGTACTTTCTGACAATTGTTGGTGTTTTACTCCAACTAGTGTTAATTTCAGCTGAAACTGTAATATGCCTATGTATATGTACGTTTTTGGAGTTTTGCAGAAATGTTGGTTGAGGTAGAATTTCCCGAGATCCCAATTTTGTCACATTACAACAGTAAAATAAGTTGCAAATATAATTTCATGGTGACTTTAGAAGTAAAACTTTTTTAAAGAAACTACTCAGTTTGACACCATCTTATGTTTATACATACAGTGTTTTTCTATTTCTCAAGAGACTCAAGAGTAGAGGACAACCACTGTAGCACAGCACATATACCGAATAAAAGGCTTGTAATAACTGACCATTCAGATCAATATGACTGCAGAAAATAATTTCACTCAGATATTTATTTCACCTCATATGGGACTGTAACAGCATCAAAACATTTGCTTTAAAGCACTTTAACAGCAACCACTAAAATGATAAGGAAGGCATCCTTGCCCAAAGCGTTCTTCGTATTTGTTTAAACCTTGGCACTGGACAGGCATCGGAAATCGGTAATAGGCATAGCAAGGTCAGTATTATCCGAGGGTTGTGAAGAGGTCGGGGTGCTGAATTCTCTGTCTGAAGCTATGGAGCATGTTGCCAATGATATTTGTATGTAAGAAAATAACATATTTTTAATTGTGAGGAGTCATTGCCTGGAGAGTTCTGTTCAAAAGGGGGCAAGCTGCTGAGGTCAGGGTTAGCAGACGCAGAATGCACGATATGTTAATTTAGAGTGAGCAGTTTGCATGGAAATGTCATGGCAATGTTCCTCTCATATTCCGCATTCATTTGTACACTCGTGAATATGGACAAGGAATATTTAACAAATTTAAGGAGTTGGCTATGTGCCAATGTTGAAAAACTACTCCCTCTCCATTCTATGGAAGTCAATGGGGTCAAGCTTTGGATCATGGTCATGGTTTGGATCAGCTTGAGGGTGAGTAAATGATCCCTTAAAGGGATACTCCACTTTTTTCGAAGAGTTACTGTCGAGTTTTATCGTTTTGAATCCATTCAGCCGATCTCAGGTTCTAGTGGTACCACTTTTAGCATAGCTTAGCATACATCATTGAAGTGCACAAGATTAAAAAGAAGAAATATTTTTCCTATTTAAAACTTGACTCATCTGTAGTTACATCGTGCACTAAGACCGACGGAAAATGTAGCGATTTTCTAGGCTGATATGGCTAGGAACTCTCATTCCTACTCTCATTCCTGCGTAATAATCAAGAAACTTTACTGCCGTACCATGAGTGCAGCAGGCGTAATGATATGACGCAGTGGCCGAAAATAGTCCCCAGCTCGGTATTAGCCTATTTCCAGGTGCTGCGTCATAATATTGCGCACAATGTGCACAATGTAACTACAGAAGAGTAAAGTTTTAAATAGGAAAAATATCAAAAGTCTTTGGTCATTTTATTTTTGAGAAATGCTGCTGGTCTTGTCCACTTCAATGACGTATGCTAAGCTATGCTAAAAGTGGTATCGCCAGAACCAGACATTAGCTGAATGGATTCAAAAATGATAAAAATCAACAGTTTAACTCTGGGGAGTTGTAAAATTAGCCTATTTCCCAAAAAGTGCAGTATATCCATTTAAGATCCATTAAAAGCCTGTGAGAGCTAAATGTACACTGAATCTTGAAACCATTATTTTGCCAACTTGTTGAAAAGTACTGTGATTCATTTAACAAATCTCTGGTTCTGAACAGCCAGAAAATACACACAACTGATGAAATATTGCATGGAAAACCAAGAAATTCAGTTAAATTAATATTTTGCTATTGTAGCAACAGCATTGATGTGTAAATCACAAACTGAGATATATACAGATAGATAGTCCCTCGAAAATAAGGGAGCAGACGTTCTCATTATGTTGTGGGGCTTTTTTTCTGTTCCTCCTACCGTCCTGCATTCAGCATCATCAGTAGACTATTATTTAGGGCTTCTATAGAAGGATGTTCTTTAGGGGCCAGACCTGAGCATTCCTTCAGAAAAAAATCAAACCTTTGGAAGTGTCTCTCTCTCGAGTTCTGGCATCAGGTTCAATCCCCCAGTGCATCTCAGAAGGGAAATATAGCATCTGCAGACATGTTTCATGCAAGAAATCCTGGTGCATAATTTAGTGGTCTGATGCAAAATGTCCAGCTATTCCTTCTCATCAGTTTACTAGCCACTCAAACGCACCGGACAAATTAATACATTTATGATCTTCTCAAACCAAAAGGATCAATATTCAACTAAAAAATTAATAACAAGCCGAGACAATAGGAATCTAAAATACAAAATAATATTGTGCCAACAGTGTGCTTTTCTAAGATTATCATGCAGTAAAAATTACACACTAACAATCATAAAGAATGCATTAAATTTACCAAAAAGTGAAAGAAAATAAATGTCTGTTACCAAAAAAAAAAAAAAAAAAAAATATATATATATATATATATATATATATATATATATATATATATATTCTTTTTTTCTCAAATGTAGTTGTTTAGAACCAACTTTAGAAGTCAACAATGTATCACGGTTTTCACAAAAATATTAAGCAGCACAACTTTTTTCATCATTGATGATAATAAGAAATGTTTCTTGAGGACCAATTCAGAATATTAGAATGATTTCTGAAGAATCATGTGAATGAAGACTGAGTAACTGCCATCACAGAATTGTAATATTACATTTTAATATTATTTCTCAAAAATTGTGTTTTACTGTATCAAATAAATACAGCCAAAGAGACTTTTTTCAAAGTCATTTGAAAAAAATCTTTCTGACCCCTGACTCCTTTTGACTCTTGTATCCACATTTCAACGCATTCTCATCCCAAGGCGCCATATTTTGACACTTTTGCAAAAGCTCAATATTCAACGCACATGGCACCCTTAAGCGCCAAATGAGATGGTTAAGTTTTAGGTATGGGGTAGGGGTAGGGTTAGACCACTAGGAGGCGCCTTCTGCCCTATTTATTTTTACGTCTCATTTGGCGCTAAAGGGTGCCATGTGCGTTGGATATTTACGCTTTTGCAAAAGTGTCAAAATATGGTGCTTTGGGATGAGAACGGGTTCCACATTTTTCTCAGACACACCCAGACATTCAGAACTGTCCCACACTTCCAACACAACCATTAACAGAAACATTTATTGGTCTAATATTTAATTCTGTTGGCTGTTTTATTCTCATGCTGAATTTTCAAGATCACACAACTTAAGAAGTAAGTTAAGAAGCTTCATAAAACCATCTGGGAGGAAACATCCTCTCTTCCAATAAAAGAGTAAGACTTGAGGTGTGTTTTTTGCATTAATATTCCATAATAAACACTTCAGAACCACTGCTAGACATCAGAACACCTCTAAGAGATGTACTGGATAGGGTCCCAAGCCTCCCAACCAAGAAACATGAAAAATACTGCCTGACAGAAAATGGAGGGATTTAGCAAAGATTTAAAAATGAATCGTTGGTTCTGTTATCAGGCAGGATCAGATGCAGCAGAGATCTGGCCCTTCCCTTGTAACATGATCTGAACACACACATATCCGCTCAGCAGTGTGTGGGGAACGTGTTTTGCAGAACAGTGAGCAGATCAAGTATATCGATCTGAAAAGAGATTAATAAAACAGTGGAGACTATCCACTAATTAGATCCAATTAAATACCTTCTTTTCTTTGAAATTGATTACAGACCCGTTTTGTTCCTTTTTTCCTTCTTTTTTATTCACTCTGACTATTAATTATGCTTTAACTTTGCTTTATCTTTTCATCCATTGTAATTGTATAATATCTATCTATCTATCTATCTATCTATCTATCTATCTATCTATCTATCTATCTATCTATCTATCTATCTATCTATCTATCTATCTATCTATCTATCTATCTATCTATCTATCTATCTATCTATCTATCTATCTATTCTATCTATCTATCTATCTATCTATTCTATCTATCTATCTATCTATCTATCTATCTGATCTATCTATCTACACTGTGAATATATTCATGATTTGTAATCACAACATTTTTTTTGTCAAATCAACTTAAATAATTTATATACTTTAGATAACATAATATTTTGAGTTTCTGATGATTAAATCAATCTCCTTCATTGTATTAACTAAATTTTTCCATTTCAATGAATTTAAAATTAAGGCAACTACTTCATTTTTTAAGTTCAACCAACAATATTTTTTACAGTGTATCTATCCATCCATCTATCCATCCATCCATCTAAAAAGTTCTGTTGATAAAACAGCTTAAACCAACAAAAATCTGAACATATGTTATATTATATGTTGATATGTATAATTATATGTAATATGTTATATTACAGTTTTTCTCTGTCGCTTTGGTGCATTTCTCACATCTCTATTTACATTTCCACAACAGTTAATGCAGTTCTCAAGACAATTAGTACAAATTGCAAAACTTAGTTGATAACCTGCAAAAGTGTGTCACTTGCTCAAAATGGATAACTCATTCCTCAAAAGCAAGTATTCATGTCAATGAAAGTGTCAATGTCGTCAAGATAAAAAGTCCTAACACCAGTGTTTATGAACAAGATAGTCAAATGGCTTTGTCATGTTTTCATTATGACAGTTTACTCTGTAAGAGTTTGCCAATGCAAAAAAGTCAGATCTTGGTGACACTACCTGAAAATGCTCAAGACAGTCCTATAAACTATTTGCACAGCCATTTGAAAACTACAGTAAAGTTTCACATTACTGTATTTAGTGAGGTACAGTAATTGAGTACAAGACAGGGAATATGTATGTTTCACATTTTTACTGCATGGTCTTTGCAATTCTAATTTGTTCAGAGCATTGTGCAAAAGAAAAAATACACCCTTATTTACAACAAACATAAACTCCCTTTGGGTAGATCGGTGCACAACTCTAAACAATATCACAGTACATATTGGAACTGAACATACAACATACATACTGTAAGTCATTCATGCACATCTCTTCTCATCAGTGAAAGCTGAGGTTCGCCTGCGAGAAATTGTTCAATTTAGGATACAAAATATTTTTTTTTAAAGATAAAAAAATTAAAAAATAAAATTTGCTTGACGGATTTTGACAACTAGTTCAACATTTTTGTATGTGATGACTCAAGCAATGAAATGAGGACTATTAGTTTTATATGGAATGACTATTCAGCATTCACAAGTATAGTTAATTTGGACTGATATGACTTAAGCAAATGATAATGTTATAAAACAGCAGAGAGTTGTATGAAAGCAATTGATGCATGTCCAAAAGCATTTGCAATTTGTTAGAAGGAATGAAAAACTGCTACTATGATGTGCACAAATGACAAAATGTTGTGGAGGTTGAACTAACTGTTGTGCAAATGTAAATAGCGATGTGAGAAATGCACCAAAGTGACTGAGAAAAACTGTAGTATAATTTATATACTACTTCAGGTCTCATCCCAAGATGTCATATAACTGACATCTTGGGACGTCTTTTGACCATACGTCAACATACGCCTTTTTAGGGTACCCTTAAACGTCGGTAGATGACGTTATCGAATCCTAACTCTAACCCTAGACCTAAACCTACCCCGTCACCTAACTGACGTTAAAGGTAAAGCGTCAGCTGTATGACGGCCCAGGATCGTCAACTAAACGACATTTAAGCGTACCCTGAAAAGGGCGTATGTTGACGTATGGTCAAAAGACGTCTCAAGACGTCAGTTATATGACGACTTGGGATGAGACTGTGTTATATATATATATATATATATAACACAGTAATATATATATAGAGTTTTTTAAGTTTAAGCTTTTCATATTTATTTATTTCTAATTTATTTCAGCGTTTACTTAAGTTAACAAAACTATAAATTATTCATAATTGCATGCAACTAACCATAACTAATCTAACCGTATAGTAAGGACACCTTAAAAATAAAGTGTAAACCATGTTTTTGGTAACATTTAATGTTGTGTTGTTTTTTTAATCTGCCTAATTGTACGCATTATTCATTTGAGTTTTTAACTAAAATTATTACGTTTTATTTAGCATTATCATGTTAAACCAGTAAGCTACATTGGAAATATACAAGCCTCTGTATTTGATCTGTAATGTGCTTAACAGTTTTGACTTCAGGCCAGCAGGCGTGAAGGCAAAGCTAGGGTTTACGCAGGCTTGCATAACTTTCTCATCGAATATCCACTATTAGTATGCACCAATAATCTCCAACAATATAACATGATGTGCCATCTAGAGTGCAATCACTAACATTAGAAAATTGCAGAATCATATCACTCAGTACCACCATCATTATCCTGATTAAAATCATGGTGCAATTTATGTGAGCTGTGAATGTCCTCTTGAGCCCTATTAAGTGGTATTGTGTTTTTACCGCAGTGATTTTACCCCAGATTAAGGTGAAGCAGTCGGTACAGGATGTAGTCAATACTTAAGTTGTCAAAATTCAGCATAATTAGATATTATATATATACACACAAAATAGACATTCACTAAAAACTTAAATACAAATACTTCTGGCTGGGTACCAAACCAGAGTCCTATTATTGTGCTATTGTGGGCCAAGTAAGAACTAATAAATCAGACAAACCCATTTGGAGACCACAAAGCTGGAAAGAAACTAAATTGGATCTTAAGAAAGATAAGAGTGACCGAGAAAACAGTGCCTTACAAAGATTACCAGAAGTCACTTTTTGGGTGAGTCAATGGAGAAATTTCTAAATCAAGTTGTGTTTTCTTGGCCAAAGATCACAGTTAATATTTCTGCTAAGAAAAAAAAACAGAGTCCATTGTAATGTGCAAAACAATCAGCTTAGTAACAAGATGAACACAGCAACAATATTGCTATCTCAGTGCTGCAGTTCTCTGGGTTCATTTCAACTATTCAATAACTACAATGGAAGATGGCACTATTTGTGTTTATATGAAAAGAGAGATAACGCATCACTGGTGAGATACGAGAGACGTGAACAGCGCACATGAGAAGATTGATATATAGTTGGATGAACCTGACATGGAACCCTTAAACAAACCCAATGGTATCTCATGACCAATTTGTACGAGTGATTGAAAGATGGCTAATTTGTACAACCTCACTCATTTTGGGGCAGGGTCAGGGGTAGGTAATTCGTACAAATTCACACAAATTTGGCAATTCATAAAATATGTTCGATTTTGCAAAAATCATATGAATTCCTACGAGTGAGGTCATATGAATTAAATTAGCCACCTTATGTAAAAAAGTTGGGACAAACCCATATTGTGCCTATATTAACCCCACTATGAAATGTTGGCTGGTATAAATACTGTGAGAAATATTCACTGAAGTAACGTGTGACAACGGTGGTTGATTTTAGTCAGTTATTAAAGGAGTAGTTCACTTTGAAAAACTTTTGCGATAATTTACTCACCCCATGTCATCCAAGATGTCCATGTCTTTCTTCAGTTGAAAAGAAATTAAGGTTTTGATGAAAACATTCCAGCATTTTTTCCTGGGAACCAAACGGTTCAAGGTCCAAAAGACAGTTTCAGTGCAAATTGCAAACTGTTCAAAGGGCTTTAAAACAATTCCAGACGATGAATAAGGATCATTTAAAAAATAAAAATAACAAAGCTTAAGTTTTATGAGCTAAAATGCTCGCCTTGCTCTGTTCTGTGTGACTCTCCTGTTCGAACTCGTTCATCAAAATGAACAAATCTTTTTTCGAGTCTAATTCGTTCATTTCGTTCGTTGAATGAACCAAATGATTTGTTAAAAGATTTGTTTATTTTGTTGAACGAGTTCGAACAGGAGTCATGAACCTGCATCACAGAACAGAGCAAGGCAAGCATTTGAGCTTATAAAACTTAAACTTTGTTATTTATTTTTAAATTACTGATTGTTTCGCTTGATAAGACCCTTATTCGTCATCTGGAATCGTTTAAAGCCCTTTGAACAGTTTGCACTAAAACTGTCTTTTAGACCTTGAACCGTTTGGTTACCAGTCCATTATATTGAGAAAAATCCTGAAATGTTTTCATTAAAAACCTTAATTTCTTTTCGACTGAAGAAAGAAAGACATGGACATCTTGGATGACATGGAGGTGAGTAAATTATCAGCAAAAGTTTTTGTAAAAGTGAACTACTCCTTTAATATCATTGTTGTATCTGTAGCTTTTATGATAAGTTGTGAATGAATATACATGGATGTATACATGCAGACACATATAAGGCCCTGTGTTTTCATCTAGAACTTATTTGACTCACTATAACTCCATGCTGTATGCATTTGAAGTGCTAAATAGTTTAACAATCAGAACACAAGTTGAATATTTCAATGTACCCATTCAGTACATGTCACCTCAACCTCTGCATTGGAATGAAAGTTAAACATCCTTGAGTTTTCATAAATTTGCCCTTGCATATGTTCAGCCATTGCCAGTGCTTTTGTACAAAAAAGTGCTGTTTTTCTATTCGAATAAAGAAAAGTAAAGGGTTAGCCTAGTCCACCACACAACTTCACCTGACAGGGTTTAATCCCCGCAACCAATTCCTTCTTTTTTCACACCACAACCGGTCTTCCCCTTCTGTACCTGACTCTGACTTGAAATGGAATTTCGTCTCGTCAGCCTTGAATGTATAATACAAAGGGATACCTTTGTCCTCTCTGTAAGTGCTGGGTAATGAACTGTGTGGAATGCAATCTGGCACTAACTAAAAAGCTCTTTTCAGCCCCATTTTAGAAGGACGGCACTTTAGACTGAAGAGCCTGACTGACTCCCAACCCTCTACTCTTTTTTAAAAAAACATCTTCCTCTTCTTCTTTAAATTGAGAAATTCTTACCAACATGAACATCTTAATATGCACTCTTTTAACCTTCATGATTCTTTTTGCTTTGTGAAAAAAGGACATTTGAACAATCATCAGACTTGAGACTAAATATTACAAAATGGCTCAAGTGAAGGAAAAATATTTATTTGCTGGTGTCTGTTCAGAGCATTTGTGCCAAGTATGCTGAAGGTTTTAATAATAAAAAATCCATTTTTAGTTTTGCCTTTAGAGCTAAAAAGACCAGCTTAAAGTATAAGCTACATAGTAAATGGCATTCCCATCCTATTTACTTTTAAAATGTGCTTCTGAATGAAGCAGAATATTCAACAGAAAAAAGGCGGAGTGGGACCTGATTGGATTGCAAAATGTTCTCTATATGTGCTTTTTGTGTAATGGAGGCCAGCTAGTAAGAGCTTTGTGAGTAAACCTCACTCCCCTGGCCTCAAGAGCCTTTTAATATTTCCTAGAACTAATGGTGGAAGTACCCGCTTTTTTGCGTGTCCGGACCACAGGAATTGAGAATGATTTTAGTTCTAGGATCGTCTTTTGGAGGAACTAAATTAAGAGTTGGGTCTAACCCAGCACTATAGGAACAGTGACATAAGTGTACACTTATTGGTTGGTAAAATGCAATACACCAGCACCCGCCATTTAAAAAAAAGCTGTGTAAAAGCTGTGTAGCCCATATGTTTACTCCTACACAAACTAACTCTACAAACATGGAAAACAGTGAATGATGGACCTCTCAACCTCTATGCTTAGCCAAGGAGAAAACCCAGCAACTTTGAAGGACCGAGTGAAAAGTGATTATGTGTTTCTGTGACATTGGGCATCAAATACACAGCAAACGGAAAATACTTTTTCATCCACAGACTTTTTTTGTATTACACTTTTGTCTAATAACATATTAGACAGGACTGTTAAACAGAGCGTAAACTAATGAAGAGGGAGAATGGGAGTGGTGTTTGCTCAAGCTCTGGCCTAGAACTACCAAGAACCTTGTTCCTAGAACTAGTGGATTTTGGTGCCGTGACCCAGATAAGTGAAGGCAATCGCTGTGTAAGTAAACCTCACTCTTATATCCTCAAGAGGTGCACTAATGACACTAAAGGCTACGGGTTAGTGTTAGCCACCCTTGTCAGAAACACAGGTTCAAATCCCGCTCAGAGTGGTGAAAGTTTTTCAAAGAACTTGATGATGTCACTCAAAAAGGAAAGTTGTTTAAAGATCTTGATGATGTCACTCAAAAAGTAAAGTTGTCTTAGAGACGAAGCAAAATTACATTATGATAAAATATTACTGCACAAAGTTTATTACTTTGTATTAATATGGATAATTCATTTGTGCATGTAATTCCAAAGAACCTACATTGAAAAAAAACAAAAAAAATTTAGCTATCCCTTTAAGAACATAAGCTGACTTTAATCAGACCAAAGGTTTTAATTTTTTTATCTATTTTTTGTTTATTTTGTTTGTTTTAGATATATAGCAATCATCTGATCATGATTACCAAGCTAGTGAAAATTTTTGAGCACAAAGCATTATCCTCTGGATATAGGCTGAAACAGAACTGCCAGCAGAAGGAAAGGACAGAGAGGGCGCTCCCTGATGAGTGATGCATTATTCTTATTTGACAACCTGCTGATTGCCCTCCCAGGGAACAAGCAGATAAATCTGAAGGAACTGCCAGTAGAAGCAGATCAAGTGTTCTTATACTGCCCCCTTGTGGTTAAAATAAGTGCCTTGAGTCTGGACTGTGTTTATCATGGTTGGGATTCACTTACGTAGATTTTGGAGCAAGAAACAGGGCTGTGAACCACTCACAAATGAACTAAAAATGCCTTGAAAACCTTGACTTACTGTATCCTATTCAAATCATTGTGATAAACGAGTTAGGTCAACTCAAAAGTAATCTAAAAGTAATCAAAAGGTAGTCAAAATAAGACCATAAAGGGTCATTGGATGCAAAATTCTCTTTATATGGTATTTGCATATAAATGTGTCTTTGCAGTGTGTGGACACAACCACCATACAATGAAAATGATCCATTCACTCCTTTTTTTTAATCCTCAAAAAGTCTAAACACTCTCAATAATCCAACTTGTGGAAAATGGGCATCTGATGACCACTTTAAAAGCATAATGTAGCCTAAGAAATTACGTTACCAACAAAAAAAATGGTCAGGTAATTTGGAACCAGTAACCGACTATAATTACTCTACACACACACAAATCCTAATATTCAATGGCCTATTCTATTTAAATTCCAAGTCATGAATTGAACAAGATCCAAATCTTCAATTCCTGATTTTATTCCACGCAAGCCTCAACCAAACCAAACTAATCTAATTCCATCAGCAAAGCCATATTTATTCTATCCTGGTTTGCCACATTACAGCTGTAAATCAGATTCATCACACAAATATGGAAACGGTCAGTTACGGCCTTGTATAATTTTGAAGACTGCAACTCAAATAAACACACCTAACCTTCATTTATAGCGTGGAAACAAATTTTAACATTTAAACTGAAAGTGTGGGGACTTGGGATTTGGTAAACCAGTCCCAGATGTTCTCGTGCAGTCCCGTCCAAACCAAATGCTCCTGGAATGCATACAGTAGATCGTTGCAGAGAGGTTCTGCAGCACAGCACAGTTCAGCTGAGGTTAAGAAGATTATTAAGGGGGTTTCCTGGACCTGGACGAGGCGACCAGGGACAGTCTGAATGCTGAGAGGTCAAACATGATTCTGGAAGCGCAGTGAGCAGTTCACCAGAGGGGGGCGATGTAGTGCTGTAGATGTTCATCACATTTAAATGAACATTACCCTGCCCTGAGGGTTTGGGTTAAGGGCTCAGACAATTTGCAGGGCAACTTTTGCCAGTGGGCTTTTGCCATCTCTATCTATGCCAACTGAACGAGACGGGAGGGAAATAAGCACTTCTGATAGTGATTTAGTATTCGTCTCTGTTTGTTTGTTCTAATTTTTCTTTTTAAATTACACCGAACAAATCCACCCTGATGTTTAAGGCATGAGAGACAAAAAAATATATGGTGAGTTTGGAAACAGAACAGAGGAGAAAATGTCCCAGTCAGCTTAACCATATCCTCTACACGTCTAAATTTAACAATCTTGCACATTGATTATATATGTCATCTCTTTTTAATGAGAGCGGTTTTACACACACATGCAAGCCCAAAGATACACAAATATACCAATACACACACATTCCGACTCACAGCCCAGTAATAACCACTTTATAAATCCGACTGAGGTTGAGCATTCAGATGTCTTGGCCAAGGACACAATCCTAGACATTCAGTTGACCCATGTGCTAATTAAAAGATTCATACTCTCCAATCTGGGCTGTCCCACCAAACTAAACATGCCAACCCATTTTCATTAACATCCAGAGGACTATCAAAACACATTTGTAGCCAATATATACTTAAAGGAGAGGCGAATTAAACAGTGTTCTTTCCATGGTCTTTTAGAAAGAGAATCAAGTTCGGTGGGTGATTTATCTTAAACTGAACACTCTCACTTTCCCTTTTTCTCTCTTCTTTTATACTCGTCTGGGTTCAGCAGGTGATGTTCTGTTGACCTCAAACCCATTATACGGCCTTTAACATTGTGACTTTAATCACATGCATAAATGTGAACTATGTATGTAACCACTCATTCATGACTATATCTGAAGCTTTTGGCACCAAGCAATAATCTTTTATGTTTTAGCCTGTTATTTTGAGGTAAAATGTCAAAAGACATTATTAAATTAGGAACACATTTTTAAAAAGCTCAAATCCCCTCTGACAAACATTCCAGAAGCATTAGTCAACCGTCCAGTGGAATATCCCAGCTAAGATACAGGACATTCATTTAATTTTGGGACCAGTGTCAACAGCCCGTTCTCATCCCAAGTCGTCATATACCCACATTTTTGACAATGCGTATACATCTAGCGCATATGGCACCCTTTAGCGTCAATATGCAACGCATTATCATCCTTTATCGTCATATAGAACGCTATATGACAAAACGGCACTATAGCCTACTACGCACATGGCATCCGTTATCGTTAATATAACACGCGCTGTGATGGTTAGGTTTAGGTGTGGGGAAGGGTAGTCTCATATTACGCTAAAGGATTTATTACGCCGTGGGTTCGCGTGTTATATTAACGATAAAGGGTGCCATGTGCGTAGTATAGCGCCGTTTTGTCATATAGCGTTCTATATGACTATAAAGGATGAGAACTTGCTCCAATATGAGACGCATATATATATATGTGCCAGAAGGCACCTCCTAGTGGTCTAACCCTAATGGTGTGTTCACACCAAACGCGAATTTAAACTTTTGTGCGAGATTACATACAAAGTCAATGCAAAGACGAGTAGTATGAAGCTGCAGACTCGGAGACCTGCATCTACAGTCCCCCTGCACCCAGAGTCCCGCATTCTCAGACCCCTCGTTTTTCGAGACAGCGCCTCCTATCAAACTGTACATGTGAAGAACATGTGAAGAACTTAAGCCAAAACGTGAGTATGCTATCTTCAATTTTATTTAGCGAATCGTAGTAGCCTACTCGTTTGATTTACTTTTAATAAAACTAATTTAGCTCAACGATACAACATATGAATAGTCCGTTTAATATTTGTAAAGATAGTTTGTAACAAGATTTGAGCCATGTTTTTTTGCCCTCTTCCCCCTGAAAATATTTTGATAGCTATAGCTGTAGGCTATTCCAGGGTAGCCTACACCATACATTGATGGAGTTGCCCCTACCGAACCCAGCAACATATCATTTTATGATTATGCAAAGCGACTTATAAATGAGTTTTTTTAATGCAACTGAAGACGAAAAGTAAAGTCACGAACAATTTTTTTTCTTTAGGCCTACAGCAAGATGATGTTTAGGTGATCATTAAATAAAGTACAGAATTGTTTTATTATTGGAGTTTTGTCTATTCTGATTTGTTTTGCTTCACATTCAAAATATCAAAAAACAGATTTTGTAGCATGGTAATGTTAATTAGATTATAGGTTGAAATGAAAGAAAAATTGGAATTTGAATTAAAAAAACAAACATTGTAGCAATCTAATATCACATACTATTTTTCAGAAGATAGTTCAATCTGTAATTGTATCCCTTCCATCAGTAACAATGAGTTTTTTTTTGGCACATGCATTAAGCAGAGAACGCAAATATTTATTGGATCATTTATTTGGAGACTGTAATTAGTGTAATATTGCATATTGTTTTTAATTGCATTTGGATAAGCGTGCGCTGTACTCTGTGTGCGGGTGTTATACGATCTTTCGAACAGCAGGAGGCGCTGTGTTCGAAAAACGAGGGGTCTAAGAATGCGGGACTCTCGGTGGGGGACTGTAGATGCAGGCTCCGAGTCTGCAGCTTCATAATATTGGCAAAGACGCGAACAGACGCATCATTCATGTCGGGCGTTGCGAATGATGACAATTGGGTGGCGCGTTTTGCCGCAAACGTCTTCTGCATAAGTTGAAAAATTTTAACCTGTGCGGAAGATTCGTATGACGCTTTGTTGCGCCAGCCAATCAACAAAGCTAATTGATACGTCCGGTCTTTCACTGTTGTCGAAAATGGAGGAGATGCTGATTGTTGCCATCTATAGGTACCCTGAAATATGATACTTTGGCATGTTTTTCATACATTTATTGTAATTAAATATATGCTGTATATTTATTGGTGTTGACGTTATTTTATGAAACTGCCCCTGACCCGAGACAGATGGAAAAGTGCTCCGCAGCTGAGACGGATAGCCTGTAGTTGGTGTCCATCTGAGAAATCCTGTCAGCGACCCTAGCTAGCAGGTTATCAAACTGGGCACCCATCATTCTCAAATAGCACTGGAAACGGTTGTCATCCAGGCGCAGTTCCTGGAGAACACGGTGAATTCACAGAGTTGAGTTTGCCTCTGGATGGTGCTGTGAACCCAGACACGTCAGCGTTTGGCTTTCCTCCGTATTTGGGACAAGTACGGAGCAGCAATATCTTTTATTTCAGACATGACGGAAACATATGCCAGAAAGAAATTGTGTTTTTTTTATTCGCGAGTGATGCAGACGTGCGAATGGGTTAAAAATGTTCAATAACTAGACGCGTATTTGATGCTCTATTCGCGTTCAGAGTGAACACACCATAACACCACCCCAGACCTAAACCTACCCATAACCGAAGCGTGTTATATTGACGCTAAAGGGTGCCATGTGCGTTGGATGTTTACCCATTGTCTAAAGTGTCACTTTATGATGCCCTAAGATGAGAATGCGTTGCTGTCAAACAATCACTTGTACTGTTATTGATACCGAAATGTTGATGTGCAGATTCACACAAAAGCAAAAGTATTCAGTAATTAATCTCAGCATGTTTCAGTCTTTCACGACTGATCACTTAAACTGTCGCTTATGCAGTAAAAGTAAAATATTATCACAGCTTCAAATAACTGTTTCTACTTTTACAATGTAATTTATTCCTGTTATGATTTGGGATCATTTTCAGTCTATCATTTGCCCTGTGCACTTTTTTGATAACTCAATTTCCTTGACATTCCACATTCCATGGATCAAACTGAAGCCTCACTCCATCTCACCCAGGTCCAACACACACACACCACCTCATAGATGAAAGTACTGCACCTGGTCTCCATCATCCAAAACCGACACAAAAGGCCAGATGACGCGTATCCTTTTAAAGGGTCATGTTTTAAGATATCTTTCCGCCCTCTGCTTTTCCCCCTCCACCTGTACATGTGAAGAGGTGCTCTAGCACTTATGAAAAAAGTGGCAGTTAAGTGTCTGGGGAGACAAAGGCGTTTGTTGCACGAGTCTATTCACAGTAGGTGCGGTGTGAAAAGTAGAACGTGGAAGGAAAGAGAATGGGAGAGAGTTTAGCTGCGGACTGCGGTAAATGGAGCGGCAGTTCAGTGATGCTTAAACGTTATCTCTTTGGTGTTAGTCATGCATGCATGTTGAAAGACGCGAGGTAGAGAGGTGTGGGATCAAGTATTGAGTTGATTACAGGAAACAGAGTGTGTGTGCTAATGAAGGGCTGTATGCTCTTCTTTGATATGCTCAATCTGTCTCCCAGTAAACTTCACATATCCGTTCATGTAGCTCAATGCAATGCTCTGGCAACCCCAAGATTATGAGTTTGATTCTCAGGAAACACACTGATAAGCTACATATCTTGAATGCAAGTGCAAATATCTCATGTTGTCACACTCAATAGATGGGACCAAAGTGTCTTAGATTTGAGTCGTGGCTTGGTCTGACGCATGTGCTTTTGATTTCCATTTCCTGTATCTACTGTGCCTATCATCGATTACAAATATAAGAATACAACATAAGAACACAAATTCGTATGATGATATGTCACTGATAGACTCAAATCCAGATGTGACACCAAAATAATCACCTCAGAAAACAAAGTCACTTGCGTTAATTGACAAAAGTAACTAAACACTTTACTTTAGTTACTTGTAATGCTTTACCCCAACAATGTGTCAAAATGAAACACTCTATAAGGGTGTATTGAACTTTAAACTGGGTAGAGAAAAGGTTTCAGAATTGCAGTTGAATTTAAATGTAAGAAAAACACTGAAGTAATACACAAATATCAGCTCTATAATTTAATAAGCTTCACATCTGTTTGGAAAAATCCCTTGAGACATTTGATTTGTATTGAATGTCACATATTTCTCAAACCGGGAAACTATCTGTAAGTAAATTTGGTAACTGTTGCTTCTGGGCTTTTTTGCAAATCTTCTGATACCTCCTTAAGTAAACAGCATGTAATTCCAGAACATCACCCTGTGGCTAACCATTTCCCATGTGCTTTATTTTGTTTGTTAGTCTGTAATATTCAGCATATAAATTATATCATTATAGGTCAGACCCTGCAGCTATTGGGGAGTGACACTCAAACCATGTACTTATTGGCTGGATGCTTCTTCCTACTTCTGTTCAGACATGCTTACATTTCCTACACAGATCTGAATCTTTGTATTTAACCACATTCTTTTCACTCCAAATCCTGTGAAATTCCAGCATTCCACAAAGTCATTCCTTCCCCTGTCTCTATCTGTCTCTCCAAGATTGCTCGTGCCAACACTATAGTAGCCTAGATCATCCTTAGCCTTACCATAGCTATCTCTTTGTGAATAACTTTTTGCTTTACAACTCTAAAATGAGTCTTAAATTTATAAATATTAATAAATTATTTAATAAATATATATATATATATATATATATATATATATATATATATATATATAAAACGATTGTATCTTGTCCCTTTCTTAAAGGTGCTCTAAAGATGACGTCTCTGACGTTTAAAGTATTTTCAAACAAAATTGAGGCTAGATAGACCCTCCCTCCTCCTCATCTGCAATGACCCCCCAAACCCCACCCCCAGGGCCTTCTTGTCAGTTATTGGCTGGAACAGTTTGTCATGTTTCTTGGAGCGGGTTGCCGTAGTTTGTTTTTGTTGCCATTTGTGGAGCCTTTTTTTTACCCTTCACTAAACATATTTAGATATATTGAAATCGTCTTCCATGCGATTTCCTGTATATCTAAATATGTTTAGATCATCACAGTGAAAGGTAAAACTTCCGAAATCTCTGTAAACAATGAGTGACGTACACACGCAAGCGATCACTTCTGGCGCGAGCACAAACCGAAGCACTTGTGCCTTCAGATCAGTTGGACGTGGCTGTGGTTACACAAGGTAAAAACAATATAAATATTGTTCGTTTTCTCACACAAACCGCTCTGAAAAAATTCCAATCCGGACCGGAACTTTGTAAATTGTAAGCTAATCCTCACTCCTCAGAGGCATCTCTATCGTTTTGTTGCTGGAGTAATCCTGTGTTTGCATATGAATTGTTGGGCGGTGTTAAAGAGGCAATGACGTAGCAGTAGGCGGTAATCATCTGCACTGCCCTCGTCGTTGCATCATTTCATCATACTGAGATCAAATCCGAAACAAGTCCTTTTTGGGAGCATGGTTTCAATAAAAGCTGTTTTTGGACTAACAAGGAAGTATTGAGTTCTAAAACTTACAGACTATTTTTTTAAAGTAGCTACAATGACCTGTACAATGATCTTTTATATGTCAAAATATCAATTCATGACCCCTTTAAGTAAGGCTTAAATACATTTTAAATGCACTTTTATTGCTTACTTATTAATATGGTTAAGTGCAGTGCCGAACTGACGAGCTTTTATGCTAAACTAAATATAATTTCTGTATGTCAAAAGTAAATGTTGGTTTCTCAATTTTTGAACCCTTTAACTTCCCTGCATGGTGACAAAAATAAATAAAATGCTAAGTATACTAAACTATCAGTATACTTCAAGTGTTAAATGATAAATTGTGCTATTTTGAAACTGTTTTGTGCTTTTTGCTTTGTATTCTTGTGTCTCTTGACTTAAAAAAAGAAAAGAAAAACTCAATAAACAGTTGCTAACAAAAAATAAAAGAAACTATTTTGTACTAAGTATATTTTATATGTAATTAAATTGCAAAGCATAACTTTAAGTTTTTAGCTTTTAGTGTACGTTTGTGTACTAGCTTGGACCAACTTCAAGCATACTTAGTATACTTTGAGTATGCCTGTGTAGGGACTAATTACATGCTTGATAAGTGATATT
Source organism: Hybognathus amarus (assembly GCA_030378365.1). Lineage (NCBI taxonomy): Eukaryota > Metazoa > Chordata > Actinopteri > Cypriniformes > Leuciscidae > Hybognathus > Hybognathus amarus. The sequence continues at coordinate 326,293 of JAQIUQ010001400.1, read as the reverse complement.
AAAGTGTACTTTATTTGTGTTAAGTACATAACAAATTCATTATGAGTGTCTTCGAAACATTCCAGACATATAAAGTGTATTTATATAAACATTATATTTGTCATTTTCACCTTTTATTAGAGTAGGACAGAGACAGATGGTGGTGGGAGAGAGAGAGAGGGATCAGGAAAGGATCCCTTATAACACAAATAAATGTAAATGTAAATGCAAATGTAAACGTAAATGTAAATGAAAGGTCCACGAGTCGGGTCTACCAAAGCACATGTCGACGCACTTGCCTGCGATTGCATACTTTGTCTTCAATAACAAATGTACATTAGACAAATAAAACTTACTTTGTTCAAAATACTATTGTATTCTATAACTTATTTTAAAAGTATACTTCAGTGCATTATTACAATGATCATTTCCAGCACACAGTTAAAATATACCTAAAATATATTTTTAATAAAGTGCAAATAAATATAAAAAATAAACTGAATTTTCATTTCAACTTTCAAAAAAGGGAATATATTTCAAATACAATAAAGTTGACTTTTTTTGTACTAACCCTGGAATACTTCTTTAAGATGTATTTTAAGCTGAGAGAGTTGTCCAGCAGCGAATCAGTGAAAAGACTTGATATCCATTCACTTTTGTCATTTCGCAATTATAGTTCTCCAAATGCCTCAACGCTACAGTTATCAGTCATCACGAATACTTAGGCAGAATTTAAATGTTAAATAATTTATGTCTATTTAGAAAGGAAAAGGTTTGTCAGGATAAGCCTAGCCGCAAGCCACCTAGACAAATAAGAGGACATCTTTCTACCAGATGTGTGTTCATTTCCCCCATTTTTACATTATTGTTTCATTTTTAGCCCAACTGACAGGTCTTGCTCATTCTATTGCATCTTAACGTTCAATTATTTGGTGCCGGGATGTCTCAGGCCTGCTTCAATTTGCTGATTTTCACATTTAGTCATATCGAGCCGCCTGGCGGATGGAGTATTAGCTGTATAATTTTGTGGTCTGCGGACTGATGGATTGCGCTATCTGATATCTCAAGAAGAGGGAGAATTTTTCAGGTCAATAAATGTTTATTTTGAGAATCCTCCAGACTGGATAAAAAATATAGAACGGTTTTGATGGTGAAGGATGATTAAGTGATCTTCGTTATTGAGAACGCTCTGTCTCTTTACGTGTCTAAGCTACGTCTCCGTCTCCTCGTTTCACCCCTCATATCTCTCTGGTTTCCTTCACCCGGCACCTCTCGGCTCCTTAGCTTACAGTTTCTCCTTCTGTCTCCCGCTCAGATGAATGTTTTATCTGATAAGCTATTTCATAGCCTTGTAAATCTTCTATAGGCATTGTCAGACTCTCGCCAAAAGGCCAAAGTGCCCACCCTAATAAGGAAAGTGTACTCTTTGAACTTGGCCCGTCTGCTTGTTCGGCAGCGCGACTGCCGACTTTACGAGACAGAAATATTTGGAGAGCAAGACGGCGAGAGACAGAGAGACTCCTGTAGGTTATGATTTTGGTCACTCCATCAATACCTTCACGGTAACATCATGTAAGAAGCCGGGAGCTTGGAAACGATCTAGTTTAGAAACTGTTAAACACATTAACTGTTGAAATCAACTGCGCTGGATATGTTGACCTCTGCACCGCTAATTTTCGTCCAAGCTAACCACCAACTCCTCATCGCTCTTTCTCTGTTGGAGAGGGAAAGTCCCCTCAATGGTCTTTCAGTACAGCCTCAATGTTATCTGAAGTTTCTAATTAGTCTCGGTGCAGTCCAGAGAGATGTTGGCGTAAAAAAAACAGACTTGGCTTGAATGTCTCCAAATGGCCTTTCAACATCAGAACACCAAAGCTTCTTTTAGTAAGCTTCTTTTTATTCTAAAACCTCAACAAAGGTTCCATAGACTTATTTAAGTAGAATGTAAAGAATGCAGCTGCTCTCACCAAACTGTATGTGTTTCCAGCAGTGCATGTTACATGCATGGGCTGAACATCTGCACAGCTGTAAACAGACCCTAAACTTTCATCAACTGCTCAGTTTCAAGCATTGGTAAAAAGTCAATGGGTTCAAGAGTTTTGTGGCAACTTCTGAGCAGGAACGCCACGAGTCATTTAGCCCAGCTTTACCTCAATCTTGTAATCCTCAGGTCACTTTAGTTTAGGTTTTTGATGTGGACTTTAAAGGATGGAAATATTTTCAAAGTCCAAATCATTATAATACTGTTCCATGTTATGCATTCTCTAATATGATCCTGGTGGGGGCTTTCACTAGGCTTTTTTCGGTGATAAATAAATAAACAAACGAGATGGGTTTATTCCTTTCATTGCTAATCTGTATTTTTTGTATATTTTGAAAGTATTCACACTTAAAAACATTATAAAATTAATAAGATTTTATATTTTTTTATGATTTTATATCAATATAAAATTAGAACACAAAAAATAACAACATTTTTTTGTGGCAAAACTTTGCAAAAGAGAGAATATTGCAAGAAACAAAATATAACAAAAATAAATGAAAATGATGTTAACATTAATGCAACTAATAACATGGACAATCATTTTACAGCATTTGCTAATCTCAAATCATAATTTAATGTTGATTTTTTTACATTTTAAGTCCAATGAACACACATTAATATAACATTAACCTTGATTATAAAATGCTATAAAATTGTTGTTCATGGTTAGTTAATTATACTTAATTCGTTCGTGACGTCAAGGCTAGATTATTGTAATGCTCTACAGGGTGGTTGCCCTGCACGCTTAATAAACAAACTTCAGCTAGTCCAAAACGCAGCAGCTTCGAGTTCTTACCAGAACCAGGACCATATTAGACCGGTTCTGTCAACCCTGCATTGGCTGCCTATTAAACATCGTATAAATTTTAAAATATTGCTGATTACTTACAAAGCACTGAATGGTTTAGCTCCGCAGTACTTGAACGAGCTCTTAATGCATTATAGTCCTTCACGTCTATTGCGATCTCGGAATTCTGGCCAGTTGATGATACCTAGAATATCAAAATCGACTGCAGGCGGGAGATCCTTTTCCTTTTTAGCAACAAAACTCTGGAACAATCTTCCTAACATTGTCGGGGAAGCAAATCAGGTCAGTTCAAATGTAGACTAAAACACATCTCTTTGGCCTAGCATACACATAACACACTATAGACTTCCTTAATTCAAAATTAGGCTGCATAGTTTAGATCAGCCGGAACTGGGAACATGTCCCTTAAATCCTGATGTACCTGGTACATCATAAGAAGGATGGTGTCTACGCTAATATTAGTTTCTCTGTTTATCCCAAGGGACCCTCTATGGTGGACCTGCGCCTGGACCCGTCCCGACTCATCCTTACCCTGTAAGTGCCGGCCTCATACATTTTTTGCGCCTATGCGACCTGTATCTGATTTTTTCATTACAGTCTGAATGACACAGATCCGATCTTTTCAATTGCGACCCAGGCCACTTGGGTATGTGGTCCAAATCCGATATGTATCCGATCTTTTGAAATGCGACTTCAATCTGAACAGCCAGGTCACATATATCCAACCTGTAGCTCGCCAATACACTCCAATGCGTTTCTGCACTGTTATGGGCAGACGTGTCTCTTCCTGTGACAGAGTTAATTGGAGGCGCTCACAAATATAATTGAAGGTGGATCTGGTCATTCGGAAGTTACTGATGAATTCTGTATCAGTTAAGCCACTCAAATCAGTATCCCACCACTCCTAGCTGCGACACCGCACCCACGCGTTTCTCTGTTTCATTTTCTTCTTAAAACGAGAAGATTGTAAGTGTGCTGGCTCTGTTGTGAAAATAACTTTAATATTGCTAAACGAGCTCCACTGTATGTAATACATCCATTTAGCCACTTACGCAAAAAACAAGTGACGTCGTTGACCGTTGAGTACTCTTCTGCGCATGCGGGTCACTTCTGGGTCATTTCATGTTCACACAGGAGATCACAAAAGGTCGCATTTAAATGGAAATGTGAACGGCCTTGCAAAATTTTTTTTTAAAAAAATCGGAATTGAGCATTAAGCCCTGCAGTGTGAACGTAGTCTAAGATACAGATCCTAATATTAAATGAACAAATGCTTCTTGAAATAATCCAAGGATTAGTTTTACTGCGGTCAAATGTTCAAGGTCAGTTCACTGCACTCGGCTCAGTGAGGTGCAGCTGCTCGAATGTGCTTTCACTCACCCTGCACTGGGAAGCAGATGTGTCCTGAGGTTAATCTGAGGGAAAACAGGATCTAGAGACATCCAACCAATACCTGAGCTCTGTCTGTAGCCATCTGGTACTTCAATTAACCCTAGCATTGTTCAAAAGTAAAAGTACAGAAGATGTGCTTTCACAAAAAAAGGGTCCTCACCAAACTCAAACAGGCGTGGAATGACTTCACATGCAATGGACTTTAACACAAGCATCTGTAAAGGTTTACCACCTCAGGTTGTTGATTACAAATGGCACTTTTTCAAAATGGAGCCCATGTGTTTACATTTAAAACACATAGTCTGGCTAGTGTGTCACTGGCCCCGTTTTTCAAGAGAGCCATCCAGCTGTTTCGGATCAGTCTGTATCACTCATTCTCTTTTGAAGGACATTTAGATTTCTCTTCATGCTGAAGAGCTGCGTTTCAGGTCATTTGTGTTGTGGGTAAAGATAGGCTTTTTGAAAGTGATCTGAAGTGGAAAGCTAGATAACTGGGGTCTCTTTGCTTATCTAACCCAGCTGTCATCCTGAAGATGAAATGATCACATGCATAATAAAGGTTTATGACTCACAGTAGTAGTGGGTGATCTATTTTATATTCTTTTTTCTTTCTTTTTTATTTTACAAAACTATTTAATAAGTCATATCTAAAGGTTCAGAGAGCTACAGTTATTCATGAGACATTTTATCAGTTACGCTGATTTACTGTTACAAGGCATGAATGTGGACATGGGAGGTTTTCTTACTTAACAAAATGCAAATATTTGCCCTGTTGACCTCCATGGCTATCATTATAGGCCTTGTAAAAACAGTTGTTCAGTAATTCTCTATATAGATTAATTCCTTTTTATTCTATAAAGGATAAATAAAATCATACATTTTATGTACAGCAACCACAAAAAATATATATTAAAAAACTACAAGCAACTGAGGGGCCGTTTACACAATACCGTTTTCAACTAAAACAGAAAACTTTTTAATGTATTTCAGCCATTTATTTACAAGACAACAGTGTTCTGAGGGCCTGAAAACAGTAATTTCAATGCATTCTCATCCTGAGGGCATCATCTAACTGATGCTTTTGACCATGCGTCAACATCCGACGCACATGGCACCCTTTAGCGTCAATATGAGACACTTCCGTTATGGGTAGGTTTAGGTCTGGGTAGGGTTAGACCACTAGGAGGCCCATATATATCTGCGTCTCATATTGACGCTAAAGGGTGCCATGTGTGTCAGATGTTGACGCATGGTCAAAAGAGTCAGTTAGATGATGCCTTGGGATGAGAACGGGTGGTTTTTGTGAAAACGGTGACATATTATTGTTTCTTTACAAAGTGACCTTGCCAACTACTGGCCTGACATGTATAACAAGCTTTGCATGAGCAAGCAATTCATATTTTCTATAAAAAATAATAATATCTTCTACTTTATATTGTACTCATAACTGTATTTTAAATAATACTAATTTGCTACATTTATATACTGCTTTTATGGGTAGTCAAAGCGCTTTACATAAGGGGAAATCTCCTCAACCACCATCAATGTGCAGCATCCACCTGGGTGATGCGACGGCAGCCATAATGAGCCAGAATGCCCACCACACACCAGCTTACTGGTGGAGAGGAGACGTGATAAACTGTGATGAAGCCAATCAGTATATATGAGGATGATTAAGAGGCCATAATGGATTGGGCAATGGGTAAATTTGTCCAGGATGCCAGGGTTAAACCCCTACTCTTTTTTTGAAGGACATCCTGGGATTTTTAATGACCACAGAGAGTCAGGACCTCGGTTTATGTCTCATCTGAAGGATGGTCTTTGACAATACAGTATCCCCATCACTTTACTGGGATGTTAGGACCCACACAGGGTGAGCACCCCCTGCTGGCCTCACTAACACGTCTTCCAGTCGCAACCTGGCTTTCCCAGGAGGTCTCCCATCCAGGTACTACCCAGGCTCAGCCCTGCTTAGCTTCAGTGGGCAACCAGTCTTGGGCTACAGAGTGATTTGGCTGCTTCCCTCTAGCTATTAGGTCCATTTAACACAGAAAAGGAAATATATAATTCCATAGAAATCCAATCAACAGACTTTTCCCTAAAATCATGCTGAAAAGGGGCTGCAGATTCCATCTTGGCCTGGTAATGGTTGAGAAATCTGTACCACCTGTCTGCATAAAACCATCTGCGACGAGCTTCAACCTGACAGACTTCTTGTCTACTCAATCTCAGAGCTTTTTCACCCTAGGTACAAGAGCGTACATGAGAATGTCCTCATTCCCCCGCATGCATCCCTGCATCTGTGTGTGTTTTTTATGTGTGCGGCACACAGAAAATGAAGATAGGCCGTTTGATTCCTGCACAAAGAACAAGAGATCACTGAGGCTTCTCATAACTCAGGCCTGATGGGGACCAACGATAACGTCCTCATTCCTGGAATGTCTTCCCAAAGCTAAATCTGAATTCTTCCACAGGTCTGCTGGTTTGCTTTATGGCTTGGCGGCTTTTCGATTTTTTTTTTTTTTTTTTGCATTTTTCTTTGATTGCATTCTATGATATCATCACTGTCATCAATTCATATTTAGTTAGGAGGTAGTCACAAAAATTGACAAAACCAAATATTTCTAACCAGATAAAGATGGTGTGTGATTGATGGTGTGATTACAACATATCAATCAATCAATCAGTACAATCACACAACAAAGAGTGTGATTGCTTATAAACAAAAAACTGAAAAAAAAACTACATAAATTTAATATAGAAAAATAATACAAATTATATATATATATATATATATACACACACACACATATATATATATATATATATATATATATATATACACACACACACATATATATATATACATATATATATATATATATACATATATACACATATATATATACATATATACATATATATATATATATATATATATATATATACATATATATGTATGTATGTATGTATGTATGTATGTGTATATATATATATATATATATATATATATATATATATATATATAATTAATTATGGATAAATAACCCACCTTTAATCACCAAAATTCACAAATCTAATCACTTATGAAAGTAATAGCAAACCTTTTCTCAACAAGCTGCACAAATTAAGGTATTGTTTATGCCTGTAGAACAAACAGTGCACACAAGTTTAACACTTTGAACAAAACCCTGATCCAAAGTAAGAGCAAAAGCAATAGTGACACAAGCCGTAGAAAACAACAATTAATATTATGCAAGCGAAAGTCAAGAGAATATGGAGAGGGGGTGGGAAGCATCCTCTGACTCTAAAACTCTCCATAAAAATACCACCCTTAAAGTTTACATTCCAGCATGCTGGATTCTCTCTGTCTTCACTTCAGTTTACATATCCCAGGGTTGTTCCAGATGTTGCAGATGATTAGAAGTATGCATTTTGATAAATGACTTAAAAAGCAGTTGTGCTGAAAGCTTTCATCAGTGACACACATCATTACATATGATGTCTACACTGTGTCAACATCAAGTCATTCTCTATGGGATGTCGTAAACAGAAACAGCTAACTGCTGGGGAAAGTTTTACAAATGCAGTTGCTTTCATTTGTTAGTAATTTGCTATCAAAACAGTCTTGTCACATCACATTAATCCATGACCAAAATCTCCTGTCACATCGGACATCACTGTGTGTTACAAAATGTCAGAATGCGCATGTTAACATTGTAACTCTCAGTAGTTTAACCACAAAGTCAAAACGCAGGCCAAAATAAGAACTATTCATCGTCTAAGGGAATTAAAAGTCCTCTACAAACAATTAATCAAGCGCAAAAAGTGTTTTATGAAATAAAGAAGCTGTCTCTGGACCTTCACACACATTTCTCTGCAAAAGAGGGTGCCTGGCATCTGCCACATATTTAAAGATTCCAGGCTTGATCAAGACACAAATAATGATAATCGGACCACCCGCAGTTTGGCGTGTCTGGTTTGTTGATATGCCTGATGCGGGGCAGACTAAAAGTCCTTACCAGATTTGGAAGGAGGCCACTTTGGTGGAAATGAACTGATTTGTGTGTGTCTGCTGCTGAAATGTATGTTACAGATAGGCTACTCTTTTCATTTGAGGGAGGAAAAGTGTGATAAAAAACATTTAAAAAAAAAACTTGATTTTAAGTGACTAACCAATCATAAATTTATGATTTTTATTTCTTGTGCTCTTAATGGGGAGATTTCTAAGCTAAAAGAGGAGAAAAAACACAGATAATCAATCTTCTTCTTCTTCTAAATGGCTGTCATTAGTATAAGAATTGCTTAGACTCTTCTGGAATTGGTTTAAGATGCGCGTGTAATTTGAGACCGTGTGGTACCTCAGCCTTAACCAAGACGTTTCAACTGCCTCTTTTGAAATTGTTCACTTCTATAGTAAATGATGATGGTTCCCTTTTTTCTCTCTTCCTTCCACTGACAACTTTGATGGTCTATTATATTTAATAAACAGTTTTAGTGCTGAAATAAATCAATTTCAGGATGGCCTAATCCTCAACTCAAGCAGACTGTAAAGCCACAAGTTCTGGAGAAATGTTTGAGACATCTAGTAATGGAACACATATGTCACATGGAGAGGGCCTTTGGGAACCCTGCATCTACCAATACTTTACTTCAGATGGTGAGGCTTTGAAAAGAAAATCAAAGTGTCTCCGATGTAAAGAAAGCCTTATACAGACATCCTCTAGGATCCCCATCACTTTAGCTGTCTTGGTATAAAGTAAAACATCTTTGGTGCAGTGCCTCGCCTTTTGACCAATCAGAATCAAGATGACAGCGTCTTCTTTCCATCGATTAAGACAAATTTTTGCAGTACTTAGAACAATTCTGAGGTAAGTTTGCTGCCAATAATGTGATGCTTTTAAAATAACTTAACCTTACATTTTTCCTAACATTATACCCCATTAAATTTTTCCCAATTTGTAAGCTTGTTAGCATGTAAGCTAATGTCAGTGTAATACAATGCCAATGAATCAGAATAGGCTACTTCTGCTGAGTTTAAGGCTGATTTTAATGTCTGTCATGGAAATAAAAATGAACAAGAAACAAGTAAAGAAACAAGAACCGGAATGTTTCATGTAAGAAACAAGATTTCACTGTGTTTAATGAGTGATCATGTTGACCATGGTTACGTGTTAGCATAAACTCAGAGCTGCCAACTCTCACGCATTGAGCGTGAGACTCACGCAATTGAGCTAATTCTCACGCTCTCACGCCACACCCCAATTTCTCACGCTAAAGTCTTAAGTCAGTCGGCAAAATACCTGAAAGATAGGCTAAGTTTATCTATAAATCCACCAGTTGAGCCACTCGTGATCGACTAGTTTTACCGCAAATTAGTTAAAATATCCTCTAATCTAGTCTAGAGTGATCGTGCATACGAGACAGATGTTGAGCTCCTGAACGGCGTGGACGCAAAACCAGGACTGGAGTCAAAGCCAATTCCTCTCTGCACTCTAAGCGTTCTGTTATCACTCCGATTACATCCACTACGGGTTTTCCAGGCTCACTCACAGGAAAAACTGCTCCGTGTTCGCAGTGAGCAAAGTGCACACATTTCTCTAAAACACCCAGCACAAACAGAATGCCTATTCTTAAAGTCTTGTGCTGTTTTATGAAGGCAAAAAGCAATATCATGGTTTCGTTTTTTAGTTCATTGGCAAAATATAACGCTAGAGACCTTCAAGTTAGTTTATACATTTTACATCTCATATGTTCGGTAAAAATCGGATTCGAACTGGGTCCGAGCGCATCAACTCCTTCATAAACAACATGCTCTACGATCTACGCCACTGTAGCTGTTCTGTGTCATATATTTATATAGACAGTAATGTAACGTTAAGTCAACGGCATTCATAAAAACGCTGAAAAGCGATTATGCGTGTTGATAGCATGCCAAAAATGGAAATACAAACCGGCGTGCTTTACATACGCCATTTCATGAGATCAATCTGCATGTATTGTGCTATCTGTGTTCCAGGCCTGTTGTATGTACAGTAAGCATTGGGCTTTCTGATTAACCAGTCATCTCCTCATAGCCACCATCGTGTGTTCCAGCCGCATGTCTGAACTCACGCGGTAAAGATAGGCTTTAGTTTACAAACTGTTGGGTTAGAGGTTTACTCCTCTCTGCCGCCTGATTTAGCTGGAAAAACCCAAAGCTTCTTCTGGCACTAAGCTCAATCGACAGCAGAGTCGCTCTGAACAGTCTCAGTAGCACAGCTGCTTAATACAGAGAGTGTAAGATGAATACAGCACAAAGGTCAACCAGTTCAACTAAGACTTCTCAGCTATATGATCGATTTTTGGGACTTGGTTTTCTTGTTACTGCTGACTAGTACCTTTATCGATTCATGATTACAGAAGAGATACAATTTACTGTAGTATAACAAATGAAAAAATAATAAGCTGTCTTCTGAAATAATCAGGGCTGCCAATGGTTTCTACAATCCACTTAGCCTCATGCTTTTGGAAAATATAGCCCAGGTTGGTTGGCTTGGCTGTATCGTAAATAGCATACTTGTAGATACTTGTAGAACCATTTAACATGCCAAATATTTTATAATATATTGGACATATCTGCTCATTCACCAAAGATAATATGTCTGTTCTGTAATTAAGTGCATAGAAATGATATGCGAGCGCACCCACTTCCTGGACTGGCCTCATCCTCCCAAATGCCTTAATGATTTGAATGCTCTGTTTTGGATGGTTGGTTTTGCATCACTAAGCAACCGTGGAAATGTTCAGTTATTGCTGGGGAGCATCCAGGAGGTTAATGAGAAAGCGGTTGACCAATGGGCTTTGCGATCTTTCCTGCTTATCCTTTGTGGTTTACTGTCAAATGTCTTTAGCATGTTAAATACGGTGGAGGAGTGGGGATAAGATAATTTCACTGCCAAACTAGAGGACACTAAAGATTTTCCTTCTACAGTACCAGCCCTTGATAAAGTATCTTTGTAATTAGAAATTGGTGCTGTATTTTGCAATAAAACGTTTAAAAAAAACATTCCTGGAATCAGTAGCTACAAAGACTGAGATTAACTACTACGTATGAGCCCTGGCCAAATGCTTGCTTACTGAATGTGTGATCCATAATAAAAAACACAGCTGGTCTTGTTTAAACATTTTGGGCTTTCGGAAGTGTCCTTAAAATGTTTTTCTTCTTAATCTGGAAAATATTTTTTCCTATTGGTAGATACAAAGAGGGAAGTGGTTAGTATCCGTGTGATTTAAGGACACGTGTATGGCAATATGAAGAGCCCGTTGGTCATTATTGTAAATCTTGATGTTTTTTTTTTAATAAATACGAGAAGTCATAGAGAAAAAAATAATAATCTGTCATCATTTACTTGCCCTCAAATCGTTTCTAAACTTGTATGACCTTAATTCGTCTGTGAAACACAGAAGAATATATTTTGAGGAAGGATGGTTGAGTCTAATGCCTGGTTCAGATTACACGATTTGAGCCCGATTTTGGCACGATCTGTTTGACGTAGGGTGTCGTGGGGATTCGTAAATGACAACGGGCATCGGGACGCAAGATTCGATCGTATCATCTCGTATAGTGTGTCATAGTGGGCGACAACCTACGTCGCGTCTGCGATGCTTCACGACATCATGACACAAAGACTAGCATGTTTAATTTTTTTAACGGTCGTCCACGACGGTTCCGTCACATCTATGAGGTTGACCAATAGGAGCACAAGCTTTTCCGTACACAACTTTCAAAAATGGCGAAATGAAAGAGAGACTATGGTGCTAACGTTAAAACTAAAAGTAAAAATATATAGGAAAACAATAGTTTACCTCAAGTTCTCTATGGAGGATTGACAGCCCGTACTGTCCTCTTCGAGCAGGGTTCTCAAGTCACACACAATGGCCGTGAGACACACGCAATTCAACCAGTCCACACGCCACACCGTGTATTTCTCACGCTAAAAAAAGGCAATGCCAGAGCAATCCAGGAACGTGTCCGTTGTTGGGTTTTCTTTCTTTTTTTTTTTTTACTTTTTTCTGAACACAGGACAGCCAAAACAACACTCACCGCCTTTATCCATTGTTTACGTTCGTTTCCGGAAGTCACTCGCTAGCTACTAGTTTCACCTTCTCGATGACATCACGTGCCATTAAAGACGGCATGCGATGACTGGTCAGGAAGCAACGTCTGACATGCGTCTTGTCCACGAAACGACAAGATTTTAGGATTCAAAATCGTGTAATCTGACACAGTGACTATCGTAACAGACAAAAAAAATCTGAACCAGGCATAAAGAACAGTGATTTGATTTTCATTGCATGGATGGACAAGAACTCAGACAGCAGCATAGTGTCGGCCCACATCCGGGCCACATCTGGTACACGTCGATTCAATGCATACCAGATGTGGGCCAGATCTGGGCCGAGACTATGTCGCTGTCTAGGAACACAAACATATTTTATAAAGTATCTTCATTTGTGTTCCACAGAGGACAAGTTGTTGTAAGGATAATATCCCCCACTACAGAATCATAGTAAGGTTCAAGCAAGGCCCACTGCTTACAGCAAAACACACATATTTACACTCATTGACCATATGATTCCTTCTTTCAGCAATGAGTCAAGAACTTACTGTGGCGAGCCATGTTAGCTGATTAGCACAGCTTTTATCCTTGTTGCTAAACTCCAAGCCTTTTATGTTTCATGCCCCAGATATTATGTCCCTAACCTCTGACATGCATGTTAATCTCATTAATTCAAAAAAGACGGGGAAAAACTGTATAAATGCTTTAGTTGGGAGCTCAGCTGTTTTGCTTTTACTTTTATTATCATTGTGAGGAAGACTTTAATTGAAGACTCATTAAAGCCGGAAAACGGTGGTATTTAATTCTTAAATTATTTATTGTGGTCCCGTTTTACGCGCAGACAGTACAGTCAATCTCAATATCACACGTTATGACTTAATTAGCGTAGATCTTAAAAAAACCTTTAATCTCTTAATTAGTCTTATTTAATCACTTGCGTTCACTCACAGCTGATTTTGTAGCCATTTTAATTCACCACAGATGTTATGCTTGAGTTACTTTAGCATATGTCTGCATGTTTACATTTAAAAGCGTATGGGGCACATTAGTGGACAGATCTGAACGGGGGGAAGCTTCCTCCAAGCAATATTAACATACTAATATACCTGCATGTTTTATGTAAAGCGGTTTTAACCTCACGTCATAGAATTATTAGTTTCTATTGCTACAATTTAGCGTTACAATCAACATTTAATAGCCGTTCACCTCATAGCAACTGGCAGGAATGGCATTTCACTAGGCCTACTCACTTAAATGAGTAAATAAAACAAGAAAATAAGACATCACGCAGAGAGGACATGCTTGCATGCTGTTAATGTTTCCTGTTTATGTGGTCTGGAAAGGATGAACTACTTTCTACGAGCCCATGTGCTCACCAGTGCTTTGCAGAAGGTGATGAGACGTCTGGCACATTTAATCAGAATATAAGAGGCAAGTCCATGTCACTCTGATTATCTGAGGCGAACTGAGGCAGTGTGAAAATTTCACACTTGAAGGCGAGTGAAAAGTTCAGATAAGCCTGCAGGTGAAATCTTGAAAAGTGCAAAAAAGCCACCACAACTGAGTAAAAATAACAGACAGTTTCTGACAGAGACAATTTTTGCATTGCATTAACGTCCTGTGTGTGTCTGTATATATACAACGGAGCTAAAGGCACACTTGAAACACACACAAACATGTGTTTTTCACTACTCCCATAGTGTATGATGTTATTGAATATTGATGGAGCACCAAATTTCGTCTGAAAATAAATCATAAACATAACTTGTTTTGTTTAAAAATCTTAAAATGAATGAGATGGCAAGGTAGGCCTTTTACCCCATAAATAGAGTAAAATAAATAAACGGCAAAATATTATATGTTCTAATACTTTCATGCACAGTTTATCTTCTGAAGCCCTGAAAGAGGTCACGGCGCCATCTGTGGGACAGCAGCTTGTTACCAGAGTTCAAAGTGGCAAATGCGAGCAAAAATCGGAGTTGAAATGGTGTTAATTGCCAGTTGCCTGGTAACATTTTTAATCATTTTGACAATGTGTGGTTGTGAAAATCTGATATGGCTTAGTGCAAACATCAAATTTGTCTGACATATAGTATGTTTCAGAGTAAAGCCAAAAGCACAGCACTGTTTACCCCAAAATGAAAATTCTGTCGGTAATTACTCACCCTCATGTTGTTCCAACCCCGTAAGACTTTCATTCATCTTCGGAACACTAAAGCGCCCTCCGGAGATTCAAAACGCAAAACGGAGCTGCAGCATTTCTAAACTTCTTCGTTTGAGGCTATGTTTACAAAGAAACAATTCTGATGAGAAAACGCAAAAGTGGCATTGCGTTATCACTTTTTATTCTGTGTTTAGACAAGCGTTTTGGGTGGGAAATCACGCGTGCATATTGTGACGCAAAAGAGTGTATATTCTATGTAGTATGCACTCCAGGCAGCTAGGTGGCAGCGTGAAGCACTGCCACACAACAACACCAAGTCTGCACGCCTGTGTACGAGACTTGCGTTTTACCCTTTACACAGGAACACCGCGGTGTATCGTTTTTAAGATTTCCACTCTGGAGGGTGGTTTCACTCTGTTGTGTTTTAAAGCCCCAAAACGCCGTCACCGTCTAAACGAAAGGCACATCTGAAAAAATATTTTAAAATTTTCACCCGCGAGTGTTCTCGTGTAAACAGGGCCTTAGGTCTTCGTTTTTTCTATTTTAGTCTGGACGGGAGGTGCAAACGTCAGTAAAAGGCCTCCGTTTTAAACGAAAACGCAGTAGTGTGGATGGGGCCTCAGTGCGTGCACTGGCGCGCCAGACACTTTGATCGCACTTAACTTAGCCCAGTTCATTCAATATGGGCCAAGCAGAGAAGCGACCATAGAGTCCATAGATGTTTATGTGCCGAGTCAAAGTGCTCCCACGCACTTGTTGTGGTATTCCGCCATACAATATAGTTATACACCTTACACGCTTCAAAAAGTCCATTGATTTATTTTGTGTCACCATTCTTGGTCGAGTTACTCAACTCGTGTAACTGTTTTTAAATAGGGAAAATGTGGAGGTGCTTGGTCGCTTCTCTGCTTGGCCCATTTTGAATGAACTGGGCTAGTTAAGTGCGATCAAAGTGTTCCGTGGCCAGAGCGATTGAGTGCATGCACTGAGACGAGAAAGGGTATGTATCAACTCGATCTTAGTTAAGGGAAAAACATGAAAAAAAACGGGTGAGTATTCCTTTAAGAAGCCTATGGCAGAGTGATCCAGCTCTCAGACTGCATCAAAAATATTAATTTGTGTTTCTAAAATAAACGAAAGTCTTACAGGGTTGGAACAACATGAGAGTGAGTAATTACTGACAGACTTCATTTTTTGGTGAACAAAATATGCATCTGTGGAATCTTACTCTAAATGGCACACAAACAAAGAGAAATGAAGTTGTAGACATACAGCAAAAGGAAACTCTCTTCATGTCTGGTATGTTGTTTGTTTTTGTACTTTGTGCAGCGCATTGAGGAAAGAATCACTATCTCTAGTCTCATCTGGTTTACCAGAAGGGGGCAGAGGTATGGCAAGAGGAAAGCAGAAGATGGAGTCCAGGTATTTGCCTCTGAGGCATCTTCCTGTGAGGAACTCACCACTCATAAGCCAGATTGCTACTCCAAGCCACAATAGACCAAAAGTTCCCAGAATCCACCGCGGTGGTCACGACCTTGCAGCGTAGCATGAAGTTTACAGAGTATAGGAAGTCACTGACCACACCTAAAAAGGGAAAGTATGCTTAAGTGCATGTGCTTTGAGAAAATAGAGTTCAGATAATGACTAGAATAGAAAGAGGTAACCTGTGATGTGGTGTACAGAAGTTGTATAGGTCATTCTATGAAACATGCTTTTTTTTCATTTAGAAAATGGAATTTGAGTACCGGTAATAGTCTTTCAAAGTTTTTTTTTTCTGACATAGGAGAAATTAATACATTTAAAGGGATACTCCACTTTTTTTGGAAATAGGCTCATTTTACAACTGCCCCAGAGTTAAACAGTTGAATTTTACCGTTTTCAATCATCTAGCCGATTTTCTATTTAGAAGAACATCAGTAAGCAGACAGTTTCTGGTCTCATTAACTACCATAGTATATATTTTTTTCCTACTATGGAAGTCAACGAGACCAGAATCTGTCTGATGTTCTTCTAAATATCAGAAAATTCGGCTGAATGGATTCGAAAATGGTAAAACTCAACTGTTTAACTCTCGGGAGCCTATTTCCAAAAAAGTGGAGTATCCCTTTAACATGTTGGAATCGAACTATTCCATAGGCTCTTTTAATAAAAGGGACTTATATTGTATGTGTGGGTGTGCGCGCAACTAGATCATTTTAAGAAATAATATTAAAAGTACAGGTAAACACACTGTGATTGTCTCAGAGGTGCCCTGTTTGAGAAGTGTTATCTACACTGAAATGTTTTCATGTATCCTTAATCCTCAGATAGGTAGACATCAAAATGCAGTGTAATTTATTTGTTAGTAGAGCCAATTTATATTTAGCCTGACCTGCCAGAGAATTCCCCTCCAGGGACAGTAACAATGGTCATGACTTCAGCTCGTTATTTTGGTAATGGATAATTAGAGCGGGGTTGTTTCCGATTAGCTCCTCATGTTACTGAGGCAGACTGTTGCCTTGTTTCCGTGCTGATTAAATTATACCGCTGTGAGCCACTAGTACAGCACTGCAGCTGAGCATTACGCTTAATATTGCCCACTAGGACTTTAGTTAACTGCAAGCTTTTGTTTTCATGCTCTCAGAAGCCTTTGGGCCCTTCATGTTTGCTAACAGAATTCCTCTAAATTGCATAAACGTGACATTTATCTAATCACTAAAAAATAAAGGAACATATCCTTTAGCGAAATAGCCTAGTTGTTAGGTATTCTTTAAGATGCTGCATCAGTCCTAAGCAATGTAAGCATAATGAAAGAAAGTCATCTTAAGAGCCCGAATCACTTGTAAATCCACATGCTCTTTGACATCTCAGTCCCTCCAGGACAAAACCAAGGACAACAAAGATAATGTTTGTGTTAAGATTGTTCTCGAGAGCTCAATGTCCTACAGGTAGTGGTCCAAAGCTCATTGTGGAGAACTGGTTTGACTTGACGCTGATCCTGTTCCTCCCTATAACCCCTTTTGTGACTAGATTGAGCAATATTCTGACATATTAATTCAAAGGGAGATGTTTTGAGTTTGATAGGCGCACATTCTCTGGATCTCCTTGCACAACCTGGAATTGTGGTTGGAGGAATGCCAGCCATTTAAGAGAATTTCTAAAAGTAAATCATTCAGTCATTGTTTTACATATTTCGATTTAACTGGTCTTCTAAATGCATGAACTTTAACCACTATAGGTAAAAAATGCAAACGTGCATAAAAATATGAGACTTGGGTAAAAAGATGGACATGGGAATAAATAAAACCATTAAAGGAGAAGTTGCTGATAATTTACTCACCCCCATGTCATCCAAGAAGTCCATGTCATTTTAAAAAAAGAAATTTTTGATGAAAACATTCTAGGATATTTCTCCATATAATGGACTTCATTGGGCACCAAACGGTTCAAGGTCCAAAGAGTTTAAGGAGTTTCAGTGCAGCTTAAAAGGGCTTTAGAACGACACCAGATGATGAATAAGGGTCTAATCTAGCGAAACAATCGGCCATTTCAAAAATAAATTAAAAACTTTAAATTTTACAAGCACAAATGCTTGCCTTGCTCTGTTCTGTGATGTGCGTTTGTGACTCTCCTGTTCGAACTTGTTCAGCAATATAAGTTCATAGATATTGTTCAGAGTCATTTCGTTCATTTCTGGTTGTTGAATGAACCAAATGACTCGAAAAAAAGATTCGTTAATTTTGATGAACAAGTTCGAACAGGAGAGTGAACCGTTTGGTGCCCAGTGAAGTGCATTATATGGAAAAAAATCCTGGAATGTTTTCATCAAAAACCTTAATTTCTTTTCAACTGAAGAAAGAAAGACATGAACATCTTGGATGACATGAGGGTGAGTAAATTATAAGCAAATGTTTTTTTTAAGTAAACTACTCCTTTAAGGCACTGCATCTGTTTCATAGATTATGTTTCAAGCTTTAGGGACACAGTGAACATATGCCAAACTATTCAGTATCAGAACTAATGGTTTTTACCATTATTTATTTAACAAAGTCAGCATTATTTAACAAAGGTGATCCCTTTGTTAAAAAATCTCTTAATCTCTTTTAAAAAGATGCAAAGATGCTGTATGAAGGTAATTGTATCCCATAAGGACATAAAGGTATCCTATCCCAACACGAGTGCTTAGCCGAATAGAAAAGCTCAGCCTCCCTTTCCATTTCTCATCAGATATAACAGCTCAGAAACTTACAACAACTGGTCATCTCAACAGGCTCAGACACATCTCTAGTCCCAACTCTGCAATCACCTTCTCCCATGTCTCTGTTTTAGCTGCCAAAAATCTCCAATTACCTAAGGTAGATGGAAGAACATGGAGATGATAATGATATCAGAAACATTGTGAGGGTCAGATTTTTTGTTTTGCATACTTTAAGACAGTTTACATTACAAATTATATTATCAACATAACTTCAAGTGCAGAATCTTAAATACTTCTCATTCCATTTAAGTCATAACTTCTCTTTTCAAAACACAAAAGCTTTTAAAATGTTTATTTCCAGGTTTAAATGAATAAGTCCCAGATTTCCAATGTGGTCTCAGACTTTTGGAGCCATTTGTATAATTTAATTGGTCTGACCAGCTATTTTACGACGGCATCAAATGTGGCTTGTCTAATCAGTTTTTAGACTCTATCCTTTTTTGAACTATACTTTTTATAAAGATTTTTAAAAGCCAACTTCCAAAAAAGCAATGGAACATTACTGTGAGCTTATTAACAGATCTTATTTTTATTCAGGGTCAACCGAGTGTTTTGAATAATATGCTGAACTTTGAAATCAATTGAATCAAAAAGAAACAGATGCGAGACCACACAGTAAAAAAAGCCTAATCAACTCTTTATGTTTCGTCTTTCAGGGATGTATCAAAACAATGTTCTTTAACACTGCAGTGTTCAGTTGTTTTTCTTATTTTACTCTGTTTCGAGCAGTTGGGGTCATCCGCTTTGTAAAAGAAGTCATCTGTTTCTAATATTACACACTTGTTATTTGGGAAACTCTGTGGCTAATGCACTATGTCTAGCTCAGTTGCCAAAAGCATTTAATACAAGATGGAATGCAGACCCACTCGGCTGATGAAAGATATTGCGAGAAGGTCCCAGAGTTCCAGGACCTATTGTATTCCTGCATTACATCAACACTAAAGTCAACTAACGTAAGACTTATGTCATCTCTGTGTCTGACTTGAAGTTCATCGCTGAACTCTCTAAGGAATAAAGGATGCAGTTCATCTTTCCCCCTCATTCTTGTTTTCTAAAACGCAGCTGTCTCCTAACCACCCTCTCCATCTGGTTAGTTCTGGATCAGTCTTTCCAGAAAGAATTTAATTTCCCTCTAGACTTGATTTTGCACTGTCAGCAAGTGGTTTGCACAAAAGGTGCAGGCACATTTGTTTTTATTCTTTCTATATAACGTGGAAACAGTTTCCAGTTTTATTTGAAATACTGTAAAAGCAAAAGTATTATGCCTAAACAACATGACATCATGACTTTTGCGTAAACATACACGCCACTTTCAAGTCAAGTTGGGTGTTATCTATACGCATTTTGAGCTATCCGCGTGTATGTCTACGCCGTTAAATGTCTGAATGATTCCACATGTATGTACACGCCGTTAAATGTCCGAGCGAAACGAAGCAAAATGTAGATCTACATCTGGGGAGCGATATTTTTTTTTCCGAGGAAGCTAGGGGAAGACTCATAAATGGTATTAATCCCAGTGACGGGTAGGTTTAGGGACGGGGTTGGGGTGGGTCATCTATTTATACAGTAATGTAACGTTAAGTCAACGGTGTACATAAACACACTGAAAAGCTTTTATGCGTGTTGATAGCATGCCAAAAATGGAAATACGAATTGCCGTGTCATACATACGCCCTTTCATGAGATCAGTCTGGCCTGAAAACCTCCTTAAGCTGTAGTGTCTACTTCCAATGCTATCTCAAGACCAATTCGTACGAGTGAGTACGAGGTGGCTAATTTGTACGAATTTGTACGACTTGTCTAAACCCTGGTGATGGGTAGGGATACACTCTAAATATTGCTACTTTGGGTCAAATATGGACAAACCCAGCCTTTGGATTACATTTTTTAATGACATTTTTAACCCATTGTTTGGGTTTGTCCATATTTGACCCAAAGTTGGGTTAAAACAACCCAGCATTTTTACAGTGTAGGTTTACGAATTTCCAAATTCATTCGAATTAGGCAACTTGTAAAAGATTTAGCAAAAATTTTACGAATTTGCACGAGTGAAGTCGTATGAATATGTACTGATTGCCGTGAGATCGAGTTTGACTTCTGCACCTCTAACTTCACCCAACAAAACACCATTAGTTGCACAATCAGAAGGCTCTCTACCAAACTCTCTTCATTTGTTGAACAGCTGTTGCTGTACCAGACTGATTCAGACTGACTGTACCAGACCTCACTTTTTTGGGGACACATTAACCTACTTTTGGCTTACTATTACCTCAGCTTAACATGCAGAGGCAAGTATAAGTATTTTAAAGCATTGAAAAAAGAGTTTGAACATTTGTTTAAGTGCTGATTTCCACATTTCTATATAAAGATCGAAATGTATTAGTGAGCATTGAGCAATCTTATGTCATGAAGAGTTTTGCTCACACTGTCTGTCATCAACATCTTCCAGGAGACATGTGTGGCCTTGCATGTGTTGCATTAAGGCCCGTCCCCTTACCAGTTCACAAGAACAAGATCACAAGTTCACCATAAGATCCGCATGGACATGCCTAACTCCCACTGCAAAACACATACGAACCATAAAGCCCCTAAATAGATCCATGAAGAAAGGAATAGTTGAACAGTAATCCTTTGAGCCAGTTACTGTTCTGATTCAAATGATTCTCCGAATGACCGGTGACTGAAAAACTTCACAGACAATTGCCAGACATTTTATAATAACCCGCAACTGGTACGAGAATATAAAGGAATGTCAATGAAAAAGAAGCAGACCGTAGAAAACATCTGTGTTTCAACCTCAGGTGGACTCAACATGGGCTCACCGCTAACAGTCTCCGATTGGGGTCGACGGCAGAGGACCACAGACCTAATAAAATAAAACGAATGGATAACTAAGTCCAGTGGCTTTCAACTACAGTTAACTGACTCGTATCCATGCAGGCTTGTGGAATAACATGCACATGTACATGCACATCTCATTTTCCTTTGATAGCAACTCTTTTGCAATGCAGGATGAAAACATAAGGAAAAGCAATTAGTCTTTACACAATCGTACAATCCCACATCGCCCTCATGTTCTTGACAAATCTTCACTATAGCAGAGTGGTGATGACTGCAGTATGGCTGGCATCCAAGCTTCAAATGAAGCCCTCATCTAAAGCAGTGCAGACCTTTCTCTATGCCTATCGCATTAGCGATTACAAGCCCATAACTTTCTACACAAGGAATTTACTATACGAGCTTAGAAATTCAGTCTATTCCTGGACTCAAAAGTGTGAGCTTTGTTTCAAAAAGGAAATAAAGTCTTACACAAACAAATGCACAATAGAAAAAAGCTCATAAAACAGGTTAAATATAGCAGCATGTGAATCTTAAATAATGTCTGAGCAGTTAATTTTCCTTCAACTCAAGGCAATGTTAATCACAGATTTGCAAAGCAAAAAACAACACAAAAACCAATGCATTGCATTATTGGCCCTATTTTTAATCTTCAGCATATCAAAAGCCCCCTAAAAAGACTCAAAAAAGATAGATATTTCTACATTATGAAAAGATGCATTGAAGATATTTTGATATTTTACAATATATTAAACTGGCACTGCACAAACTGTCTCTTTTGACTTAAATAGATGAGTTCATTGCATTCAGAAGGGTGGGGTGAAAGACTATAGGCTACATGTGAGCTAAGATGGAAGAAATGTAGAGCATGAGAAGTGGTTCAGGAACATCCAACACAGACGGAGTCTGCAAGCCGGATCAAGTCTTATCGCAAATTACCTTTATTTTTAACCTTGCGTAGCTTGATCCAAGTCATTTGAGTTCTCTGCCACAGCCAACAAATAAACAAGTCTCAAGTTCCAAATTTACAAGGATTACGTTTTTGGGAAGTGCACTTCAGTGGCTATCGTATATTATGAACGTTTCGCATTACAACGTAATGATGTGTATCCAAACTCTGCATCTGTAATGTAATTATCTGGTCAATCATGACCGTTTAAACGTAGGTGCAGGTGGTTAAAGTAAGGTTGAGATAACCCTGATTTTGAAAGCAGCAGAAAAAACATCTTAAAGGAGTACACTATTAAAAAGTGCTGATAATTTACTCACCCCCATGTCATCCAAGATCCATGTCTTTCTTTCTTCAGTCGAAAAGAAATTAAGGTTTTAGGTAAAACATTCAGAGATTTTCTCCATATAATGGACTTCAATGGGAACCAAACGGTTCAAGGTCCAAATGAGAGTTTCAGTGCAGCTTCAAAGGGCTTTAAATGACACCAGACAATGAATAATGGTTTTATCTAGCGAAAACAATCGGTCATTTAAAAAATAAATAAAAAAAGTTTACGTTTTATAAGCACAAATGCTCGCCTTGCTCTGTTCTGTGATGCGCGTTTGTGACTTTCCTGTTCGAACTCGTTCATCAAAATGAACAATTCTTTTCGAGTCATGACTCGAAGGGTCCTATAAGACCCTTATTCATCGTCTGGTGTGGTTTAAAGCCCTTTGAAGCAGCACTGAAACTCTCATTTGGACCGTGAACCGTTTGGTGCCCAATGAAGTCCATTATATGAAGAAAATCCTGTAATGTTTTCATCAAAAACCTTAATTTCTTAAGGTTTCTTAAGTAAATTATCAGCAAAAGTTTTTTTTTTTTAAGTGAACTACTCCTTTAACAAAGAGCTTCTTGTTTTTGTATCTGTGAGATACTTGACAATTTACCAGTGCTGTTTTTTCCCGCAACCTCAAAAACAGAAATAGATTAAAATGAAAGATAAATGAATTTGTGTCTGCTTTACTTTTCAGAATGTGACATGCATGATAACACTTAATGTTTCATCCATAATGCTGATTCAATATCTTTAACTTCTTTGAAGTAGTGATTGGATTACTTAAAGTTTCTATCAGTGACAATATCAAATTAGAGCCAGCATTTCTCTGATATTTGTTTTTCTGAACTACAGATTTCCATCTAAAGAGCAGAAAAAGTCACAAATTTATGAGTGATTGCAAACGTGTTCTTTAGTTTTTTCTTTCCCATAAAAAAGTTGCTTCCTTAATTTTTTAAGTTCAATCAAATGGACAACATGGACAATCAACATTTCAACTTAAATGACATTAAACTGACTTTTAAAAAATGTGTTGAATATTGTATAACTCATAAAAAACTTATTTTAATGGGTTAAAGCAATGTAAAAACATATTGTCATAACTCATTAATCATATAATAGTTTACTGTGTAACTTGGGAGTTCTGTTATTTAATCATGCACATAGATTGTCTCGTTTTGTTAAGGCCTAGTGATGAAATTTGATTTCACAGAATATCGGTGAGCAAAAGAAAATAATTTCCCATCTTCAGATCCGTCAAAAGCAGGAGAGACGGACGCTGTTCACAAAGGATAGTTAAGCTGCAGGCCTTTCTTCACATAGCTGCCAGTGACCCTGTCTGTGGCTCTGTCATTTACAATTCAAATGCTTTTATGACTATGCTACTTCCTACCGAGATGGAAAATGTCATTATTTAAATGAGCCGTATTTAAACTCCAGGTTTCTCTATAGACAAAATAGGCTGGACACAAATACACATTTTTAGGCAAATCATACGCTCACAAGCTCCCATTTACTTATCAGAAAACTGTTCAGACAGATGATTATTTTCCCCTACGAGGCATCATTGGCCACTCATGCAAACCGAGGGAATGTGAGGGAGCATCTTTAGCTTCCGGGCTTTTAGAGTTTGAAATCTGTAAGCTTCTTAGAATTTTCCGCATAAACACACAAAACGTGCTAACGCCAGCTTTATTTAGTGATTTATGCTTTTTTTGTGTTTTCTCAAATGGATCTTAAAGGGTAATCACTTCACAATAGTAAAGTTAAAGTTGGCATGAAACTGTTGAGATAGTATTTTTTTTTCTTGCCAATTGTGACAACAAGAAAAAAATGGAGCGGGACTTGATTTTGTCCATTGGGAATTGACTGGATTTTTGTTTTGTTGTGATTTGCTATTGCAATAA
This sequence comes from Hybognathus amarus, assembly GCA_030378365.1. NCBI lineage: Eukaryota > Metazoa > Chordata > Actinopteri > Cypriniformes > Leuciscidae > Hybognathus > Hybognathus amarus. The sequence continues at coordinate 301,554 of JAQIUQ010001400.1, read as the reverse complement.
TTTTAATAAAGACTCCAATATCCCATTAAAAAATAGAATTTCATGGTGATGTTGAAGGGGATTGTTAACCCAAACATTAAAATTATATCATACTTTACTCACCCTCAGGTTGTTCCAAACCTTTATGCATTTGTTTCTTCTGCTGAATAATATGGTAAACCCCTCATAGACTTCCATAGCATAGAACATGGAAGTCAATAAGGGCCATCAACTGAAATTCTTCAGTTCAGACATTAGTTCAAGACATTTAGGTTTGGAAGCAACTTGAGGGTGAGTAAATGATGACAGAATTTTCAAGAAAACAAAAAAACAAGAAAAAAAAAACAGTAATAGGCTATAATACGATATAATTTATATAAGTATTTTAAATTTTATATAAGCCTAACTTTGATGTAATGACTTTTAATGAAAAATATGTATTGTAGTAAAAAGTTTGATAACTAGCTCTGGTCTAGCCTACTGTTTTATCAATCATTTAAACCTACAACTTTTATGTAATTTTTCACTTGAAAGGTGTGCTTGCACTATATTTCTTTGTACAAATGCCACTTGCCTTTGATATTTTGTTATCTAAGAAGTGAACAACAGCCATTTCAGTGTGGCTTAAGAGTCAACTTTTTAGTCAACTTGTTGAATGCGCAGTTCTTCAGATATTTACGGTAGCCAAATCTGCAACACTTCTTTCCCCCATAGGAAGTCTCAGGCAATTAGTTCAGTCAGTAGAAGTTCTCGTACTAGTCAACTCAGTTTCTCTGAGCTCTTCTAATGACTTAGTCCGAAGAGCGTTTAAACCCCTGTGCTATTCTGTGGGAGCCCTGGTTCTGCTTTTGGATCTTTATTTTATATATATAAAATGGGATTTGAGTTGGATCGTTTCAAAGGGGCTGTGGACCCAGACTTCAAATGCAACTTGTGTAATAAAGTTTTGGAGGATCCGCTCACCACCCCGTGCGGTCACGTCTTCTGCGCCGGCTGTGTGCTGCCGTGGGTCGTTCAGCAGAGCAGCTGCCCGGTCAAATGCCAAAGGATCTCCACCAAAGAGCTCAACCACGTCCTTCCTCTCAAAAACTTAATATTAAAGTTGGACATTAAATGTGACAATCACGCGCGGGGCTGCGAGAAGATCGTCAAACTTCAGCATCTGGCGGAGCACGCGGAGATGTGCGATTATTCTCCTGCCAAATGTAGGAATAAGGGCTGCAGCGAGGTGCTGAACCTTAAAGATATGGATGCTCACATGCGTGAGTCGTGTGATTACAGAGCGGTCGGGATATGCGAGAGTGGATGCGGATTGATGCTCACTCATAAGGAGCAGAAGTTGGACAGCCACTGCTGTTTGAAAGCCCTCAAAGCGCACAACGGCGCGCTGCAAGGGAAAGTTGTCAGCTTGGATAAGGAGCTGAAGAAGCAAGCTCTGAAATCGACTAAAAGAGAGAAATCACTTTTGGCGCAACTGTCGGCTGTTCATAACGAGCTTCAGATGACAGCGCTGAAGTATCAGAAGAAATTCACGGAATACAGCGCCAGGATTGACTCGCTGTCAAAGAGTCTCTCTCCACCGTGTAAGGTAAGAGAACAATCATGACAACACTTTAATAACACTCACAATTAAAGCAACCATGTTATCCACTAGCACAATGGTAAAATATAGTATTGGCTACCATTAAATAACACACAAAAAGTCTGAAGCGTCTCTCTGCGTGAATGGAATCTCATAATAGCCTAATTGATAGCGGTTTGTTGCCTACAGTATTTGGCAGAAACTTGTTAACATGGTACATTTTAATGCTGTCCGTTTCCAAATGAGCTCTTTCTCTGGTAGCCTGATTTTTGGTTCAATTTTCTCTGAGGAAAAACAAAACAAAAAACAATGTGGTTTAATTTGATATTTTACCTTACTTTTCCACAAGTATTTTCTGGTGTTAAGGCACCTATTTATTTATAATTTTAAAGTCAGTGTTGTTTAAACTCTTCATGACTTCCATTTCTAAGGCGATATCACTCGAGTGTAACTTAGCCTACTGAAATTGAATGGGCGGCAAGAGGTGTAGCCATGTTGATACTGTAACTTGTCGATTGTGAGTGTGATACTGCTTATATTCCTTTAGAAACATGCTTGGAGAAGTAATTCATATCCAGTTACAGTAACTTGTAACATCTCATTCAAATATTGAGGAGTGACTTACCGTGTTTCTTCTCCTCCAACAAAAAAGTTCCAAAGGAGGAAAGCCAAACTCCAACGCGCATTAAACCCTGTCCTGGAACAAGTTTTATAACTGGAGTTAAAGGACGTTTTTCCATCGTTCAAACAGTTCCAATTCATTAGATAGAAAATGCAAACTTGTTCAAAGTGCACATTTTTGAAAACAATACCATTATTTTCTCCATGTAAACTACAAAAATGCTAATTAGTGAAAACAGAAACGTCATGCATATTGCGTATTATGTTGCCCCGCCCTCTTTCAGTTGCGCTTCTGTCTTCCGGTTTGTATTTCCACAGTCTGAAGTTAAGATCTTACAGATTATTCAATGAACCACTCATTTTAAAATCGTCCCAGTCTATTGACATTTACATTGGCAAAAGTCATTTAGCAGACACTTTTATCCAAAGCGACTTACAACCGAAGACTGAAACAAGTGAGTTGATGACCTGATGGGCTTGTCTGAGATGAGCAAAATCTGTGCAGAACCGGTGATCAGCGTGAGATGCATGCCGGTTAGAAATGTGTCAGAGTACAATCCGCCTTGCTCTGATGACACACAAACTGCTGGCCTGACAGGGTAATACAGCGATTTTAGTCGTTTTCACGAAAACGTGTAAACTGGGATAGTTTTAAATAGGGCCGTCAAACGATTAATCGCGATTAATCGCATCCAAAATAAAAGTTTGTGTTTACATAATATATGTGGATGCACTGTGTATAATTATTTTGTATATATAAATACACACACATCAAAAATACACACACACACAGACAAAAAAAAATATATATATATATATATGTATATATAATGTAAATTATATGTAAATCTATATACAAAAACTTATATAAAAATATATACAATAATTATGCACAGTACACCCACATATATTATGTAAACACAAACTTTTACTTTGGATGCGATTAATCGTTTGACAGCCCTAGTTTTAACATTATCGTCTATCTGCAAAACATTTTTGAAAAAATGCTGTTGTTGTGATTGCATCCAACCCAGAAATATGCGTGACTAGCTGGCTTGCAGTGTAGACTTCATTGGTTTTAATGAAATTTTCTAGTTTAGTATGGACTTTATAGCATATTAAACAAAAAACATATTGTTATATAGTGTGCTATATTATTTTTAGGCGTTTATAGAGCTACATAAAATTTTGTGTCCTTCAGTTGGGTAGTGAAACGGCTTTTCACTGAGGGAACACTCAACACAATTGACTTAAAATGGTAGCATATTTAAAAGTAAAATTACAGTATTTTTATACATTGTCAGTAGGCTACATCAGTACTTGAGCGGTAAAGTACATGCCAATGGTAAAATGAGAGTAATACTGAGGTACTTTGGTGTAGTCTAGGCACTGAAAGAACATGGTAACGCTTCCTTTTACAGTACAGTACTTCAGTGTACTTACAGTGTACTTACCTGGAAAGTACTGGCTACTATAAGGTAAGTACATGGAACGGGGGTAGGTTCAGGGTTAGTACTAGTTATTACCCAGTAATTGTAGTTACTAAAATAAGTACATAGTATTTACATGGGTAACTGGACTGTAAAAGGAAGCGTTACCAGATACATCATGTCCAAATAACGAAACAACGACCTTACTCTGTTACTTTTTGTTGTTGTTAGTGCTTTATGTCCTTGCCATGCCTTAAATTAAGTACCATGACATCTTCTGGCATGTTTGATGCCCTTCAGATTAGCTATGATTTATTCTCACCTCAGGACTCCATCAGAGCATGGAAAAAGTCAGTGAGTTACACTTGTGACAGATAACCTCCCTTGACCGCTCTATGAAGGAGCATGAGATCCTAAGGCAACCTCCCAGTGAGTGAACATATTTATGGGCTCTGAATGATGCCTTAGTGCCAGTGACTGCCTTCCTGCTGGGGAATGAAGTCTCTCTTGCTGTTCCCATCACATGGTTCATCAGTCAAGTGAGTTGAAGCAGGGCTGGGAAAGGAAGGCGATGATGGGGAGCTGACATTTGCAGGATTGGGCCTGTCTGCTGAATGCTGGGCTGTTGATCCAGCTGCTCTGGAGGGGAAAAAAAATGATATCACAAAAAATGTCGTATCACCACGACTGATAAGCATCTTTCTATATGTTTGTTTGGTTTTGCCATTTAAGAGAATTTATTTTTTAGATGAGTCATCCTCCACATTTTTATCAACAACAGTGATGCACATTTATACTAAGTGGTGTCGGACATTGTTTCCCATGGATTTATGGGACTTGTTCCCATGACCTGCTCCAGCGGGATACATTCCTCACTTTGAGACGTACATTGCATACACTCAGCAAAGATAGTAAAGAGGACACTGTACATGCCTGCCATTGATGTCTGTATTATATTTAGACACTGTATTCTGTGGCACACAGAAATGACAGCTGCTTTAGTCTCTGATTCTACGCAGTGCACCCTAAGTGAGGAATAAAATGCTGACTCCACTTGTATGTCCACGTTCCGCCGTTCATCTGTTGAGAGAGCCGTTTGCTGCAGAATAGATGTATTAATATACCCGACCAAATGAGCAGGGAACAAGGCCTTAACCCTTAAAGCCGCTGGCCACTTGAAAGCTCCTTTCCCAAGATGCTTTAAGCTGAGATGACTTCTGTATTTTGCATGATGTTTAATGATTGTAACAGGTGCACTTCTGTACTTGTTTGGTCACGCACCACTTTTGGTCACAGCCAAATGTAAATCGTGATGATTTAAGAGCTTGTGCTATAAAAACACACCCTGAAGGGTTATATTTGAAATAGGGATGTCCTACAATCCGAAATCCGAATTCGGAAAGGCACTGATAATGAATAACGCATTCTACGGAGGCCCTGAAGGGACATGGTTAGGCTTGCTGCGGTAGTCAGATACATTACAGTATACATCAGATTTCACTTATGGCTGTCACACGATTAATCGGGATTAATCACATTCAAAATAAAAGTTTTTGTTTCATAAAATATCTGGGTGCACTGTGTATAATTATTTTTTTATATATAAATACACACACATGCTTGTATATATTTAAGAAATATTTTCATGTATATACTGTATATAGATTTATATGTAATTTATATTATATATATAAATATTTATATATGTATTTTTTTAAATATACATGCATTTTTGCTATATATATATATATATATATATATATATATATATATATATATATATATATATATATATATATATATATATTATACACAGTGCACCCACTATTTTTGGGTGTTTTGGGGGTATATTTTTTTTAAAATATACATGCATTTGTGTGTATTTATATTAGGGCTGTGCAAAAGTTAATTGCGATTAATCGCATCCAAAATAAAAGTCTGTGCTTACATAATATATTTGTGTGTGCTGTATATAATTATTTTGTATATATAAATACCTATGCATGCATGTATATATTTAAGAATTATTTGCGCTTAAATTCTGTATAATTCTGTATATATATATATATATATATATATATATATATATAAATATATATATATATACATAATCTATATTATATAAATATAAATATTTTATATATGAATAACACATTTTCATAAATATATACATGCATATGTGTGTATTTATGCAAAATAATTATATACAGCACACACAAATATATTATATAAACACAGACTTTTATTTTGGATATGATTAATCGTTTGACAGCCCTAGAAGATAGTAAGGAGTGATGACTGACAGGATGATGTTGGAAGATTTAGTGTGCAACAGATCTTGTAAAATGCCAGTCATTTCCTATTCCAACATAGTATTTGGCTTTAGGCACATCCCTAATTTGAAATATTTAGTTTGGAAGCTCAGATGTTTCTACTTTCCAAATAGAAATAAATACATGGTTTTAAATGGAATTAATGGGCCATTTATACTGTTCCTTCTTTTTCAGGGCGGAGAGACCAAAAGTGTCATGGCTATACTCCATCGTGACTCTGGATCTTTAGGCTTCAATATCGTTGGAGGAAGGCCATGTGCGGTAAGTTCAGAAAGATTTGCACCTCCATCTTATGTGTCTTTGGCTCATTGTATTTCCTGTTTCAGCCCATGATTGGCAAGATATGGTAAAGGAAATCAAGAGGGGTTTTGTGAAGGATTTTCCCTAACAAAACTGTTTGATCATATATTTTTATAGTCTTTTAGTCTTAACCAAAATTATAATGATAAACAAAAAAAAATATGACACAGACAACATCTGTCAGGTTATTTCACTGACAGTGTGTTATTGGATGGCTCAATTTAAGTGGGAAATTGCAACTGGGAAAATACAGACATAAATTGTATCTTTTGTATACAGTGCCACTTTGGTACGTCAGTCCACCCTGAAGTGGTAGTTGTGGTATCCATATCAGTGTGAATGAGTACCAAACCCTTTAAAAAGTGTTTGTTTGTGGTCCGTCTGAAATAGAAACATGACGCACTTTGGTCTGAACTGGACTTTTGCAGAAAAACCTCCCAAAGAGGAAAACTATTACAAGAGCCAAGTTTCCAGGGCTTCTTCTAAGACCCAGATGTACCCTCGTCACAATGACAAGGCTTTATTTATTTTATAAAAACACACCACAGTTAAAGCGTAAAGCACAAATTGATATGGCTGAGTTAGTTTACCCTAAAGTAAGTGGAAGAGGTTGGTCACTAATGAATGACACAAATGGCTGCGTCTCTTAGCAACTGCACAACTACTTCAGCGTGGCCATGACCCCTCCATAGCAAATGTTTGACATGCCAGCCATCCTGTCTGCTTGTAAGACCTTAGATCTGTTTCTAAAACTTAGTGAGCTAACCACTTGGGTTGCATTTTAAAACGTCATAGCAAAGGCTTTAAATTTTAGTAGCCACCCAATATTTGTGTGGACTATTGGTATATTTTTGATTACATGGCTCTCTTATTCTAATTAGTTAATCACTGAACTCAGGAGGCAATTTGTATATGTTGTATAATTAATTGGTAACACTTTATTTGAAGGGGTGTGCATAAGGCTGTCATGACACTGTCATACACATGACATAACACCTGTCATGAACATGAAGGAGTCTTTATGAATGTTTATGACAATAAGTGTCATTCGGTAAATTATGACACTTTTAATGCAAAGTTGACATTGTTTAAAATGTCTTTGTTATGACAACTTGACATTAACAAAGACAAAAATTTCTTTGTCATGACAAAGTGACATTAACCAGGATAAAAATGTCTTGATTATGACAACTTGACATTAACAAAGACAGAAATGTCTTTGTTATGACAACTTGACATTAACCAAGAAATCATAACTAGTCCAACGTGTTCCACTTTACTTGAGGTAAAGGGAAATATTAATGACACTGTTGTTAAAGCATTTGACAGTCTAATGACCCTTAATGACATCTTTATAACAAGTACAATGTGTTCCACTTTACTTGAGGACAAGTAAAATATTCATGTCACAGTTATAATGGTGTCATGACAACCAAAGTTAAAACCAACCATAACATATGATAGGGTAATGTAATGTTAACACATTACAGGTTAACAGGTTATGATTTCTTGGTTATGTCAAGTTGTCATAACCAAGACATTTTAAACAATGTCAACTTTGCATTTAAAGTGTCATAATTTACCAAATGACACTTAATGACAACAGTCATAAACATTCATATAGACTCCTTCATGTTCATGACAGGTGTTATGTCATGTTTATGACAGTGTCATGTCAGTCTTATGCACACCCCTTCAAATAAAGTGTTACCAATTAATTTAGTATTATTTTGTATTTAAATATTACATATTTTCATAGTTTTCGGAGGATTGCATCTTTAGTTTAGCGACTATTTTTGGTCTGTAACTTAAATTTGGAACATAGTTTGTCGTTTTATTAAAAAAGAAAATAAATTTTATGTAGGAGTAGGATCCTCTGGCAAATAAAGATGTTGTTTTTGTTTTTGTAATGGGGAAGAGGGAAGGGCTTACAGTAATTAACTGCAGAGTTCACAGTTTGATTTCCTGCGGTTTCTTAAGTATTCCATTAAAAATTACAGCACAGTGTCACACAACATGGCACAGAGGTAATGTGGTTTGATGTGGTTGGGAGGTTGGTTGAACGTTTTTGGCAGATGTTTTGCTATAACCTTCCTGTCCATGTTATATTTTCATATAATGAATGGTGAGCATCTTTTTATTAATCTCTTAACACCTTAAATATCTCACAAACGCAATATGTTTTTCATTTGACAGTGTATTTGTATTTGCAGAGAAGCTGAACAATGGAGCACATTGATTTGTACACCTGCAAACAATTATTTGTGTTTTGGATGTGTCTTTAAGGGAGTCTGTCTTTTTTGCAATAAAAGTGTTTTGTAATACTTACTAAAATGTTTGATTATTTAGTCATTCCTTTTTGGCTAAATATTGCTGCCTTGTATTTGAATTGCAGGATAATAAAGATGGCACTTCGAAATGAAGGAATCTTTGTGTCGAAGATTGTGGAGAATGGTCCGGCGGATAAAGAAGGAGGTCTGCAGATCCATGACAGGATAATGGAGGTAATTGCTTCTGCTTTTAAGCCTGATTCTGTTGCCTAACCAAGGCACAATAAAAGCCAATCATAACATATTTTATATGCATATGCAGTTTTGTACATAACACAATGAGATGTGTAATGCATATCCTGTTCTATGTCGCAGTCATGGCTGATTAGGACAGAAACGTTTGTGTTGCGCCATGTTAGGACACTATTTTTACCAATTATAGCTCATCCTGAAAGGAACAGATGGACAAACTATGTTGAAGTCGTAAATAAAATTATATTTAAAGCATGTTAAACCTCGAAAATGGCTTTAATGTCTTTATCTTTTAGCCCTGATTATTTCAGAAAGTCTGCATTTGGTTTTTCAGTGTAATTTGTTATACCGACTTATAAAGGAATCCTTCCTTGCTGGCATCGGGTCAGAAGGCTCTCTTTTACCTTGGAACAAAATCTGGATTATTTAAAAGGCCAAAAGTTCCCAGTGGTCACTTTTGAGGGTGCATAGAAAGTCAGCCCTACAAAGGTTGCTTTTATAGCGGCATGAAACACAAGTATGGTACAACGGATGCATTGAATTCGCTGCAGCGTGTTATAACTATGGCATGGGTCTGTACAATTGTTTAACTAAGTTAATATAAATATTTTCACTTTGTGTAGTCGAATCATCATTTCACAAAATGGTAGCTTTCGCCAGATTTTTTCCTCCAGAGTTAGTTAACAACATCACTTTTTGGTTTCAAGATTTATTAATTTGAGCTTGACGTCAGTATGTTAGACGAGGAAGTCGTGTCTGCTCTTATACTAACCCTTAAGAGCAGCCACATGCAGTGTGCTATCGGTCAGTGTCTTAAACTCTCCTGTTCGTTTAGATATGCTGTAAGCCCTTGAGACAATGGATAGATTGAGCCACCAAAGGCGACAGTAATGCAGTCGGCGCCTGGTGACTTAAGACCACTAAACTTGCCCTGCTTTGGATGGGGAGGGGGGCATATGAGTCCCAGGTTGGTTAATGCGTCGGGCGGAAATGTGCTAGTATGACTTACTTGGAGGAAGGGGCCAGGGTGAGGGTAAAAGCTTTGGATTGCGCTTAGCATGCCAACTGCTGCTTTGCCGCGATATCTGAGAGCGTTCCTTGTGGTTTTTGTGGATGTCACCTACATCTCTGCTTTTTCTTTTCTTTTTTAAAAAGGACATCAACTTAACAATACATAGATATTTGAGAAGGGTTATCGGTGACTGGTTTAGTATTTTCATTGTTGTGTGCAGTAAGCTTTTTCAACAAGATATTTTGCTCTAGGATGGCAATAGACCTAGAAAGTCACTTTTTGTCTTTTGAATAATTAAGGTGAAACGGCATGCGTGCCAGAGGATGTAAATGCATAAGGAACATGAAGCACAAAGCCCTAGGTCAGTCTATTGAGTAAACCTTTAAAATTTATAGTCAGAAACCCTCTCCTACAATGCAAAGCTGTTCCCACCCTATGCTGTCTATTTGGATCATGTGTACATGAGAATAACGTTTTCTGCTTCCTTCAGGAGATTTATCGGTGCTTTTAAAACTACTTTAATAATGTTTCTGCCTTTTGAAAAGGGTATAATAATGCTTTTCTGGCTATTGTTGACACCTGAGGTAATGTTGTGCTCTTTGAGATCGAAATATGGATTCTAGCTTTACGTCAGCACCTCGGGTGGTATCACATATTTAATTATGTTGACATGAGAAATGATTTTCTGTAGAAATATAAGCACAGGGGAAGAATTAATGCAAAAGGGCTTGCAGCAGTTTTGTTTCTATTGCAATTTCAGTTGTATGTATCTAAACCAACACCCTGTAGTCCCATACTTCATAGCCCATGAGAGTTAGACTCAGCTGGGGTTTGCTGTTTAAAATATGTGCCTCTAGAAACCTCCAGGCCCCAGCACTCTTTTGTCTCTCTTGCTACAGTATATCAGCACTTTTTCATTCATCGAATGGATTATCCATTTACCCAGCTCATTTGGATCCAAATATATATTTTATATAGTGTACACATGTTTGATATTGCAGCAATCTCACATGAGTGACAGGTTGTCCTGCCCTCGCGCCAGTAAACACGTCATCAGAGAAGAAGATGTTTCTGCAATAGGGTTGGGGATGTTATTTTGATTAAAGATTACATTGGCACATTCATTGTTTTGCTCAGATAAATCATTTAAAGGGGTGGTTTACTGTTTTTTTTCTTTGCATGATTGTGTTTATGGGGTGCTAACATGTATTCTTGTTTTTCTTTTTTTAAAAAGTCTTATTTTTCATAAATTTCTCCTTTATTGTAAGCCGCTTTCTCCTCTGTCATTTGAATGAGCGGTTGACTTCCTGAGTCTATGAAACCACTCCCTGCAGAAACAGGCAATGGGCTCAGATTTGTTAGTTTGGGCTGGTGTGTTGTGATTGGCTAAACTGAGTAGTGCACGTTGTCCGGAAAATTCACGGCACATTACCTTTACGGGCGAAAGCTGCATGTGTGTTCCTGTCAAATGTACGAAATGGTGTCGATACTGCAGTATCAGTATGAGACCCAGAATCAGACCCAGAAAGCGGCGATGAAGAGAGACAAGCAGAACCTCCCTAAACACGGCTCTTACAAAACGTTTCTATATGGTAATTTGCATGTATTTTTTTTTAACTTTATACATGTTTGTCTTACACAAAATATCATCGAACTGACTAGCTAGCTACTATATACACAAACAGCATTGGCATTGGTTTACGTTCTTGATCAAATCGAAAAATAACACCATAAAGTATATATACATGAAAAATACATTTACAACATTAGTACATATACAAAATTCAGGTCCATAATGTTTGTACGCGTTTGTTGTAGACACAAAATAGCATAACTAGTAGCCTAGTGTCTTTAAAGCCAGCACTGGCATTTGATAAAACTAAAACATTACGTCTGAAATTATACATGCAAATACATTTAAAATGATTAAGTCTTATCCTACTTACAGGTTGTGGCCCAACAACTGCTGCCTCTGGTTTTAAAGTTGGAACTGGGTCTCATTTGAGTCGTTTTTGTAGGCATTAAACTTACTGTTTTTTTTCAAATACGATATTTCTGCTTACATTGAACTTTCAGCGCTGCAACTTTGGAGTTACTGTTCATGCACCAACAGCACAGCATACACACTATTTAAAAAAAAGTGAAATCGCAATCAACCACCCGAATCGCAATCAAGTATTGGATATTTATTTGTGAATGATCAGTTCTCATCATTTTTAATTACCTTTGCCGTTATCTATCATGTCATCACTTAACCATGTTAAATTTAAGCAAATCTAAACATTATATAAATTTGACTGTAGATTATAATGGTGTGATGCCTTAATTTACTATTAGCAGGTGATTTATTTAAATGAAATCCTATCGAATTTTAATATCATCCATTCACTGATGTGGAAAAAAATTATTGGTTAGGTATCAGCCAGAAGGTGTGACCTTTTTTTTTGGCAAGTAAGTAACCACTTAGAAATCTCTCAGAACATCTTAACAATCTTAACAAGCCTAGCATCATGAAGGCAATTTACTCGTTTTTTCCTCAGAAAATGTAAAAATCTAGTTTCCCAAGGATACGCCAAAACAGTTTAAGTCAGTTTTATGCTGTTTACCATTCACGCGAGAGACTCTTGGGTGACTAGCATATACTGATCATCAGTACAATGCGTTCTTGAGTTGCGACAGCATCTCGGCTGAGAGCATCCAGGCGGAGCGTGTGAATTTGTGTCATAGGGCGAGCAGGGCCATCACGGTATTCAACGGGCTTTGTGCACATGTTCCTGACAGCAGCAGTGATGGGTGACTCACTGAGCGATCATGAGAAATTCCAGCCAGGAACACACTGCGCAGATCATCTGGCCCTTATGTAATAAATTTCAATGTTTAATTGTCCACGTCTTATGAAGAGTGAATTGGAAAAAGATAGCCCTGTATTCTTCGTTTTTCTTGGCTATGTTAGTTCCAAAGATGTCATGTGCACGTACGTGACATGATCATAAAGATCTAGAATCTCCCACGGCCGTCTGATCGAGGAGTGTCATGGCAGATGTCCCTGGTAAGCACCAGAGAGACAGGCTCAGATAATTCAGCGGATGAATAGAGCCTTGTTTGCCGGAGACATTTATTTTCTCATAAAAAAAGATGTAAAAAGGGAAGAAAATACGGTGCTGTGTTTGCGCTCTCACACTGTTTCACACATAGTAGCCGAGTTTGCCTACGACAGATTGATTTATGCATTGGATTTAACACAGCGCTTGTGCTTGGAAAAACATATTTGTTTTATTCTTTTTTTTAAAAACGGGGAGATTACACATTAATAAACATTTCAGTAACTGCACCAGAGTTAGCCAGAGGCTGTTTCCAGCTGTAGTATATACAACATTTTAAAGTAATTTGTGATACTATTTTTTTTTATGTAGAATTATTATTATGTTTTTCTGTACAAATGCATCACCAAATGGTGGGGTACAAAACAACTGCTATTTTAACTGGTTTTCCATACTAAAGCCCAGTCTGCCATTGTATGGTAAAACAGGTAGTCTTGCGCCACTCGCCATTGGTTGAATCAGAGGTTTACATTGCAGACCTCTCAAATAAACAGAGCAGTGTTAAAGTGCTGCAGAGTCACTGTGTTTACACTTGTCCGTGAATCAATCCGTAAATGGCTTACTCATAGTTGTCTCTAAACATTTAGCTAGGATAGAAAGTATTTTAACCTCAACCAAATTACACGCACCACCTTTAAGAATGTTGTTTAACAATTTCATCTCAACCTAAGGAGTGTTGGAAGCACAGTACATGGCTATAGTACGTTTAGTCTTCAATGTGTTTTGTCAAAAAACATGGAAAACCCATGTGTCTTGATATCCAAGTGTAGATCATGGCTGTCTTCAGGAGCATTGGATGTGTTGGGAGTAGGAAGAGGTCATGGAGATAGACCGGGTTGTAAATGTCACCTTGTAAAAGCCTGCAAACAGACAAAGGTCAGAGGTTGAACAACAAGCAGACTTTAAAAAGTAGCTCCACTGAGAGGCCAGTGTTTGCCATCTGAAAGAAGCAAAAGCTCCAACAGTAACAGAAGAGTAGTTCTCTTTAAATAAGAGTTAAGTAAGGCTGGGGAGATTTGAGATATATTTGCAATGGTTTTATTAATTGTATTAGTGTCAGTATATATTACATATCACTTTTAATTAGCCATTATGTTTCCTAAAGATCATGCCATAAAGCTAGTTTTGCATTCCCTTCTTTGTCACGAATATGAGTGTGCTTGGACAGATAGTTTTAAAGAGGTCTTGACATGGATTTTTTAAAATTTATGAACTTAATTTGTTCATTGAGGTTGCAAAAAAAAAAAAAAAGATTCAACACCGGCATATGGTTCGATTATGTTTAACTAATAGTCAGTTTCTTGATAGGGAGTCATGTGTAAGTTGCATGTATTTGCTTATGTGTATATCCATATATATGGAGCTTTTGTTAAATAATGTATTTTTTTTGTAATGAGGAAGATGGTTTAAACTGTGAAACTTGCGGGATGTTTTAATAGTACAACATCTTATGTTAAAGGGGTGATGAACTGAGAAATCAAATTTTCCTTGACCTTTTGACATCTAAGAGGTCATCATATTATAAGAATATCCTGTAAGTTTCAGAACTGAAAACGTCCTTGTTAGTCCAATAAAAACTTTTATTGACACCAGCCTCAGCAAACGACTCCGTTTTCCAAAATGGGGAACTATGACGTCAAAGAGGATAAAACACCACCCCCGCAGAAGAAGATCAATGCCTACAGTACTTCAACATGGGCGGTTAAGCCCCCTCATTGATTTGAAAAAAAAAAACTGTTATCCACTCACAGCAGTGGGTGTTTACTTCCAAGTCTTCAGTGTGAGACGCCCATAAAAACCGTAGCGCTTTTTGAGCTGGGGCTCAAAACTAGGGTAGAAAATAGCCTATTACTTATTCATTTTGATGTTTTTTAATGTAAAAACCAAGCGAACGTCATAAGTTGACCTCAGACAACAATACAAAAAAAATTAAAAGCCAGTTCATGACCCCTTTAAAGGATCAAGGAAAATGTGATTTCTCATGTCATTGTTTTTATTATCCAGCTTTGTTGTCTTGTTATAATTTTGCATCAAATATGTGTAATGCATGTGAATGTAAGTTTAATATCAGCAGCTTCTTGTAACACCAGTGGTCCCTTATCTTTTTCTGTCTCCATATAGCTGTAAGATTACCCACAGTCCACCACTTAACACCCAATGGTGCTTTCAGTTATTTTAGTGTGTGCTCGCTGTCAGATGTGGCGTTAAATAGTGTGAGGGGTGAGTGGCAACATGAAAAGAGTGGCAGCTTGAATAGATATGTTAAGGGTCTGGGGCCCATTGCTAGCATGCAGATGAGTCCTCAGCCCTTTTGAACTCAGTTTGTTAGCATTCTTGTCCATTGATGATTAAGAAGAACCTTGTAGATGATACAGCTGTAATGAAGGACAGAGGAAGAAAACATGTATACAGTGTGCAGTTGGTTTTATAAAAAGGGAAAGTTTTTGAGATGTCTTTGAGGGAAATTTATTTCAATCTCAAATGATGCAGACTTGGTGGTCCCCGATGAATATTTATTTGGTTTGTTTTGTTTTGGGTGGAGTGGTTTTCCTTAATTCTCCTGTCGTTCTTTGGTCATAATTCTTGAAAAGTGCTATTTAAAAACCTAAAACCTAAAAAACTAAGGTTATTTATTTATTTTTTCAGAAGAAATGAAGTCTATTTTGATTTGTACCATTTGTACCTCTGTAACTCATCCAGTATCCCCTCCACTAAAACAAGCCTTAACCTTAATCTGTGGCACTCTGGACTTTATGACCAGTATGGACATTTTTAAATCAGGAGACCCTGTTCTTGGTTTCCTCAGGGACATAAAGTCAGGTCAACCCAGCATGGGGCTGCCCTGCAACCTCCAGTCTTCACCTTTCTTCCCCTGACAACTAAGATATCATGTCATCTTTAGTTCGGAATGTGTCACAAGGTCTTGTTTTATTTCTGACTGAGTCCAACAGAGCCGTCCAGAGGTGCCAATTAGTTCACTCTAGGCAGTATCGCATGTTATTTGGCATCTGATTGTAAGAAGAAAGCCTTTGTCAAGGACTTTATTGGATTTGTGCCCCTGTCTTTTTTCTAGATGGAAGTGAGCAGGGAGGAGGTGTATATGCAACTAAGACTGTTAGTCCCAGTGGTGAGCTGCTTTCCAGTTGACTGGAATGGCTGACTAGGCTATTACAGGACATTAAATCCAATGGAAGTTTTAAAAGGGATATAATAGGCTTCTGGTCTCAGCTTCTGTAATAGCAGTGTGTGGTTAAAATGGACAGTTATGTGGTGCATGTATGAAGATATTTAATGTACACCTAAAGTATACTTGCAATAGCACAATCAAATATACTTAAATATATATTTTAGTTGCACCTCAGCACTATTTCTGGATAACTAAAGTACAAAATTAGTTGTTTCAAGTTAGCAGACTTTAAATGTATCAATTTAGTTTACCAAAAGTACACTTGCAGGGTAAGTACTGTACATAAATATGTAAATGTATTTGTAGTAGTGTACTTAACATAAAATACATATATTTCAAATCAAATACATGAATCAATTACACTGTCTTTATAATGACAAATATCTTGCATAACAACAACCATGATAATGTTAGTTTTAGTAGTAGTATTATTACAATTTCTAAAACATCTGTCATAGTCCAATGCAGTTCATTTTAAATTGGCCCAAAAATAGGCAGATTAATCCTACTGTCCAGATATCAGTCTATTACTGTTCCTTTTAGACCAATATATAACTTCGCTTAGTCTGGCTTAGACTACTGTCAATGTGTTGTGAATTCTGTTCAGCCTTTTCCCTGTATTTAGAAGCCAAAGGTATCATTTATATAATCTAAACTGTTTTTGGAGAGGTATAATTAAGGCTAATTGTCTTTCCAATCAATCAACAGGCTTGTGTAAACATATCCGGAACAATAGTCTCAGGTTGCCTAGCCAGCTACTCTCACAGTCAGACCCCATTAGCCCCCCACCCTCCATGCAAGCCACCCACCCCCATAGCCTCTCTAATTAACTACCCTCAATTAAATGCTAATAGGCTGATTAACAGACCCTCGGTTCGTGAAGTAATAGGCAGTCGTTTCCTTGTAGTTGCCCTCAGTAATGCAGACCAGGCCCTGGGCCTGTTGATTACAGCCCACTTTGAGTGCCATCAGCAGGACCTAAGAAAACGTAGCCTGTCCAAGTCTGGAAAGTGTGGTGGATGTTGAAAAAGAACATGTCTGCATTATGGATTGTTTCAGCCATCTGCAATTCAAAATGGGATCTAAGAAGAGAATGCGACCACAGAACACTTTCTGCGGTAAGGCCACTTGTTGACTTTCGCTAGGCTTTCAACCCTTGGCACTGTATATCACAGTAAATCTATAGGAATGGACAATCATCATTTAATTTCATGCATATTAGGAAACTTGTAATTTTTTTTAGTGGCTGGCTGGGTATCTGAGTTGACGTATCCTGAACGTCTATGATTTTCACCAAATATGGTATTAGGGAGTCAGATCAGTTATGAATCCATCCACTTTTTATGAGTACACATGAACAGTCTTCCTGTTTTAAGTCTTGGATGTAGAGGTAATTTTCTTCACACTCCCTCTTTTTATGGACGTACAGCCACAGTGATCTTGTAAATGTACTTATTGAATGTCTGATCTGTAATTTAAGCTTGGGTTTCCCCATATTTCAGCAGCTAGCTCATGATTAAAGTGAGCTTGTCAAATCCCAAGCCGAGAATTGAAGTCATATTTCCTGTCATAACTCACCAAAGTACAAGACTACTCTTCTTTGTCCCTCCTCCCAACAGATATATAGTTTTACAGTGCCAAAAACATATGCAGACTTGAATACTTGGCCAGTGCAATGCAAACATGTGGCCTAGCTAGTGTGCATTGTTGTGTTACTGCACCAGTAACAGTCACCAGTAGGGGCCTATTGATTTGATTCCCAATGCTTTAGACATTATACCAGGTGTGTACCATTCTGGTAGCTAGCTATACACATGTAAACAGTTTAACTAACTTGCCCAGCAAGATTCCTTTCACACTAATTCCGGCATTGGCAGTAGTTAGCATGCCAACTGATCATAGAAGACAATTGCGGCAGTGATGAAATGCATGCAATGTAATCTACTTGCTTTGTGTTACAAATTTCATTTTGGCACATTTTGTGAAACTGAATTGGTATAGCTAAAAACACACTTGCTTTGTTTTTCCCGAATTTCTTGGCAGATGAGATTCATGAGTTGTCCTGAACTCAAAAACCAGATCTCTTGTCATTTTGGGGTGTTTCCAGCCTAATGTTTTGGCTCATGGACAAGTGAGGTCAATAATAGTCCGTTTGAGTCTTCTCTTTGGCTACAATTGACACATGGTTGTCTGAATTTGATGGTTTAGATCTTTGTATTAGCTGGCCTCACTAATCAAACTACTTTTAAATCCAGCCAACGTGGTTTGGTGTAGAATTCCTTATTTTCTAGCCTGACAAGCTTTCTTTTCAAGAGTCGTTTAAGAAAGCGGTCTTTCACACACCAAACAAAGTGGAACCAGCAACCGCTGTGCCCCCTTCTCATGCAAATGAGTGCAAGTTGAAAACACTATTCCTAAGTCATGTTATTGTCCTTGTGGACCTACTGTGTGCGTCTCTGTTCCACTGAAAGAGATGTAGTCCTTTCACACGTACCTTCTCCATTTAATTGTAGACTTCCTACATCTTTCAGTCAACAGAGAAATTTGTTTTGACTTAATGCTACAAAGTCTGGGAAGACGTCCAATATATTCTTCTGTTGTGACAGTATAGGTAGTCTTCTATACACATTAAAGTTCTCCATCCTCAATAGCTGTTCAAACAGTTGCTTTACAAGAGGGATACACCATCAAGATAGTTGCTATGGAGTACCAGCTGGGCTTCTTACATCAAGACCAACTATTAAAGTTAAGATGGCAAATGAATTATGATTTTAACTCTCTGAATTTTGAGGTTTTAGCCAGAAACTACTGTAGGCAAGAAATCATTTCATGGTCCTGTTGTGTATTCTTGATGTGTGTTCTTTTGTTACTAACTGATAGACCCTCAAATGCAGGGGTGTCCATTCATTCCTGATCCTGTAAAGTTATACCTTCTTGAAGAGTTTAACTTAAATCCTTATTAAACTTGCCTGAATCAGCTAGACAATGTCTACAGAATCACTAGAAGCTTCCAGGCAGTTGTGTTGGAACAGAAGATAAACTATGCTGAAAAGTTGACCTTCAGAAGAAGGACTGGACAATGTGTGGTTCAGTTGGCTGGCTATTATGTTCAACAATTTATTTGTAACTAACATGCTTGGCACAATTGTTGCTTTGCCTATGGTAAAGCAACAATTGTGCCGAGCATGTTAGTTCCAGGATGACTGGAACCTCTAGTTCCAGTCATTCTGGAACTAGAGGTTCACACTAATGCTTTCTGAATTGGCCCTTGGACTGAGATTGCAAAACTTACTTGTTTACATTATGAATTGGTTCTGATTTATTTAGAAACTCAACAATATATGAAGTAAATGTTAAATGATCACAGTCTTGATTCAAGAAACCATGCAATCTCGTTCCTAAATGACAATGATTCGCCTGTGTCTATTTAACCTATATTCACATTATTACAGAAGTACTGGGATAAAACACAATAGAGCAAACCACCTTTTGAAAGTAACCTGGCTCTTCAAATAACGACTGAATCATTTATATCGTTATAAAATCAGAATCTGGATAAATTGAGAATCACAGTTTTATTTTGTTTCAAACAGAGATCACGATTCTCCCAACAGACAACTAAATAAAAAAACATGGAATTTACTAGAAGTTCTGACAAAATGTTAATTGCTGGAGTCTATTTAAAATGCTCAAATAATGTGAATTATAAAATCAAATAAAAACTTGAATGATTCAATGACTCGTTTGTAAATACTTCACTTGTTTTATTACTGGATGGATTTTTATGAAGTTCAACTACTTGTGAAGTTCAACTTACTTGCATAATTACTTGTGGCTTATAAGATGGGTAAAGGCTTTCATTTTAGGTTGGTTCAAGCCAGTTGCAGTTTTTTATAACATACCAGACACTGCGTAATTGAGATGTACAGCCTGGTGACAGAGTGCATGTTTCTTGTGAACTGGTTATTTTAACCACTTTGGATTGTTCTGGAAATTAAAACATGTGCAACCCAAGGGCAGCACTGTCCTCCAAGACCATTTCAGACAATGAGTCACTGTGGACCGCAGTTTAAACTTTCACCTGACCGCAGGCAAGTTTTAATTTATTAGTTTTCCAACAGAAATCTAGCCAAATCATTTCACTTTTATTCTTTCTTTTCCATTTGTCATCAACCTCATCTGTTACTCTTACTGTGTGAAAACAATCATTGCTGTGTTTGAGTTGGCAGCACCTCAGAGCGATGTGGAACTGAATAAAGAACAGGAGAACTTCTGGACACACTGTGACTGGTTTTTGAGGGTCAAAGAGAGGCAAACAACAGAGGCTTTGGTCAAAGTCTTGTACTCTTGGGGTAAAGCTGTATGGCCTCACGCTGCAGACTGGCCTTTGTGATGGAGTTCGGCAGTGTGATGGGGAGTCAGACCTTGGAGATGTCGAAAAAACGTTAGGTAGTCAGACATGAAATGGATTGAATGTCTGCTGATTACCATGGTGGGTTTAGTGGCTGTAGGAGAGGCGGTTTAGGGTGGAGTAGTATGAGAATGGATATAATGGATTCTGTTGGACTAGGTAGGTGGTGTTAAATAAACCTGGCCACATCTGCAGCAGAGCATCAGGTTTCTCACGCGCTGGGCAGCTTGACAAGCGCTCCTTTGTAGACTCTCTCCCCTCACCTCACACTCTCTCGCACCACTGTCCTTTTCTTCCCCTCTTTCTCCTGCACTGTCCCTTTCTCCTCTCTTTTCACCCTCAATATCCCTTTCTTTCTTTCTTTTACTCTTTCTTTTTGATGCTGTTTCACTTATTTTCCCATGGAAATTCTGAAAATTCCCATACACTCTAAAAAATGCTGAGTTGTTTTAACCCAATTTTGGGTCAAATATGGACACACTCAAACATTGGGTCAAAAATGTAATTTAAAAATGTAACCCAATGGCTGGGTTTGTCCATATTTGACCCAAAATTGGGTTAAAACAACCCAACATTTTGTAGCGTAGTGTAGTTCGGAGGGTCTGAACATCTATGACATCCTATAGCCCGTTTCTTTCCAAGCAGGTAGCAGGAATATGATTTTAAGGAACGAACAGGAGAGGAACAAATCTCTCTAATCCAAATTGAGAGATGCCCACTTTAAATGCAGAATGAGACAGAGTGGAACTAATCCATGAATACCATAAACATCAATAGGAGAAATGAAGGAAAAATCCCTTTTTTATGAAACAGTGTGAGAGGAGGCATGACAAAATTGTCTTGCAAGAGGAGTATGTGTGTTGATATGTTCTTTCTTATAAAGTCAATATTGTTATACGACATAAGATATCCTATACTTGGTAGAGTTTGAACTTTCACTTGATGTTGCCTGAAAATCAACAGTTTCGTTGTTTTTAATGTTAGTAGTCTTGTTTCAGAGGAGACTTTATTTAACTTTATCAGGAAAAGCGTGCTACCAAATTATGTGAAACTGCTACAAAAATTCCTTGATTTGGAGCCAGAAAAATGTAAATCCTCTTCCAGCTGTCTTCCGGCTCTATGTCTGCTCTGGATCTAAGACAGAGCAGAAAAGCACAGGAAACAGCACCATGGATTGGAATTTCTCTAATGCCTTGAGAAAGATCAGAATCTACTATTATAGATCTAAAAATGTGCTTAATCTTACAGATAATGTGCTAGTTCCTTAACATTTCTTCAGTTAGCACTTCATATAAACTGGTTACGAGCCATTTGATTTGTTAGCGTTGTTAATATGACAAATGCTCATCTGTACTTTTCCCTCTTGTTTAATTCCCCTTAAGTTTCCTGTTTTATTTTTAATGTGATTGGAATCCATCACTTTAATATTTTCAAACATTATCACTTTTACTAAGCTTATAAAATGAGAAACACATGTTTGGTCACATTCTGAAGGTAAAAATATGTGTGTTAAAGAAAAAGAGAGACACTCGTTCTTCACAAACTTGAACCTTTCCTCTGCAGATTTGTCCACATTCCTCTCTGAAGGCCCTTGTTTCTGGTGTAATGTCAACAGTTAAGGAAGAAACGCTACTCTGTAAGCGTCTGAGCTCTGACTTTCATGTCTTAACAGCAAAATCTAATTTTCATTCCACAAGCCGTGACCTTGGATGAATGTTAGGGCTTTCGATTTCTTTGACGTGTTAAACAAAAAAATATCCAGTGTACAGTATGTTGTGACCTTTCCAATCAAAGCCAACTGGAATTTGTTTTAGTCAGTGGTGGAAGGTAGCCTAAAATGGAACTGTTACCTTGCATAGTCAATCCATAACACATCTGTTTTGGCTGATTTGAATCTGTCAATGAATGGTTTGTTTTCAGAGCATAGTTTTGTTTTATCTACCATTATTACAAAACATCAGTGTACAGTAGACTACCTCAGACAGACTTCTTGGAAGAGAGATGATGTTTTGGAGGCAGTCCAGCTATTCTTCAAGAAGCATTGTCAGCACTTTCAAAGACCATAACATCTTGCATGTTCTGACTATCTCTATCTCTTCTGTTTTGGGAAGGATTTGAACTTTCCTTAGAACATTGGTTCGAAATTTTTGTAGGTTTTTGTAGTGGAAATGAGCAGACTGCTGTCTGATCAAACGGCTCTTTCATGTGTGACCTTCGGACAACTCTGCTCTTCAGGAAGATGAGGGTAATCTGATGACAAGGTGGGCGACTGGCCTTCAAATCACCAGCCTTTCAGATAGAGCTATGATTGAAATTAAAAAAAATAAAAACTTCAGTCTTGCCTGTATGCCACATTTCTAGAATCTATAAACATGTCCCAAACGTAGGCTGATGTTTTGATGTCTTATGGTTTCCATAAAGGAGTAGTTCACTTTTAAAAACATTTTTTGCTGATAATTTAATTACCCCCATGTCATCCAAGATGTCCATGTCTTTCTTTCTTCAGTTGAAAAGAAATTAAGGTTTTTGATGAAAACATTCCAGGATTTTTCTCCATATAATGGACTTCATTGGACACCAACTGTTTCAAGGTCCAAATGAGAGTTTCAGTGCAGCTTCAGAGGGCTTTTAACAACACCAGATGATGAATAAGGGTCTTATCTAGCGAAACGATCGGTTATTTCAAAAATAAATAAAAAACTTTAAGTTTAATAAGCACAAATGCTCGCCTTGCTCTCTTCTGTGATGCACGTTCGTGACTCTCCTGTTCGAACGCGTTCATCAAAATAAAGAATCTTTTTTTGAGTCATTTCGTTCGTTGAATGAACCAAATGACTCAAAAATAGATTTGTTCATTTTAAGCAAATAAATGGGCAGTTTTTGCAAATTCATGCTAAAGGGTCCTGCAATTTGCTCAAAAGTTTGATAATCCATATGATCGTATCAAACTTGGACTGTGTCGTATTTAAAGCCACAAGTTGGTGTGCGAATTGCTTCACTTATTCCATTGTGGCAAAGTCTCTCTCCAGAATGTGTAATCCACCAGGTCATATATTTTCATAGAATGGCTTAGGAGGACCACTGAAGTCCTTTAGAAATGTTTGGCAACCATAAGGAGGGTGAAACATGCTCTTGCAACTCCTGGAAATGTTTTGCTTGTGGTCGGACGGGCTCATTTATCATAAAGTCAATTAGATAGAAGGCCACAGACTGGCTTGGTAAGTATAAGAGACTGTAATTTAGGAATATGAGAGGCAGTTCTTTGTCAAATGCTTGCGTTTAGGTAATTCTAGTCTAGACTCTCTGGCCGCACAGTAGTATGTGGGTGCTGGCGGTGACGTGTGGTTGATGAATGAGATGACGTGATTCACGAGCTGTGGGGATCCAGACTCCTGACTCCAGTTTGGACCCAGTTCAGTCATATGCTGTGTGTTGCAACCGTATAGGGGGACCAGTGCAAATTTAAACTTATTTTTTTCCCATACATTTTTGTTTTTGCATTTACAGTATGTGTGTCTTTGAATTCCAGCCTCTGAAATGGCCAGAGAATTCACTGACTCACCCAAAATGTCTTTCTTTCTCTCTTCATTTTTCCTTTTTGGAAACTGTACTTTTGATTAATGAGGTAAGTTTCTGGAAGGAAATGTGCAACCTTGAGGTTCTCTGATTCAAAAGACCAAAACAGAATGACCTAAATGCTACGTGTACAGAAACGAATGACAGAAACCTTTAAGACCTCAGTTTTGACAATACTTTGTACTTTGTTTTGTAATGTAATGATTCAACTGGAATTGGTTGGTCTGTTGTTACAAAAGAGAAAGTCATTGATATCATTGATATTGGATATTTTATTATGCAAGATTATTTCCCATATTTGTATACTAATATTAAAAGGACAAACTATTTTAGAATACTTTTCAACTATCATCTAATGCTTACTTAAGTCAGTCTTTACAAACACTTATAATTAAAAGGATAGTTCACTTTGAAATTAATTTTTGGTATGTTTTAGCTTACCTCAAGGGGATCCAAGATGTAGGTGTCTTTGTTTCTGCAGTAGTTTCAATTTTGATATTTTTAGGTCAAACTATTCTTGTCTGTCAGTCATATAATGGAGGTATATGGACTCCCCCTCAAAGAGCATGCACAGAGAAGTCCAAATTAAACATGATTTAAATGACTCGTAAATGAAGTCCAAATTAAACATGATTTAAATGACTCATAAATGTAAGTACACATTGATGGCCTAAGACACGCTTTTACCTCGTTACCTCTTGTGGCTGTGGTTACAAGAGGTAAAAACAATATAAATACTGTTCGTTTTACACAAACCACTCGTTTCGGTCTTGTGATGCCATTGAGGTAAGCTAAAACATACCAAAAATTCATTTTAAAGTGAACTATCCCTTTAAGTAGCACAGTCTAATATAATCCTAATCTATTTTTCACACTGTATATTATAATAGCTAAATTATTCACTTTGATTGATTGTTTTTAGTTTTCAGAGTTTTAGTTTTGATTTATTTAGACACAATTGTATTTTAATTAATATAAATGAATCAATAATTATAAATAATTATTATGCGTGTATATGAGCATGTATTTGGAATGACCTAAAAGCTTCAAAATGGGTTTCTTGAGATCTTCAATGCATCCTGTGCACTGCATAGATTCCATTTATCTAAATTATGTGACTTTACTGAAGAATTATTGCCTGACCTAGCACAGAAATCAGCACACAGTACTTCAATCCCACAAGGATGAACATGTTGCAGTGTATGCACATTACTTACGCTTACACATGCTCATCGAGTTGTTACATGATGAATTTCACATGTGGCTGCACTTCTGATGTGAACAGATCATCACAGTACTCGGGTCAGAGTGGGCATTTCTGTCATAACTGAACTTTTGTGCAAGGAGAGATTGTGTCTGTTTTCAGGTCAGCCTGTGTTGAGATGTTTGGAAATGCTTGTGTGCTCTCACAGCAGCTGCGTACAGCTCATATGGGGTTGTCGGTGTTGGCGCGAGTCTGTTGTGTAACTTCTGAGCAGGACTGCTTTCATGGCAGTCTTCTGAGCAGGACTGCAGGACTGTTTTCATTGGCACTGCTGTGGTTTCTGTGAAATCAGGTGGCACTTTTAAGTTCCCAGATGACTGTGCATCCCTACCTTATTCACTCACATACTAGAGACTCCTATTTTATGTTTTTTCTCAAGTTGTTTATGCTACAAGCACAACTAGATACAAAAACTACTTGATGAAATATGATATATGCTAAGTTTCTTCTTTCTCTCAGCATGTATTGTCATTCTAACATTTATGCATAGTTGCAAGTTCTTCTTATATAAAATTTATCCCTTTACGCAGTATTACTAACTTTCGTTATGCTGCATAGAAACAGTCTAGCCAGAGTTTACTAGGGCCTGAAAACACATGATGCACTGACTCAATTAAGTCCTTTGTGAGTGCTTCTTTTATATCCATCCCATTATGCCTTCCCTTCATTCCTCGTTCATACCACAGACATGCTAATAGACAGATCTTGGTTTGAAGAACACACAGGTCCCAAAGCTGCTGATCTCTGGGCGCACACAACAGTGGAAATAGAGGGAAAATTAGTTTGGAAACAAGCAAAGATGGAGAGGGCAAACCTTTGGGATAGAAGGGGCAGTGAACCAGTTACAACATCGTGACATTGGGATCATTTGGAGGGAGTTCATTAATTAAACAGATTTACAATACATCACACACACACGAAAAACACAATTACACTTTCTCTCGATTGTGAAGCACCTAAGGCATAGACTTGTGCCTAATGAGGTAGAATATTCCCCAGCTTTAACAATGAGACGAAACAAAGCTTCTTAAAGCCCCTGAACCACTGCTAGTGATTAGCTAGTACATTAAACTTAATCAGAAATCTGTCCTGTGCTTTCCCCATGGTGGAAGAATGTGAAATCGTTTGTAATAGACTTATTTAAAGACATTATAGTGGATGAATGGATGTTTATTAGCTTTTTTTATGGGATTTAGAGGATTAGATGATGCAAGTGTTAAGGCATACAACACTGAAACAACTTCTTTGTCTTTTTTTAATTTTTCTTTTTCTTCTCTCTCCCCATTTTCTGTTTATTTGAATGTTTTACTAATAGCAATCAAAATAGTTATTTATAAGAATTGACAGCGGCTCAGTGCAAGAAAATGGTGAGCTTGTGTTCTCCACTAAGGATTGTGTGTCACTGAAGACTGAAGGAATGACTTTATAAATGTAGTATTGGCATCACAAGAATAAATGACGGTAGTATATTAGATATTTACTAAAAATATTTTGAACTTTTGAAAATGTACCAGAAGTGCCTTTTTTTTCCTTGCTCAAATTCATTGATGTGATTGATGAAACCTTGGTGATGAGAAAATCATTCAGGAATTCAAATTGAATGCTGGGAAAAGTCATTGGAAATACTTGCTGCATCACTGGGTAAATGATGAGTCAAACTGCCAACATGGCAACTTTGTTTAATGGAGGAAATCCACAAGAATAGGGAAAGGAAAAACAAAAAGCAAGTTTCATACTCTTCAAATTTTATGTTTGGAGGCAGGGAAGAAGGGCATAGGGCAAGAACAAAGTTCCTGTAAGGCAAATCATTCCTCATGGTGGTGTTCTTTGCAATGCTTCTGGGCATTTTCTTTGTAACTAATGGATATAATGTACAACTTGGTATGTAATTAAATGGGAAAAGACTGAAATCTCCCAAACTCTTGTTCAGTATTATATAAAACAGTAATATAATTTGCTGCTGTGCCCAGTTAATGTGCATACTCATTTTACCGTAAACTAGTCTCTTTCAGCAAGCTCTTTCAAGGAAGGCGGGACTTTTATATAGAGCACCATATTGAGTGTTATTTCTCCCATTCATTTGTATATCATTTTTAAAATATCAATTGTTAATGTTTTGGGCTTTTTGCACACAGCTGTCTGGTACATGCAAAGTTTAAGCATAGACTAAAAACCATATGGTTGTCTGTCTATCTCTGTCTTTGTTTAACTGTTAATCATGTTCTAAATATGCCTTTGTCCTTCAGCTTTGGGTGAAGTACAAGGACTTCACTCTAGTTGTTTGATTGCTGTCAGATGTTTATCTGCATCACCACATGCAAAAACACACATCAAAATGTAGCACGTTGCACCTTATAATGGAACACAATGAGTGTGATTGAGTCACAGAGAGGTTAAAACTGCTCAGAAATGGATAAATCATCATAATTACACCAGATGTCCTGATCCAGCCTCTACTGAACACCAGCCCAGCGTTCTTCTCAGCTGTTCCACTCAGCCTGTCCAAACTCTCTGTGCTTTGCTTATCTGCTCATATCAGATTCAGTTTTGAATCGCTGCTCACTTGAAGCCAAGCTCAGCTGCTATTCAGCTGACTGTGTGGTCCACATTGACACGCAGCACAATGGACCCACCAGTGACGAGGAAAGATGCCCAACTCACTGCCAGCTAGTTGTTCCAACAGACAGAAAATAAAGTGTTTGAAGGATTGTTTCTTGCTATTGGATTTACAGCATTTCCATTTGATGGGAGAAATAACTGTAGTAAATCAGAGCCTGGGATGGCTGCAGATTGGAGTAATGGAAATGCTGAAATGCCACAATGCTACAACAGAAACCAGTGTTGTAGTCGAGACCAGCTCACTCGAGTCCAAGTCAGGACCGAGACCATAGAGGGTCAAGTCCAGAGTCAAGACTGAGACCATAGAGGGTCAAGTCCGAGTTCAGAGACCGAGACCAAAGAGAGTCGAGTCTGAGTCGAGACTCGAGACCAGAGAGGTTGTATAATCTAAGGTTGGGTCTGAAACCAGACCTAAAGATATCTTCAAGAATATGTAATATATTTGGTGGTAACAATAAAATTGGCACCATACTCAAACAGTAAAGCAAATATACCATGGAATCGTACACTGTAATGGTAAAAAGGCCACATAGTGGTGTAAAGGTAATTTTATTAAAATTATTACAATCAGTAAGTGCTCTTGCACATAACATTACTGCACATGAATTCTGTGTGGCTCGTATATGCAAACTGAATTATGGATGATAAGGCAGACATTTTCAATACATAGTTGAGCTAGAGGCTCCTCATCACATCTGACCGTTATAGTTATAGTCGTTATAGTCAGTTGCGCACAAGAAAGTTAGCAATCATTGGACGTTTCAATTAAAATATTGTCTCGAGACCAAGTCCAAGACCGAGTCTAAGTGTTGAGTCCACAACACTAACGGAAACTAATGCATAGCCTTACCCCACACTCTAACATAGGGCTGCACGATACAGGAAAGCAATCTACAATTTGCAAGAGCTCACCAAAATTGGACAGTTGAAGACATGTTGGACAGTTGACAACAAGAAAAATTTTGCTTGGTCTGATGAGTCTTGATTTCTGTTGAGACATTCAGATAGTACAGTCAGTCTTGTTACTACTGTGCAGGCTGGTGGTGGTGGTGTAATGGTGTGGAGGATGTTTTCTTGGCACACTTTAGGGCCCTTAGTGCCAATTGGGCATCGTTTAAATGCCACGGCCTACCTGAGCATTGTTTCTGACCCTGTCTATCCCTTTATGGCCACCATGTATCCATCCTCTGATGGCTACTTCCAGCAGGATAATGCACCATGTCACAAAGTTCGAATCCTTACAAATTGGTTTCTTGAACATGACAATGAGTTCACTGTACTAAAATGGCCCCCACAGTCACCAGATCTCAACCCAATAGAGCATCTTTGGGATGTGGTGGAACGGGAACTTCGTGCCCTGGATGTGCATCCCACAAATCTCCATCAACTGCAAGATGCTATCCTATCAATATGGTCCAACATTTCTAAAGAATGCTTTGAGCACTTTGTTAAATCAATGGCATGTAGAATTAAGGCAGTTCTGAAGGCGACGGGGTCAAACACAGTATTAATATGGTGTTCCTAATGATCCTTTTAGGTGAGTGTATATTGTCTGCCTCATTCTATGATTAGATGCCACATCAGCTCACAAAAGGAAGTTATTTTAAGCAGTCGACTAATGTTATGAAGTCAGTTTGGAATATATACAGTTGTTATTGAATGTTGTCTCTTGTTGGACAACAGGTTTATACGTCTGTTCAAATGCATGTTATAAGCGCTTCAAACTCGCAGTGCTTTCATAGATGGAGCAGTATTTACTTCTGATCACAGAGCCGCTCTTCACTAACACCTTTCGGCACACCCATTACTCTGACCTGCTGATTCCCACTCTTGCTAAAACTAACATATTTGGTTGAGTGTTACTAAGCTGAAGTTCAGCCATGCAGTAATGTGTTTATGGTTTGTAATGTTGTTTCTTTAGTTCACTAAACAGCGGCATTTCAGTGCAAAAACCTGAAACCAGTTTGTCCAGATGCTAAATGCACTGAAATAACGCTGAATAATTTGTTTTTTGTTTCATCGCAAACACGCCTCTTTTCTATGTTTATAGGCTCATGATAGATTACGCCTCATTCTCAAAGCTCATCACCATTTGCCTAGAGCAAACAGGCAGTAGACATAATGTTGTTTAAAATTGATGTTTATGTGTGATGTTATGTAGTGATAATGGCAGTAATTCATGAAATGATGATTCAAATATGGAGAACGCAATGCATTTTCAGCATTTAAAGAGCCAGTTTAGATGTTGAAATTGATACAGTATTTGCACCTTTAGATGATTTGCATTATTCCTATAGTGAATCTAGCACTCTTAACATGTAAAAAATGTGTGCAAATATAAACGACACTATCAGCAGGTGCAATTCATTCTTAATGAATTTTCTGTTTTTATTACTAATTTATCTCCTACAAAGGAAATAGGTGGTTTGCTGTTTTTTCCCTATTACTTTGGCATAGGGACAGCTGGCACACTGCTAACATTTCCCCTCACAGCTGTTCTTCTCATATAGCCTAACAAGGGTTTGTTTTTAAATTGATGTAAGCTAAAGCCAATATGAGATTGTCATTTGGTGTCTTGAGTATTCCATATGGAAAGCATAGAGCAATGAATATAGTATTTTTACCATAGCAAGTAGCAAATATCCTTTCAGAACAACCTGGCCTGCACCCTCAAACGCTCGCTTTCTGGCTTTATTGCATTCCCCTTAACCGAGTATGAGATTTGATTCATGTTTTCTTCTGTTGGATTTATTACTATTTGTTGCCTTTGGTAAGAATAAAGGTTGTAAAAGTTCACTTACATTACTTGTGGAAAATAAGACTCGCATCACATGTCCCTAACTGAAAGCACTGTGGAAGATTGTGGGCCCCCTACACCACATCAGATGTCTTCAGCAGCTCAGATGCATGACAGGTCAGACACATAGGCCCTTGTACCAGCCATGTGTTGATTCACAGATAGCCTTTCTGTCCGACAGCTCAAAAAAGGGTCATACTTTGCATTCTTGCACAGAGCCTCTGTTCTCTGAGGATGACCTTCAAGTTATCTGTCTATCAGAAGAGGCCTGAGTGCCAGTGAGGGATGTTGGGGGATGAAGGGGTAACTCGCTGACCTATGAGTCTCACTCATATCCCAGCCATGAGCTGGTCACAAAGACTAGGAACAAAGGAGAAAGGCTGAATGTTACTGATGATTTAAGGAAAAGTCTTGGGTATTAGGCATGTAGATGACATTGAGTCTTGTCCCTATAGACTGGGCAGAGGTTCTCCGAGCCAAAGAGGAAGTGGTTTTTGAGGGGAAGGGAAAGCCTAGTGGGGCTGGGTCCACTTCAGAGTCGAGCCTGGCCCCAGTGGGACGTAGCAAGTCCGTTTGATGTTCTGCCACAAATGCAGGTTCTCATGAGCCTTGCTGCAAGCGCACACTCACACAAACAGCTGGATGGAAAATAAGGCAAACGGAAATGTTTCGAGCCATCAAGCGTAAAACTTCCACATAAGCGCTCAGCATGTCAAGTCCGGTTTATTAAATCAGACTCTTATCTCCATGCAAAAATAGCAAAAAACTAAGGATTATGCATCACCCAACGTTTACAAAGACGAGGGGCTCGGCTCCAAATGACTTATTGTGACGTTATCACATCTAAACAGTGGGAGTGGTAACTGAGCTTTCATGTAGACTGTCTATCTCTCTTAGGAATCAAACCTCATTCCCTTTCAAGAGGGAAGAAATTAGTCACTATTTCAGCTTCATGATATCAGATATTAGTGAAGTTTAATAGTTACTACATATATCTAATATAGTTATTTTATGGTTATGTATTTTGTGTAATATTTGTTTTAGTTTTAAAAGCAGCTTCTTTTCAGAAGATCATGGACTTTGAGATTTTTCAAGTTAAAATTCTCCCCCCCCCTATTTCTCACCAAAGGCTTAGGTGTTCCTAGAGGTCTTGTAAACCCTGATTTGCTAACATGCTGCAGCTAATTGAGAGGGGCTTCTCTCCTTGTACACAATAACAGCTGAGGTCCAGAGATGTCATGCCTGCACTAATCAACATCAACTGCCTGCAAATTACCAACACATGCTGCTCACTTATAGCTGGAGGTGGGACCCAAGCAAGTGGCTGTAAGTCACACAGAAGACTGTAAGAAACCTTAAAGTAATTGAACTGGAAAAGTGTGATTTCCATGTTGATTCAGCGCTGAAGTAGGCCTAGAAGTATTTAGAGTTAACAAACAACTTGTGTCTTGCGTTTAATATTTTCTCCAAGTATAAATTTCTCATTTTTATTTCAAAGAAAGAATTCTTGTCCAAATATTTGTTTGTGAATAATGGGATATCCCATTAATTATGCTGGATGAAAACACCTAGATATCTGTTGTTTTTTTTTTGGATCTGTTAATGGCCCACATGAGAGTACAGTCATCTCCAATGCGCAATTCCTCCGCATTTGGCGTAATGTTTGGGGCCTTCAGCCTACATTAGTGACCACAAAGCTGTACACAGTTAAGAAAAATAACATCCATTTCTGTTTTCCCAATTAGCAACTCACTGTTACAGTCATGATTTAGATTCACGCAAAAAGTTCACCCATTCCCTCATCAGGAACCCATAAATCTTGCTGAACAGCCCAGCCATCAGTATGAGGAAAAGAACATGAAGCATCGACTACTTCACACGCACAGATTACTGCCTTTAATTTCATTAGCAGACCAGCCTCCGCTCCGTCTGTTGCCGGCAGTCACAGCATGGCCTGGAAATATAACATGTAAATGAAATATTCTGACTTTTCTTTTTTTCTCATTTAACAATTTTTACTTTTTTGATTTACGTATCTGCAGAGTTGACATCTCATGTGGTCTGACTTTGCCAGGCTCAGTGGAAGGCCTGAGTTATGACCGCAATAGTTTACGTCCAGCTGGAGCTGAGACAGCTCTTTGACGAGTCACTTTTAATAGGAGAAGCAGATGATCTTATTTTTGGCTTTGCTGTAGGTACATTAACATTATTTATTCCAGACTAGTTTTAAGCTTTTTCTGGTGGGTGGGCTCTGTGTTTAAAGCCAAGTCATCTTGAACACCTAGAAACTGACTGACCACTCCACCCAGCAACTTGTTTTATGAATTACACTATGTAAACTTAACTTAGGTCAGAGGATGTGTTGTGTTTTATCCATGAAATCACTTTTGTGTTGCTCTGTTCTTGACCTACATTCATGGACACTCACAGTTCGGTTGGTTGAGTTTACAGCTGCAGGGGAAATCTGGTGAGTCTTTGTTTTCTTCAAATCAGATTTCTTTTTTTTTCAAAAAACAAGTTACATATGGCCAGATTAAAAGTTCCACATTTGGGAGACTTGATCATGATCATAGGCATTGATCATGTTTTTCATGAGGGCTGTATGCAAATCTGAAAATGTGAACCATTCAGAATATACCAGAATACCATTAAAGTAGTTAAATTCAGTAGAATTAAAATGAATTGAAATGCTATGAAATTCATGACAAATTGACAAACTAAAAAAAAAAAAAAAAAACGTTTGTCTAGACCTACTATGTATGCTGGCTTCTTGATTGCAGGAATATGAAAAAAATGACGGTATCTGGATGGATCTGAATAGCATCCAAGAAATTATTATCCATTTATGGTATGTATGATACCATAAATGGTATCCAAAATTAGTATGATACATGTATGGATGGATAGATGGAGAGATGGATGTTTGAAATGCCATCTATTTTGATTTAAATACTGTATTAGATTAAATTTATTACCCGCTGTGAAGCTGGATGGAAGAACATTGGATTGGCCTTCATCATGTTTCCTGTCCCCTGTTCAGAGCACATGTAAACATGTAAGATTCAAGGGAGAAAAAAAGATTTTTGTTGCCTGTCTGAACAAGGCCTAATTTCTTGACTGTCATGTTCTTGAGATGTTTAAATAGAGATGACATTTGAACTGAGGTTACAAGGTGGGCCCACAAGGTCAATGTTTTATGGACGTTTCTTCCATTGCGTTTTCTCTTGTTGCTGCTGCATTTCAAACATTCGAACCCCCACTCTGCAGCAGTGTCCATTGTAAATGGATGACAGAGAGTTCATTTGTCACTTATTAGCCTTAACATGAATTTTCAACCCATAAAAGCAGTGTTCCTATCTTCAAAAACATAAAATGTATCTGTTTTAGATGTGTAATTAATACACGTGTAAAAACCCAACCTACTTTTGTTAATATTTTGTTTAATCTAAAAAAAGATTTACTATGGTTTGATGTGTGGATATAAGGCTATCTTGCAAGGCTCAGTTCTCATGAGTATCTGTGTTCAGACATAGCTCGATATTTGTTCGATCTAACCTGTGATCCCTCACAGTGGATTTCTGAGTGCAGTCATGTTCTTTGAAACCCCAGCTGGCAAGTGCACTATTTCATCCAAATTAACATATATCAAGGTTCTGATATGTGTAATTTATTAGGCTTCAGGTCTTGTCATGGGAAACAAGCTAGAGTAGTTGTAGTACCTTCTCCCAGTTGCAGTCACCAACTCTAGAAAGCCAATACGTTTGAAGAGGGCACACTGGCAGCGCTGTGTAATATTATCTACATGCATGCCTTACTTTGTAGATTTATGCTGATAACCACCAATGACACGGTTCAGTCTTTTGGCATGGCTGATGCAAGTGAACATCTGAGAAGCTTGCTGACTGCTCATTAACAGATTTTATTATTAGGTGACCTCGGTTACTGGCATGTCTTCGGTGAGTCTGTGCTTTTGACATGTCTAAAAAATCGCCATCCTGTTGTTCTAGTAAATCCAATCACATTGAATTGGAATGCATCTGGACAATTGCTTACAGCTGTTTTCGGAAAGTTTACTTAAGTGCAATCTTATGGGAAAGGCTCAATGATGGTATAATGCGAAGAGCAGAGCATCCACATGTTGCATCTGTCACTTTTCCTAAACCCTTAGCTTCATTCGATGTGGTTAGCAGACCCCTAGCTCAATGGCTTTTTGACTCGGGTTCTTGTTTGTTTACAACATGTGTTCCTCACCAGCAACAGGCTGTTGCAAACCCCTAGCCTGCTGCTTGTGACATCGGGTTTTAATTATGGCCAAGTCTGTGAATGTGTTTTTTTTTTTTTTAAATGTCCACATTCATGCTAGCCTGGAGCCTAGCAGACCCTAGCTCCTTACAGAGACTCTGAACAGAGAGACTCTTGTGCGGCCTTGTGTGAGCGTGTTTGCTGTCATGGGAAAAAATGTGAGAAATGTCTCGGACTAAGAGTTAAGAGAGTTTTCTGCTAAGGACATTATCTTACACTGTCAAAAAGGTGAAAAATTTTAGCTTTATAGGTACAACAGCTTGTCATTGTGGCAGTACCCTCAAAGGCAGGACCTTATCTACCCTACAAGGTGCATATTTGCACCCCTAGGGTAGTAAAATGTACTCGTTAAGTACTACCATGAACCTCTTAGGGGTAAATAAGATGAGGTATAAAGAAGTCTCTTTGAGGGTATTAACCAAGCGGCAGCATTCTAATCTGAAAAATGAAGCCTACCCGGAAGTGCGAAAAACTGCAATACATCTAAAATCCGCTAGAGGGAGGTCCCAAAAGGGAACAAATATCCATAGATCCCATGATAAAATGTCCATTTTCACATAAATTCATGCTTTTACATGTTGGTCCCATGGACTTTTATTGTATTTTTCGATAGGTTCAGAGTGCCTGACAACTGTGAGGGGGGTGAATTATTTTTTCTAACTTGTTAGTTTAGATCATATTTAGATGTATGACAAATAAGGGTGGTTAACTTTGATTGACAGCTGATAACGGGCTGCGCCGAGTGGAATTTGACATCTCGGCCATGATCTGACACAACACATCATACCACCTCTGTATCCTTTCTGAACATTTGTATTTTGTATTTCTCAAGTTTTTCTAATATGGCGCCGCCCATACCCCCATAAACAGCCTCAAAACTGTTCTTCAGAAAGTCTATGGGTGACGTCACAGACGCTTTGTCCATATTTTTTACAGTCTATGGTATTACCCCTGTGACAAGCTGTGTTACCTCTAAAGGTACAATTATTACACATTTTTAATGAGAGCGTAGAGGCGAAAGTCAAAAAGCTTCTCATTCACGTATTTAGGTGGTCTCTGTAAAACTGCTTTGAAACAATCTGTATTGTGTGTAAAGCGCTATAAAAATAAAGGTAACTTGACTCTGAAAAGCAGTTCATTTATAGATTATCTTTTATTCGTTGTGTTTCCCACCTAAACTACTATATCTCATTCCTTTTAAAGGCTCAAAAAGACCAGCCAAAGGACACAGCGCATGTGGACCAAATGTGCTAGACATTCAATCCACATACATATTGCCCATGCATATGCGGTGCGATGAGATATTTACAAGTGTCAACGGGATTCTTTCTGGGGACATTTGATCCGTTTCCTTTCGGACAGATGTCAGTCTTCACCTCATCAGTGTCACACTGTTTTTAGGTCTTGTGTCCTACTTTGGAATGGTGCTAATCAGAGACAGGTTAGTTTTCTGAACTCTATTTCCCTATAGTCTGCAACTCTGCAAAAGGGATCAACATAATCCCTCCCCACCAGTTGCCCATAACTCACCTTAATGGCCGCATTTTACCCAAATCCAATGTCCGAATTGGATATTTTGTTAACTGACTGCTTGGTCAGACCTGAAAAGAGAAGGCAAGAATGGAAGAGGCGGAGGAGGAGTTTGGGGGAATAGAGAAAGATCAGCACAGCTGTATTTGTAGCTGAATGCTGCGCCACAGCAGTCCACGGCCTTGATTGGCCACATCTGGCATCATTACAGTCCACATTTAGACCACAAAAAACAGACATCCTTTTGAGATTGCTCCTTTTGCCAGTGTGTGAATCTAGCTCTCTTGTATCCATCAGAGCAGCTTGATAATTTCTAACCCTTCGTTCTGTCAGTCAACCGTGCTGGTTATGTGATCCATGTGGAGACAGTGGCCCTTTGCTAGCAATGCTAGAATTAACCAACACAACCTTCGTGTGACATGTGGGACCTGGTTTTCATTGCCCTTCACCCTGTAAGCAAGCACAAGTGTGAATGTGATACCTCCCAGACTAAGCTTTCTTGGCCTGAACACTGAGAATAACCTGGAAGGTCTGAGGAGATATGAGAGACCAGATGATAAACTGTGGTCCTGACCTGGAGGTCAAAATGGGTCTGAAGGAGATACACAGAGGCTTTTGAGAGAGGAAGAAGCAGAGGTGTTTTGGGGAGAAAGATTTTGGGAGTGCTCCATGGCTGTGCGGATCTGCACCCCTCCCCCGGAGGAACAGCGTTTCCTGCCGCAGCTCTCTGCTGAAACCAGATTCCCAACCTTGCTCGGGCCTTGTTTTTCTTGGCAAGAGCCATGCAGAGCACTCACAGAGAACTGCTGTCAGAGTCTTCACCCCTCGTTTTCTCTTTTCATCGCTGTCTCCTCCTCACCCACCTCCGTTTTTCTCATTCGTTTGAAAGCAACAGCATCCCCTGTACTCTCTCACCAGATTTTTTGTGTGTGTGTGTGGATGTAACCTGATCTGTCCTCACACTGCACACATTTTAATAACATTTAAACATCTCCAGATGCAATTCGAAAATAAAGTGGCACAAACGTTAGCTGGAGGCTTTGCGGTTTCACACTCTCGTTTTTTGAACATCGGCTGTTGAGACATGTGAGATCTTTCTTCGTTCTCTGCTGGCAGTTACCTTGATGTGTTTCGTTATTTAGAGACAGGTCCCAAAGGAAAACAGTTTGTTCGCAAATATTCACCATAACCTAGAAACTTTTTCATTCTCCTAGTTTATTTACCTGATTGTTGGTAAAGGGTCTGGAAATCTTGGTCTGGCTTCGCACATTTGGCTAAAAGTCCTGAGGGTATTTTCAGAATTCGGTAAAAGTGCTTTTTCTTTGTACGCTCCTCGGACTTGGAATGAACTGCAAAATGTACTTAACTTAGATGCACTTCCAACCCTGACCACTTTTAAAGGTCTCTCGCTCAATGTTTTAAAGGTACAATATGCAAGATTTTTTTGCCACCAGGGGTCACTAACCTCTTCCAATAACAAAGGCGTATATTGATGACGTATATTCTGCATATTCTGCGATTGCTAATGAGAGACAGATATGAGCGTCACATGCAGACGCGAGTCCGCGAATATAAAGGAATAAGTACATTTCAAGGAATAAGGCATCTCAAAATATGTTGATCTTCGTTTTAGTCCTCTTTTTGTCTCAAAGTCTGCTTGCCATGGTCCATAATGTTTGAACAAAACATCAACAGCGTGAGCGTCCTTCTAGGCATAACGGGCATAACCAGCCCAGTTGTCAACGTCTGTCGCCATGGTTACTTTTGCAGTACAGAGGACAAACCTGGCGGAAGCCGGGAACGCGGATGTGACGTCATTGACTGGCGACTCCTCACCTCTGCTCACACACCCCGTTTCCTTGGTAAAAAATCGCAACTTTCTCACGATTTACAAATAGTTGAAAACATTTGGGATATTGTAAGTAATCAGCTAAACAAAATATATAACATTTTTGGATATTTTACTTCAAAATCCTGCATATTGTAACTTTA
Source organism: Hybognathus amarus (assembly GCA_030378365.1). Classification (NCBI taxonomy): domain Eukaryota; kingdom Metazoa; phylum Chordata; class Actinopteri; order Cypriniformes; family Leuciscidae; genus Hybognathus; species Hybognathus amarus. The sequence goes on along the minus strand of JAQIUQ010001400.1, from coordinate 262,996 downwards.
AAAGACAATTGTTACTGTTTTTCTTGACTCGCCTCTATCTATTTAGTTTGTGAATGTGTAAAATGTGGCATTGTTATTTTGTGATTCTCGTGTATGAAATTTTTTTGTGCTGCCGTCTTGACCAGGTCTCTCTGGAAGAAGATGGCAATATCTCAATGTGACTCTCCTGGTTAAATAAAGGAAATAATAATAATAATAATAAAGGCAAAGTTGGAATGTTACATATGTAAGCATAGAAGCGTCTTTAGCTTAAATAAATGGGTTTACTAACTAGCATGGCCCCATTAGCCCCTAATGGTAGCTACTGTAACTACACCATCTAGTTATAAAAAAAAACTTCTTTCACCATTGATGGCTAATTGATAATTAGCTCTATGCTGACTAAAGATAGATTCTGTTATATACTGTATATTATATTATATGATATAATATATACTGTATGATGATGATATAATGTTATTATACATTTATTATATTAAAATTACATAATTTCTTTATCTTTTTTTATATTTTATATAAATTTAATAATTCCATTTATAATATTGTTGATCCTTTACCAGCGCCTTTTTTACGCAATTGCATTGCATTGCAAACAGCAGTTTGCATACCAGTGGCCCCCTTTCAGCCTCTGGCTATTAGGAAAAATGACCACCTCTGTGTTTGTAGGGCCATAAAAATGGTCTGTCTGTCAGTGTCTTACACTGTGAGTGCCTTATTGACACTAAGGACTTAGGAAGTGTAAGTATGTATGTGTTTCTTACTTTCTCAAGAGGAGGGGCCATTAAAACAGTCTTAGCTCATCAGGACAGTTTAACAGTCCCACAGTTAAGGGAATTAGGAAAGAGAGACTTCTAGGCTAGGTTAAGTGTGTGTTTGTATGCTACGTACATGGCGCTAAGCTCCTAAAAATACTTTTATCACATCACTGGGTATCTCTTCTCCTCTTACCTACAGCAGAGCCTCAAATTAACTCCATATGATGTTTGACGACGTTACAGAATAAAATTACACCAGCGTTTAACTTTCTGTGTCATACTCATGCAAAGTTTTCCATTGTTTTCCTAGAGTTGGTTTAAACTGAGAGATATGTCATGGGGAGGTAGGGTTAATATAACCTCCCATTATCCATTTATCACCCGACTGAGTGATTATACTATTATATCCATTTATAATTAGACAGCAAAACCTTGTAAAACTATTTGCAGACCACATTCCCAATTTTGGAATGGATAGAAAACCAGAAGCAGTCGTTGGATGTTCAGCTGTCCAGTTTGATTTTAACAGCCCTCATTTTACAATCCCTAACGCATACAGCACAATTATTAACCGCTGCACCGGTTTTGTTGTGCATGACTGCTGTAGCTTTCTGTATGTGGGGGGTGTGGGGCTCTCAAGGCTTTGTGGGGGGTTGTAGTGTGTTATATGAGAAGGTAGGACAAACGTAACAAAACAAAACACGCACACACAGCAAGCAGAGTGCGTGTCTGTACAGCCCTGACCAAATTGAAAGCCTCTGGCCCTTGCATTCAGTTCAATTAAATGCTCCCCTTTGTGGCCGTCCCGAAACAGCTGCAATGACTCCACTGAGTCTGTTAAGACCAGGCTAGAGCCAGGCCCCCTCTGCGCTCCAAAACACACACACGCTCACACGCTGCGAGACCATGAGAGAGAGTGAAAAGAGAGCAACCAGCAAAGCTTAGATAAGAGGGGAAAATCACGTCCAAATGTTTACGCAAGAGGCAGCGTTGCTACTTCACTCACCTTTATCTCATCTTTATAATAATGTACAAGATAGAGATAGAGGCACACTGACAACAGGATGGCCGCAGGAAATGAGAAATGGCTAGTAAACAAACACTTCGGAAAGTGCACTTTGATGTAAAACTCATAAAGCCTGGGAGACACTATTGTTATAACCGTGGATTTCTCATGTAAAAAATGACGTGGCTTTCTCATGTAAAAAGACGTTATCACTTGGCAGGCATCTTGGCATGATCATTATACACAATTTTTATATTTAGCTGAAGCTTGCTTTGCCATTCAAAATGTTCTGGACATAATAACTGGATTTCTTCTCTTTTACAAAGGCAATGTTTGAAGTATAATTTGTCCAGTAGCGTCTCGTCCAGTGGAGATGATAATACTCCTTTCAAACCTCTGAGATAGACTGATCCAGGCTAAATTTAAACCCGTGGACAGACATGGCGCGCCAGCGGTTCATGTCTCCATTACACTCTCAGCTCACTATGTGACTCTGTACATTTCTATAGTCTTATGGCATGTTGCTTTGTGTAATGTTACAGCAAGTTAAAGGTTTTTTTGCTCTCCATTACAGTATGTAATGTGCTTGCAATTAGGAGAATGAGGCAACAACTTTCCGTGTTCTCGGACCTGTGCAGAGAGTAATTAACAGCATAAATAAATACATGCATTATAGTATCAAACTGTGACAGTATAAAATTTGAAGCTGAAGCTTTTTTTATGGAATACTGTATTATTGAGTTTCAAAATAAAGTTTTGACCCTAATTGGTTTAATAACTAAAATGCTTTGAACATTTTAATACAATAAAATAATACACAAAAATGTGTAAAGTTAACAAATGTTTCACATAACGTAAAGGAACTATATTAAACAATAATATTAAATAATATTAAAGCCCATATTAAAGTGTAAAAATGTTTTAGTTTGAAAATAAACAGCTATTATTCTTGCACTTAGACTCTGAATTGTTCTTAATAAAGAATTATTCAAAGTATTTTAAATTGCCCATAACAATACTGTGCAGGTTCATTATTGTGAAATATCGAATTATCATATATTGACACTGTCTACTGTTTTCTTAATGATTTTTTTTGTATGTTATTGCATATTAAGTGTATATATTATATATTATATTATATTATACTATATTATTTTATATGATATTGGAAATATTTCTATATAATGAATATATATATATATACATATACATATATACATATATTTATATATATATATATATATATATATATATATATATATATATATATACATACATACATACATGAGGAAATAGTTCACCTATTGTATTTCTTTGATAGTAAATGACTCCAAACTGTTAAAGTACTGTGAATTTCAATGATTACCTGATAATGAATAATTAAAATTTTTGACTAAAATATAGCCTAACTATGAAAATGTACAGCCACAGAAGAATGTATAATATAATATAGTAAAATTATGTAATAATTATATTTAGTAATATAATTATATTTTTAAATAGAAATTAGAAAACTTTTTTATAATATTATATTGTTTTTAAATCACTTAATAGGAACAGCACTAATAAAAGGCCAACTCAAGTTTTTAGAGTCAAATATCACTATATATATATATATATATATATATATATATATATATATATATATATATATATATATATATATATATATATCTTCTTTGTGGCTGTACATTTTTATAGTTAGGCTATATTTTAGTCAAAAATTTGAATTATTCATTATCAGGTAATAATCATACAAATTTATTGTTAGGCTAAATTTGTCAGTCCTTCAGCAGTTTGGAGTCATATACTATCTTAGTTATTGTACTTCTACCTCACGAGTGGAATACTGTTGAAAGTCAGTTCAGTCATAGTTCAGAAGAGTTCAGTCATAGTATAACTAGAGAACATGAACCGCTCTACCTCATCAGCATTTCTTTGTCTCAGTCTCCATCTCTTTCTCTCTGTCTCTGCTTCTTCATTACGAGACCCCTAATCTGTCTTTGAAGATGACGGCAGAGATTAAAACAGAACCCTGTTGTTATAACATCAGTCACTGGTGTGTGTGTGTGTGTGTGTGTGTGTGTGTGTGAGTCGGGAGTGAGTGGGACATATATCCAGAATAGGCAGTAGCTTTTAAAAGTGAGCTTCATGAAATGTTAGGCATTCACTGGACACTATACATTTATTATTCACAGTTTTTGTTTTACCTGTTGTTCTGATTCTGAAATCGTCTGCCTTTCTCTTTTGAAGTATCAATTTATTTTAATATTAAAATATGTCTATTTTACTTTCCCAAACAATGGAATACATAGGATAGTTTAGTGTGTTTGAAAGCTTGAAATTAATAATTGGTCACTTTGAACACTTCACCTTTAAAAGAAAAAATCCTACAGTCTCTTTGTGCATTATTTGACTTTGGAAAAACTATATTTTACTAGCAAAGGACACAACGGTTTAAGAGAGCACTGGTGACCTAATGTCTGTTAAACAAAAAGCTCAATAGTAATCTGCAATCACCGCATTGACCCGAACCAAGAGTGTTCCAGTGCTTTTATCGTCCTCATAGAGTTAGCTGTTAATGTGACATCTGCTGACACACTCCATTACATGTGCAGTCACCTGCCTCGGTGTGAGTGTGTGCACTGGAATGCTAAAAGTAGACCTGCAAATTAATATAAGATTCTACATTGCGTGTTGTTAAACAGTGTTGATTCCCAGAGCAAAGTTTTGTGGCTCAGATGTTGCTCTTTCAAGACTTAAGAGACTCTTGATAAAACAATGATGCTTATTGTTTTTCTAAGTATCGTATTTGCCTCAGACGTTTCTTGTAAATTATTCAGTAGAAATAAAAAAATGTAGAGTTAAGGCAATTGTTGACATGAAGTAAAAGTATAGAGCTAGAAATTAAATGTAGACAGCATAGCTCCAATTATTTGGTCTTTTATACAGTATATTAAATATATAAATTTAAATATCATGCTTTTACAGACTTTATCTTGACCAATCTGTGCACAGTTTGAAATCTCCTCTGAAAACCATAAGGCGTCTTTTCTCACGTCTTAGTTGCAGGATACTTGCAAAGCATCTGTTTGCTTTAAATGTCTCCTGAGAAATAGTTGGGACATTAAAAAGATCTCTTGAGATTTTTTTTCTTTCCTTGGGGATTTTTCACAGCATGTATATTTTATATTGTGCTGTGAGAGCAAGCAAAGAGCAAGCAAGAATTTCAGTGTAAGATTTACAATTGACAAATAGAAAACCTGAAAACCTCTGTATGTATGCACATGCCTTTCAGTGAAGTTTCCCTCGGCCAACTCTGTAAAGGCCAGTGTCCTTCATTAAACACAGCCAGTCATCCCCAAATAAGGCAAACACTGTGCCCTTCATACTCTTCCAGCCCCCTGCTGTACTGCCAACAAGCGTGCATTTAACACCAGCATAAAAACAGACCCTCCAAAAACTGCAGCACTGTAATGCTTTACAGTCAAACTTCATCAAGAGAAAAGTGCTATTGTTAGTGCTGTTTGCTAAGGCAGCAAGATTAACTGTTATTATTGCACATACTTTTAGTTAAATTAAGGGTTTGAAGGTTTATAACAAATTCTTGAAAAATATTGTCATTCATTCATTGAAGTGATAGCAGGGGTCAGCGATCTTACGTTTTTTATCCACCTTATTCTGCGCCAGTTCTATTTCCCATTATTCATAGCGGGTTCAACAGACTAAACGGTTTTCTACTTCCAGTTTAAGTATTTGTTTATATAGAATGCTAGCACTCTAGTCAAGACATTAGAAAAAATATCCACACATGCGCTTTATATTTAACCCCCTGGGGACCAAGGTGTATTTGGGGTTCTGACATGCTCTGACATTTGTACTTTTTTCAGTTGCTTATAAACATATTAATGGCACAGGTGAAATTACACCACTATTTAGCACAAACAGGGCTACCATAATATGTGAGCAGCATGTATGTACATGTTTGTATTTTTGAGAGAAAATTGTTTAAGTGTGGTTATTGAAAATATTGGTAACACTTTACAATAAGGTTCATTTATTAAACATTAGTTCATGCATTAACTAACATGAACTAACCATTTGTTACTGTGTTTGTTATTCTTTGTTAACGTTCAGTTAATACAAATCTAGCTGTTCATTGTTTGTTCATGTTAGTTCACATTGCATTAATTAATGTTAACAAGATTTTAATAAAGTATTAGTAAATGTTGAAATTAACATTAACAAAGATTAACAAATGATGAAGAAGTATTGTTCATTCTTTGTTAATGTTAACTAATGTAGTAACTAATGAACCTTATTGTAAAGTGTTACCAAAATATTATATTATAACAGTGGTTATTGAAATAAGGCCACAAAACACATAAGAAATATGCATCCACAAGACTTTTGACTAATGGATGTTGTGGCCTACAGTTTTTTCTTCACAATGATCTGAAAATCATCTTCCTAATCCTTCACATAAAACAGTGATTTTTAGGGTTATATTGTGAAAAACATTTTTTGTTTGCCAAGGCAATATGCGAATGGGCGTGAACAGGCCATATTTATTTAATTTTGATATAATTTCAAAATATAAATGAAAGTCAAAAAAACATTTTTAGTCATAACTGGAAATAAATCCTGGTCAAATAGGTTACATTGGTGTAGGATTGGTTCAGAAGTTAGAGTTGGAAACATCTTGAAAAGAATTTTTTTAATATATATATATAAAGTATTATTTTTAAAGTTTTCAAAGTTAAGGATTCATTATTGTGATATGTGCATTGCATTAGCTTGCATTGTATAACAGTTGATTTCCTTACATATATTAACGGGGTCACACAAACTCTAGGGAGTTTTAATAAATAAAAATAATAAAAACTAATTTCTGTCACAAACAAGAGTCAACACCAGAAGAAAAACATCTTCTGTATTTAATACATGTGCGAATTATGAATATATGTATATATTTATATGTATATTTGCATTCTTATATTGTGGACAGATGGTTTTAGAGTGATGTAATGGCATATTTGTAAACTTTTACAATTTGTCAGCCAATCAGAACCAAGCATTCAATAGTGCTGTGATTATAAAATGTTGTAATACATTACCATTTATTATTATTATTAATCTCTTTTTCCTCTCTCTTTTTGTTTTTCTCTCCCAGGTAAGACTTGAAATCTGAATCTTCTCACCTATAAAGTGTGCAATCCTCCATGTAAGTAGCAATTGAGTTTCTGGTGCACTTTATTCACCCTGCAGATGTGTAATATACCCTGGATTATGTTGTTTTGACAAACCCTTGAGCAGTTATGTCTTTTAAAACGTCGGAGCTAAGCTTTCCCTCCCACCTCTCGTCTCTACTATCTTGTAATCCTGCTTTCAGGCAAACAAAGCCCCTTTGCGGACGTGAGTTGATACCATCTTTCTCTCTGTTCCTCTGCTTTTTTTTCCAAAAAGGAGCCATTAAACCACTTGTAATCTTTCCTGACCACAACTGGCATAGTCATAATAGATCCTCAACCTGTGTTGACCATCCCGTTTGCCTAATTGACAGTTAAAAAGCAACTTCCCAGGGTTTTTTTTCTTTCTCTTTTTTTTTTTGTACAATTGCTGTCAAAGTGATATGTTGGAGGTAAATTGTCATGGGACAACTCAGGCTCAATGAAAACGATGTGTCAGGATTTGAGGAATAAAAGAACGAGAGCAGGCCTTTTAGACGTGGCTTTGAGAGGGTAAGTGCGCTTCTCGTTTCTAGGGCTAAAAGAGAGAGAGAGTGAAAGCACTAGTTGTGTGTGAGCAACAGGTCACAAGGAGCATTATGTTGAGCACTTAACCTCAGACTCGGAGACCCTCGCCTCCGCACGCAGCTGCACACGCGCTCACGGCCTGGCTAACGTTATCTCAACCAGACGCTACCTGGGAAGACATGCTTGGCTGGAAAGCAAGAGAGATAAGAGGCATTCAGAACAGGGAGGAAAAAAAAACACACCGTGCTGCTGTCTGGTGGTGGACAGAAGAAAGAAAAGAAGGTGGTGATTGAGTGAGAGACTTAATGATCTAAGAATTTCACTTTGTTATTAACTAGTGCACAGTTACTTTTTGGTCAGCATGAAATAAAAATCAACCATATTTACTTTTTAATGCAGAAACCTGTCCATTTTTGTGATTGGTAAAAATATATATATATATATATATATATACGTATATATATATATATATATACGTATATATATATATATATATATATATATATCATATTTATTTATATATATATATATATATATATATATATATATATATATATATATATATATATATATAACATTTTCCACCTTTTGAAACCATTATCATTTTGGTTGCCGTCAACTCCTTCCCTATTACAATCGTGTTCACCACTTTCACAGTTTAATTCAATTTCCAATAGATAAAATAAAGTCCTATTCTTCATTTGTTTATCTATACAGACTATCCATTGATCTATCTATCAACGTCTCTCTCTCTCTCTCTCTCTGAAGTAAAATGGCTGTAAATGCCATTTCATGTTGATTTCAACCTAATCTTGCTTTCTCCAATGGTGTTTAATAGTATTTTAGGAAAGTTGATTTTGCCAAGAAGGATGTGCTTCTGGATCAACATCTTTTGTTAGTTCTAGAACTACATTCCTGTCAAACAAACATAGACATAACCATAACCAATAACTATACTCTTTATACCAAATGATAGGTTGATAAGAATGTTGTTGAAGCCCAAACCTCAGCCTTAACCCTAACCCCAACCATAAAACCTAACACTAAAGTCTAAATTGATTAATGTTTTTCCAGGACCAACAAAGATGTTGATCCAGAAATATGTCCTACTTGGTGAGGTCACTGTTAGCATCAGGAAAGTTTAAGTTTAACTGCTTAATTAGTTTAAGTTTTGCAATTAGCTACAACTATAGCAGTTTGTTAAGGGTTGTTTACTAAAATCCTGCCAACTTATTTTGTTTCTTATATTTTTGAATTGTTTTAATGATGAAACCACCCACATCAATGAGCCACTTGGAACTTAATATTTGAATTTTGGATTACAAAAGTATATTTTCCTGCTTACCAATGTTTTAATGCCACAAAACTATCACGCCTCACCCTGGACTTATTTTCCTTTCCAAACCAAAATGTGTCTATTCCAAACCATAAATGCTTTGTTAATTGCTGTGATTTTTCATTTTTGTTCCATTGTACCTACATATATGTGGTACAATATAATATAATTGTATATATAATTGTAGAATTTACCCTTGTGAGTTTTCTCAAATGGAGCAATTCACCCCACACTATTTAGAGACATTTTAGATTATTTGTTTAACCAAATGATCTGAGAATAGTCACGCTCAGCCAGTTTGGCATAACCATCCTCACAGAGTAAAAACAGAACAGATGGTCATCTTACTTAATTGTGTTTATAATGTTTGGTCTGGGCCGTGACAGTGAGAATTATAGGTAAAAAATAAAACCGAATAGCCGAGCAAGAGCTCTAATGATGTAAGATAACTAGTGGCAGCTGAGCAGTAGTTTTTGGAACTGGTCTTGTTTTCTCAGAGAGCAGGGGTTGATGGGAGAGTGCATGAGTGACATGCGTGTCAGGCAGCATGTGGACTTCCTGCTTGCATGCTTCTCTAGATGTGGCGTTGAACTTTCAGTACTCTGGGTCGAGACAAACAGAAGGACTTGTCTGAAGCTTTGTGCTGAATTATGATGGATTGGGTTGGGTTTATTAAGAGGAGAACTCAAAGAACTTAAGGGTGAAAATAACAAATCATGGGGCAAATAAACGACCCTGCAAACTTCAGAGGAGTTTCAAAGCACCTGGCAAAAGGCCGAAACAAGAGGAATCAGCACGATAGAAGATGTGAGACTATATTTGTGTGTAGTGAGAATAGATTGAATAAGAGGCCTAGTGGTGCACATAGTGAAGATAATTATGTTAACTCACTCCATCTATTGCCATCTGCTGCCATGGTTGACTCATATGAACTTCTAGTATTTCTCATTCTCTTTCTCTTTTTTGTAGTCAATGTAGTACAGTAGTAATGGGCCAGTGTAGTCGGCCGAATGTAATATTGTGACAATTCAAAATAATAGTTTTCAGATAAAGTGCAGCTTATTATTATTTCAAAGCTGAATTTTCAGCAGTCATTACATGACGTCAAAATGGTTGTGATCTACTGTCTGCTTTAAAGGATTACTCTTTCAGGACTCCATCGGGTCACTTGATGGAGTTTTTCGGTTCCTTGCCACTGTTGCCTTTGGCTTGCTCAGTTGGGGATATTCAAATTAAATGACCCAGGATACCATTGATCAGCTCTACCAAACTTCATTGTCTTTTTTCCATGAATAAACAAAAACTGTTAAGTTGTCTTGATTGATACTGTGAAGCAGCTTTGATGCAATCTGTATTGTGAAAAGCGCTATATAAATATATTTGACTTGACTTTACTTGACTTGATTACTCCACTTTTTTGGAAATAGGCTCATTTTATCACTCTCCCAGAGTTAAAACAGTTGCGTTTTACTGTTTTCGTATTCATTCAGCCGATTTTCTGATATTTAGAAGAATATCAGTAACCAGACAGTTTCTGGTCTCATTGACTTCCATAGTATATTTTTTTCCTACTATGGAAGTAAACGAGACCAGAAACTGTTTCTAATAAATATCAGAAAATCGGCTGAATGGATTTGAAAACGGTAAATCTCAACTGTTTAACTCCGGGGGAGTGGTAAATGAGCCTATTTCAAAAAAAGTGGAGTATCCCTTTAAGGGTTAGTTCACCCAAAATCACTAAAAGTCATTCTTACGTGGAAATTAGACTTGTCATTACCGGAAGCCATTGATTTTAAGTTATAATTATGGATATGTTTCTTACAAAAGCACTTCAAAATGGCATTATTAACCCCCTGGAGCTGTATAGATTACTTTTATGATGGATGGGATGTGCTTTTTGGAGCTTCCAAAACTCTTATTCACTCCCATTATAAAGCTTCGATGAGCCAGGATATTTTTTATATATAACTCTGATTGTGTTTGGCTGGAAGAAGAAAGTCATATACACCCAGAAGGGCTTGAGGGTGAGTAAATTACATAAGAATCTTTTTTTTTTTTTTGGTAAACTAACCCTTTAAGTGCCACACAACAGACGTCAACATAGGCGTATTGTTGCACCGAATCAAAGACAAATAAACTCCAATTCTAAGATGGAGCACTGCAATTTTAAGGTGATTACAAATAATAATAATTATATATAGTATGCAAAAAAAATTTAAATAATAATAATTCCTAATGTGCTGCATATTGTTTATTTCAGTCCTCCCTTGAAATAAAAACGTAGTTCTTGTAGAAGTAAGTATATGCCTCAGGTCAGGTAATATTTTTACCCTTTTACTGTAGTTGGCTTGGGCAGCGTTCATGGACAGTTTCTTCTCTGATTGACATGAAACTTAAGTCAGCTGTTTTTCCACTGCGTCCTCAATCCAGCTCTGCTCAGACCAGCACTTCTGATTTCCAAGAACGAGTCCTTAGCATCCATCCCGTTCTATTTCTGTACAAAGATGGTAATTTACTGTGTACAGGAGCGTGTGGATTGAAGATTGTAAATGCAAAGAGAAACACAGTAAACCGAGGATAGCATTGGTTGAGTGGAAAGACATTGGAGAGGCTCTTGATGTCTTTGGCTGAGCTCTAATAGCTCCCTATGTTTTGCTTTATCTGTCCTTCTATCATGTTTGAGGAATCAACCCTGAACTGTGGCATTGGAATCCCTCAAGTTAATGGGACGGTTCATCCCAACATGAAAGTGCTGTTATTGTTTACTCACCCTCATGTCATTTCAAACCTGTATGATATTTTTTTACATTGGAATACATCCAAGGATAAGTTGAAAGAAACAAAAGACGCATGTCTACAACATCATATGAATGAGTTCTTGCTGTCTTGTAACCAAACTTCATGATGTCAAAACATACAGTACAACTCATGCAATACTTTGAGAGTTTTAGAGAGATTAGTGACTTAAATTTTGATCTGTCCAGAACAACTTGGAAGACTTAGGGGTAATATATATATATATATATATATATATATATATATATATTTAGATTTCTTTATTGTGCTTTTATAAACTTAGTTTAACCTTTAAACTGAATATTCACTATAAACTGTAATTTTATTAAAAATTCATCTTAAACTTTCTTCAAAATTCTACTTTTTTTGTTCCACAGAATGAATAAGAGCTTATGGGTTTGGAATACCATGAAAATAGTAAATAATAACAGAACTTTATTAGGGCCCGAGCACTAACGGTACGAGGACCCTATTGAAACTGATAGGATTATAATTTATATATATATATATATATATATATATATATATATATATATATATATATGATATATATATATTTTTCTTCTGCAAAGTAAGCACCATTTTCGCAGCTGCAACATGCTCAAAAACTCACCAAATTTGGCACGCATGTCAAGACTGGTGAAAAATTTCGTATTTTGTGCGTACTTTAACAAACTCCTCCGAGGGATTTAGTTCGGATCGACTTCAAATTTCTGCTGTGCCTTTTAAAGGCATTGACGATGTAAAGTTGTGCTATATGCACGTTTTCGTCAATGGGCGTGTCCTTGGCGACATTCACCCACAGACATAGCGCCACCTGCTGGCAACAGGAAGTGACCTTCAATGAAGCAGACACTCAGAAACAGAAACTCTGGACACAATTACAAACAATCAGGCTTTATGAGGAATAGGCACATCTCTAACAATATTAGGCTAGTATTAGATATTCTTGACTACTCTGAATTCATAACTGATGGATTCATCCTCTCTTATATTTCTATAAGTCTTTTGACACAATACAACACCAATAGACTCAGAAGTGAGTAGCAAATTCACAGCCGCACCCGCTGAGCTCCAGAATATGCAACGCGGCCACACAACCTGACTCGCTACAGGTGCAAGCGCTCGCCCATCGCTGCTTGCAGCTTTAATTTTATTTATTTTTTCAGTGAACTGTTACTTGAGTTGTAGTTGATCTTGGGGTGTTTTTAGAAGAAAAAGTAAAAATGGCACAGAACGGTTAAGGGCAATTTAATTTTAGACATGCATGAAGGTGAATGAGATTACTTTTCTAGGTGGCGGATGTGATGCTTGACCTCTTCTGCAGACCGAGTGGTCGAGGCATATGGGCAATGCAGTCATTTGTGCATTAACGCAGCACAATTCTGCCTGTGTGTGCACGCTGCTTCCAAGCCAAGTACGCTTTGCAGGGAACGAGAACGGAGGGCGGAATTTTTCCGAGTGTTCTTTGGAATCCCTGGTGGATTGTTTAAGGTTATTTAAGATGGTGTGCTTGTGTTACAATTTACATTTCCAGTGATATACTTCTGGTTATGGGGTCTGATCTATTACGGTGGTCTCTGTAGAGTCGTGAGTTTCCTTCTGTTTTGTACTATGATGACCTTCATTTTGTGCTAGCTCTGGGCTCTGTTTAGGCTTTCTGATATTCCCCTCCTCCTTATATGCTCTCTTCTCCTTTATTTTTCTCGCTGACCTTTATAAAAGAAGTTGGATGTCATCCAAGAAAAAATCTTCAGAAATGCCTTTATGGGCACATCAAAGATCTTGAGATGTTCTACAACTCGCGCGTTCCAATGTTAATTCAATTAATAGCCGGGGTAGAGGAGAGACGGGCAAACCGAGACGGCGAAATTAAGAGTTGCAGGGGTGCAAAAGGATCCGCTAATCCCAGACGTGCCTTATCAGCCCTTGAGTCAGGTCTAGAGTCAGGCTCCAGCCCCCCTGGATCTCCTCCATCAGTGGGAATGCCTTTTATTCCACCCCACTGATCTGACTTCAAAGGCGGTATGAGGCCCGTGGTCCACCCCTGCTGTATACCCTAGCTTTCATTAGAAAGCAGATTAGCACTAATCTGCTGGAGCACACCTGACGTTCCCCCTGCACTGCCGGATGGGAAGCGGCTGCAGTATGGGTGTAAAGGCGGATTACTGTGATTGCAGAGGTCACAGCACTAACTGCGCTCAAGACCTGATCAGAGATCAAGGTGCAAAGCGGTTAATTTGTTAATTGGACACATGGGGAATTAGGGAAAGGAGAATGGATAAGTAGCATTGTAAGATGCTGATAAGTACAGTATTAAAGTATCATTTTCAAAAGCTATCTACACAGATAGAAGGATTACCTCACTTGTTCTTTCACATTGCAGTTGCTCTTTGCTGATAAATATGACTATTGTAATCGGTGTAATAATTTTGTTTTAATTTATTCTATTTTATTACTCAGAACCACATAAATAATGTAGATTTTTACATTTTTGAAGCACATACATAGTTTTAACAAGAATCATTGTTTGTTTGTTGGTTATTGGTCATCGGCTTCAAAATATCAATCCTTTAACTGACTTCTCAGAGCACATTTTGAGTCACTATATTTTATTGAGAGGAGTACCTAACTTAACTCAAACTGATTGAGCCATCTCTATCATCTGGTTGGGTTATATTATGCCCAAAAAAATCCACTAGATTTCACAGTGTCAATCAACAGCACTCGTCACAACACTTCTTCTAACATGGATGTCAGAAACAAATAAATCACCACAGCCATGTGAACTGTTTTTGGTGAAATTTTGCAAGCTAAGCATTTATTTATTTTTTTACATATTACACTGTAAGAGCCCTAACTTTACAAAATGATGTTACTTGGTGCTATGAAAAAACGTAAGTATATATATTTAAAAAAAAATGCTCAACCAAACGGTTGATTTGGCACATAACGGTTAATTGTCACCCCCTTTTTGAGAATGGACATTAAAATGCACTATTAAAACTTGGTTGTAATTCAAGTTTGCTTTGGAATAAAGACCTAAGTTTAGTATCGTTTTAAAGAAAACACTGCTGATTATTGCTGAAGTAAAAACTCTTTAAAAAATAAAGTTATGGAAGTTTTATATTTACATTTAATCAAATATACTGTACTAAATATTTTTTTCTTTTGTATAAAATATATTTTACAAAATATTTTTACTATAAAATTACTATAAAATCAAAGCCATATATCTAACCAAGTTGTGTTCCAAATTTGAAGTTGATATCACAAAAATTGTTCTCATGAGATTTCATGAGATGGACGTAATACGAGATGGAATAAAAAATGAGATGGAATAAATTCCATTGAATTTAATTGTATGCATTCTGCTGTAAAAAAATAATAAATTTTTGTCCAAATATCACTTCTGTTACAAAATATAGAACCTTGAGACTCAGACCTTTCTGACAATGTGTTTTGTCATGACTAGAAAAGGTTTTGATCATAAATTATGATGGGCATTGAAAAAGTAGTCTATGGCAAAGTATGTGTATGAATTCCAGTACCATTTATTACCATTAAGTGACATCTCAACCATTTGGTAGAGACCGATATTAAAAAATTATGGGATGTGTTGAAAAAAAAAACATTGAGTGTGGTTACTAGTGACATAAGAAGATAAGACATGCAAACAAAACATTTTTCCATCACTTTTTTTCTTGGTGCGGACTGTGATAAGTGTTAATTATCTCTTTATATTATCCAAAATTACTGTATGTATGTGTCACTAGCTATAACTGTTACAAGTAGATAACTTTTAACATGTTCCAATAATTTTGAGCACACATGTTCACAAAGGTTGTATGTATTATTTTTGTTTTTTTTATGTTTCTCACGTGACTGACCATTTGGCCTGCATAACTAGAATCATTAGTGTCCACACATTTCCTGTTTCATGTCTCTGGGGTGATTTAGATCTGCGCTCTCTTTCACCGCAGCAGGCGCACTGGGCGTAATCTTGTGTTAAGACTTAACAGACTGATCTGGATCAGACATTGATCTTTGCCTCCTGCTCGTTACACTTATATGTGCTCACACATGTAATGATCCACGCCAACCTTTGACCCATACCAGCTAGGGGCAATATAATCACTCAAAGCTGATGGACATGCATTTGAAGTGAACGCTGCAAGAGCTGAAGGTTTGTGATTATTGAACTATTCAATGTTAATCAATCAACGCAGCAAGTGTTTCCTTTTAAGAAACATTTGGCTCTTGAATTTACCAAGAATGTGTCTTACTGAACTCGCATCAAGCGCAGTGAAGTTGACAGAATTGTGATTTAATTGTTTTTTCTCCAAATGAAAAGCCATTGCATTGAATGGCTCTCTTCAAGTTTAGAGGTCTGTTGTCTGACTGCATGAAATGCCCTTATTAACCTCCATCACTGTGCGAAATGGCTAACATCAGAGCCTTTCTAGTTAGTGAAGTTATTATTCCAAGTTAAAATGTAACTTAGTCCAAAGCAAAGCAAAACATATAGGTAAACTGCAGAGAATATAATGCCTTACATATGGTATACAAATCTTATTGTTTGAGACTAAATAATGAAGTCAATCTTTACATTTCATGAAAAAAATGTGATGTTTGCCAATGCAAAATTCAACCCAATGATACAATGTAAGTGGTTGCCAATGCAGATTGGAAGTCTCCATGATATTTTGGTCTCATTCTTCAGTGTCTGAGACTGATTTGTTTTCCCCAATTTATATGTTCAATGGGGTAAGAATTTTTATTTTATTACAACTTCTTGTGAAACGAAGACTTCAATTTGGTGATGTATGTTGGACTTCTCCAATAGAGCATCACAGTCCCGCCCACAGCCGGTGCCGGAAGTAAAAATTCAATACGATTTCTCCATTGACATTTGAGATATAAGCCATAAAAACGTAACCATATGTGGTACTTAAAACCAGCTACGGCTGTACTAAGCGATTGCATATGCTCCTATAAACGCCAAAAGTTCAAGTTCTTGTTTTAAGATAAATGCCTTTTATTCGCGATGTATTGGATAAGTACTTCATTACCCACAATCCTGAACAATCCCACAATCCCACAGTGATGCATCTGATTGGTGGAAGTCGTGTCATGTGTCTGAAAACCTGCGAAGGTACGTGAAGACTGAAGATCGCGTAATGACGTAGGGCTTAGTTCATTGGTCGCACCTCTGAGACGCCCCGCGCCATTGGTTGTCCAGTTACTCATAGAAGCCAATGAGCGAGCCAGCTGCTCAATATTTTAGCATGTGCATAAGCTTCAGTAAATCGAGGAAAAGTAGTTTCCCTGCACATTCACTATATAAAATTCACTGGAGGAAAAAGTTCACGCGGCCGTCGTCAGATTTGGAAGTCACTCAAAAGGCTCTTTCACGGTGGCTTTCAGTCGACTTTAGTGAGGCGCAGTGGCTTATGGGAGGAGTAGTTCCTTTGCTCGGAAATGAAAATATGTACACAGGATTGTACCTTTGACTTTTTTTTATTTTCTCTTCGTTTTTTCACTCGAAATGATATGTTGAATGCTTATGAGTTCAGCTGTAGCTGGTTAACCTCAGACATGCTCTAATACTCTTAGATATGGATTTCCAATTAATAGAACTATCAATACTACATCACAACTTTAATACTTAGAGATTCGAATAACCTCAAACCATATGAAAAATGGCAATATCACCGACCAATAATAAAGCTCTCTCAAAGGAGGTAATGATGTCACTGTGTGGACTTTAATTTAGTAAAGAAAACGTATTTTTTCCAAACAGTCTTTACAGCACTTGGCTTCATCCGAGTGCCTCACACATGAGGGGTATTTTCAGAGACTGTGGTACTGAACTCTCTTCCAAGAAAGAGAAGTTTAGCAAAGCTAAGTCTTGTATACTTAGCCTCCCTCCTCAGAGAAACGCACAGTAACACACACACACACACAGCTCCGGTTGTCGTTGTAGATGCTGTTTTTCTATGCCACAGATGGCCTGTCTTCGAGTGGTGGGGATTACTGGTGTTTCTACAGGACTGTTTGGGAAAGAGCTGTTTACTGTAGGCCGCTGGACTCCGTGCTGCCGTGGCCACATTTGGTTCCCTTTCCTGTCTCTGTGAGGCCAAGCCACACACCATACGGCAAGTAGGACACACTTATGCATAGACCCACACTTGTGCAGACTAGCAACAGCAGCGTCTGAGTTCTAATGCCGCACAGAGACCGAAGAAAAACAGGGATCATGGCATTTCAGCCTATTAAAGGAATACTACACCCAGAAATGAAAATTGTTATAATTGAATCTTCCTCATGTCATTCTAGACCTGTATTCATTTATTTTTTTCAGAGCTGTATAGCAGAATGATAAGGCTGCTCTTTTCCATACAATGAAAATCAATAGATAAGCTCCAAAAAAAGACAAAGACGCCATAAACGTGGCATAAAGGTTGTGCATATGACTTGTGTGCTAATAATCCAAGTCTTTTGAAGCACTTTGGCTGTGTGGAATAGAGAAACATAGTCAAAATATCTGACTGAAAAGCCTTTTCTCTGTATAGCTCTCAAATTTTGTTTGTGCATATTTAAAGATGGTGCTTGAAACTGCATTGGTTCTTGTGACTGATGGTGTTTGAATGTTTTGAAATGAATGTTTGTGTGAATGAGACTTCCACATCTTTGCTGGACTTTTCTTGTCTACTCATGATTACAAATAATAGTATTTATCCCACTTCTTCCTTAAAGGGATAGTTCACCCACAAATTAGAATAATGTCATCACTTACTCACCCTCAAGTTGTTTCAAAAAATGAATGACACTGTTGAATGATGCTGTTTCTTTTATGAAATAATGTGTTCTTTTATGTGTGATTTGTTGGAATCAAGACAAAACAAAAAAGAAATGAGTCGAATAAAGACAGCAAGTCAGTTTTAAAAAATCGATTTAAAGTTTTCTGAAGGTTCCAAAACAAAATCACCTAGCAACCATACCGTAAAATCCCTTGTAATAACACCAAATTTGACACACACCAAGTCAAACCCAAATATCTATAGGTAAACTCTATATTCAACTTAGTTTTCCATGTGATGCCACAATTATTTGATTAACGTGATTGAGACAACAGCCTTAAAACCTACTGTACTGCACAGATATATCAACACCGTCTCATGAAGATGCGTACCTATACCACGAGTGTCATTTCTCGTGGCATTTATATGCCAAAAATGGTTTTTGCGTGTATATGGTACGCACTAAAAAACCCTGGGTTAGGTTTAGGGGGGAGTGGGGTGGGGAGTTTGTGCATATTATACGCCAAAAACTGCGTATCATATGTACGCGAAAGTCGCGTGCCATATACACGTAAAAACTGTTTTTGCGTATAAATGCCACGAGAAATGACATTCGTGACATAGATACTAACTTTCATGAGATCGGGCTGGATATATTATATGTTAAACATCAGATGTTTCCCCCAAACAGTTAACCAAATGTTAATTTAAGGCATAACAGATCATTTTTGCGTAATTACTCGCCAAGACAGATATTTTAAAACACTGGAATTCTTTGTATGTGTATATTGGGTATCGCATGTATATATGAGTCTTTGTTCGCACACGTTAAATAATTTAGTTTACATCAGAGTTTGAAAATCTCATTTCATTGGTTCAAACTTGAGAATTTACTCGCAATATTCGAGCCCGTTCTCATCCTTTGGCGTCATATAGGTGACGCCATATGACATTTCGTCGAAATACTACGCACATGGCACCCTTTAGCGTCAATATAACACGCAGAACCCAAGGCTTCATAAAGGTGACTGGCATCCTTTAGCGTCAATATGAGAAGCAGACCCTACCCCAGACCTAAACCTACCCATAACTGTGCGTGTTATTGACGCTAAAGGGTGCCATGTGCGTAGTATTTCGACAAAATGTCATATGGCGTCACCTATTTGACGCCAAATGTGTTGGAATAATCACAAAGTTGTAATGCTGCACTTTAAAACAATACCGAACTTGTGCTGAGCGAAAACGCCAGTCGTCGAGAAGCAAGCAGAGAAAAACTGCAAATTTCTTAGGGAATGAGTGGATGTCTAATTGCTATTTGGAGCATTGGGATTGCAGATGAGGGCTTAATGAACTCATTTTTGTGAAAACCTAAACCTGTTTTGCCTGTAGCTCGTAAATTAGCCTATGCACATTTCCGATTCATTTTTCCTGCACAGCTCGTATATTTTGGTTGCCAGCAATCTTCAAAATATATATTTTTTGTGTTCTGTAAAAGAAAGTCATACCGGTTTGGAATGACATGAGGGTGAGTAAATGATGACAGAAGCTTTGTTTTTTTGAGTGAACTATCCCTTACCGTAGAAAAACACTTAAACACTGAATAGGTGTTTCTAGCATCTGAATGTGGGCGGACATGGGAAGGTTTTTATGTTGTAACAAGATGTTTTTGCAACTTAGCTTCAGTAAAATGGTCTTTTTTCATCTGCTAGCAGGTTTTGAACTGTAACCCAGTTTTGGAGATTGCTTTAGTAGTACTTCAAACTGTTACAGTACTGTATATATCTCTAATTTTATGCAAACACACAAACTGCTCTATATATGATAAGCTCCACAGGAGACAGAGCTGTCTCTGTGCTGCATGACGGTAGAGAGATGTTTGTGGTGTGTGTTGGTAACTGTACATACACACAAACATTCCAGCTGCACTCCTGCTAGAGCCCCTGCACCCAGCTGCTCTAGTCTTAAGAATGTAATAAACCTGAAATGAACTGAGATATAAGGATAGTCATAGTCTCCCATCTGTCTTGGATCCATTCAATATTCATATTTAAAGTTTGGGGTCAGTAAGGTTTTTCTTTTCCCAGAAAATATATTACTACTTTTTTTAGCAGGGACACATGAAATTAATCAAAAGGGACAGTAAAGACATGTGTAATCTTACAAAAGATTTCTATTTCAAATAAACACTGTTCTTTTTAACTTTTCTATTTATCAAAAAATCCTAAAAAAAAAAACAATTATCAGTTTCCACAAAAATATTAAGCAGAATAACTATTGATGAGAATGATTTTCTTCAGTGTGACACTGAAGACACTGATTTTTTTCTCATCACATGAATAAATGATTTTTTGTTTCTAAATTATGTAATATAGTTATTTACAATATATTATATAAGTATGTGACATAACATTCCATAATGTTACAGTTTTTACTGTATCTGTACTTTTGTTCAAAGTAGGGCTGTCAAACGATTAATCGCATCCACAATAAAAGTTTGTGTTTACATAATATATGTGGGTGCACTGTGTATAATTATTTTATATATATATAAATACACACATATGCTTGTATATATTTAAGAAATATTTTCATACTGTATATAGATAAAAAAATATATAAATATTTTATGTATACATTACAATTTTTTCTTAAATATACATGCATGTGTGTGTATTTATTTATATACAAAATAATTATACACAGTGCACCCACATATATTATGTAAACACAAACTTTTATTTTGGATGCGATTAATCAGCGATTAATCGTTTGACAGCCCTAGTTCAAAGCCTTAGTGAGCATAAGAGACTTATTAAAAACATCTTTAATAAGTGTAAATTATATAACATTCTGTGCTATTTCTTGGTCTCCAAGTCTTTTCCAATTGTTCTTAAACCATGTGACTATTTTATGTAGAAGAGACAGAAATGTAAGTTGTTTATTAAGTTAATAATGGTTTGACTATACCTGATTGAATGAACAAACTTTGAATGACATTTGAGAGCTCTTTTTCTCTCTCTTTCCATATGTTGTGTCAAATCAGTGACATCAGACCTTGTCACAAGTTTATGTGTCTGGGTTCAAGGTCTTTAAATGCTCAAAGAATTTGTGTATCCTTGAACACAGCCATGAAGCTTCAGTCAAAAATGCTCACGCTTCATTCATATCAGGCCTTTTTGCCTCATCTGTGCCAAAACACAAACACTAGTTAGTTTAAGCATTATGGTGGCAAATATTACATTACCATGTGTATTTTCCAACAAAGTGGACCCAACTGTACATTACACAACTGTTTCTGTCTGAGCGAGAGGATTTACAGGCTGTCAGGTGCCAGGTGTGCGGTTACTGTCAAATATTTATGTGCTCACTGAAAAATGTACTTTGGCGTTTACGTTGGGCTGTTGTCTGTTGAGGCAGGTCTCCGTTGACCTGTTACAATGTCTTGTTTTTAAGAGACTGAGAGAATGTGATGTTGTTTGCCCTGTCTTTTGCCAAGAGACTGACTGGATTCAACCATTCCACTAGAGATGAATTAGTCTGGAGGAGAGGAGATCCCTCTAGTGGACATCAGTTTTTCAGCAACCTCAAACACTCACAGCACCCATATGTGCAGAATGAATTTTATCTTGGGGAGAATTTATCGACCTGAATTGCACTTTAATGACGTATTCTTGGTTGAATAACCATATTGTAAAAAAGAAGTAGAGTTATTAAAAATGTACAGTACTCTTAAAAATACAGTATTTGTTCAAATTACTATCACCATGTCCATAAAACAAACGTATAGTAGTAAGTTACCATAGTAACTTAATATTTATTATTTTAATATACATCGATTTTAGAAAGTGTTTACAAAATTTCAACCAACTGTTACCCTAAAACCATATTCTGGACAAATGTGGGCAAAATAATTTTGATTTATTTTGAAAAAAATAAAATAAAAAATACTTCCCTTGATCTGAGCAGTACAAGACTTGGCTACTTTCCCTAAGTTTGCCTCCTGAACACACACAATTTTTTATTTAATTAATTTTTTAATTTAGAACATTCTAAAATAAGCCATAATAAGACACCAGGTGACAGCAAAGTCACTCCATCTTTAGGTTTTAGCTCTAATAACTTATTGGAATGATGATTTTAATGTAGTTAAAGAAAAAACATAAAATAAGCATACATAAAAATAGAAAATATGGTACTTTTTAAGTAAATAAATTAAGAAATACCTCCAAAATTAAAAAAACACCATAAATGGATAGACAAAACTTTATTGAAGACATGATATAACATAATAAATAGAAATTAGGCTCACACCTGAGTCCTCTGTGCCCACATTTGTCCACAATTACAGGATTAAGGGCTATAAAGTGAATGTGGTTTGAGGGCTACAAGATATAAGACCTTACATTTGTGTTTACACATACTATTTTGACTCTTTTGCAAATTGCCACTGGTTTGCTTTTGTCAACACTTATAATCGCTTTCCAATCATTTTTCTGTGGCAATGCTATTATAGTGATACCATTTTGAATTGCATTGCAGTACCATATAAATACCATTGCATATAAATGCGCAGTATAACATAATTTTATGAAATCACCACATTACATTTTGTAAATGTCACTACTACATTAAACTGTTAACTTCATCCGCTGGTGTAGTCGCTAATATAGTTATCATTATAGTTATCGTTCTTGCTGAGAATGGGCCTTAACAATTCAGTCAACAATAGCAAATCTTATCACCACATAAGCTACTTGGAGGAGAAAAACAGGAGAGTTTAGTGCAGCTGTCATTGTAGTGGGTTTCTTTTCTGAGTCATTGTGTTTAACATAGGGTCTTCTGTGTTTGAAGAGCTTGAATTGTCAGGCAGACTGTTGCGGTTTCTTACAGTGTTTGTTAAGTTTAATGTACTATTGTATGGCTTGAGGAATCTGAGGGTCAAGCTCAGAGCAGACACTGACATTTGTTCTGTATCTGACCCCAAACAACCAGCAGACGTCACAGAATGCTCTTTTGCTTGCCTCAAGGGCTGTGTTTAACTCGACAAACAGTCAAGAGAAACATCGGCCTTGCTTTTGTGGAGAAGAGCCCGTTTGTCTTTGTCTAAAGATGTTTGAGAAGAATGCTGGCAGAAGTTATAGAAATGGTTTTACATTGATTCTCCGTGAAGTTTTAGAACAGGGGAGAATATTCAGATTTATTTATCTGTATGAGTTTCTTTCTTCGTATGAACACAAAAGAAGATATTTTAAAGAACAATTGGATCTTTGGCACCATTGACTTCCATAGTATTTACTATGGAAGTCAATGGTGCCAAACAACTGTTTGGTTCCAATCAATCTTCAAAATATCTTTCTTTGTGTTCAGCAGAAGAAAGAAACTCATACAGGTTTGCAACAACTTGAGGCTGAGTAACTGGTGAGAGAATTTTCATTTATGGGTGGAGTATCCCTTCAAGGTGATTTGATGTTACACTAGCACCATATTTGGCACAATCCAATATTATTTTAATTGATTTTTATCCTTTTTGACAGTAAATGCTGATGACACAGCAGTTTGCCTTTGGACTGGTGTCGCTCCTGGTTGCCTTATGAAGAGACTCTTACAGATTCCTATTGTTCTTACTGAGAGAGCTACTGTTGCTTTTGGGAAAGTGCGTGTTAATGAGAGGAAGATCTTTTGGGATATTTGGCGGTCTGACATCACATCTTCTGAGAGCAGAGTTACACACTGTATGTCCAGATGGACTCAGAGGGGGTTCATGAGAACGAAATCTGAGAGGGATTCAAATGAGAAAAAAAATCTGTCTAGCTAAGGGAGAAAGCAGAACAGAGTGGAAAGAAAGAGTGTGTGAAAGACAAAAGATCACAGACTTCGAGACAGGTAAAGAAAGAACCTTCAATGAAGATAATGAGGGAATCACATGGGAGAGCATGGAATAACAGACATCCTGAGGAGTATTGTGTGTGTTGTGATGAGTGCAGGGAAGATTTATGAGATGCTGTTGAATGTAGCAAGCAAACAGTAGAACTCCTCCACCTGCTCTCTTTCTTTCTCTCTCTCTCTATCCGTCTTTCTATGTCTGGGATTTGCTCTCTTGTTGAAACTATGTTTGCTATAAACTCCCGGACACTGTCAACTTTCCACTTTCTTTTCACAGACATACATTTTTCCTCCTCTCTCGCCCTCTTTCACACTCTCAACATATTCACACCTATGATTCACCTTGGTTAGAAGAGGTTTAGTCAAACATCTTTTTCCAACCAGAAGTATTGTGTATATATAGGCTATATTGAAACAGGGCACCCACTAAGTATCCCCGCTAGTATCATAATACATGCCTGTTCGAAGTATGCTAAATTAATATATCCTTCTAACTTTACGGCTGAAAATAGTCTAGAAAATCTGAAAATATTTGTTACAGAATGTTGTATCATTATTGATTCAGTTTATGTAGAGGTCTATGTTTTAGATGAATATGTTTTTTACTAACTTTTCTGGACCGGCAGAATGAAATGACCTATACTCTTAGAAAAAAGGGTTAATTGGGGTTCTATATATGAAGCATAGGGTTCTTTACTCAACTCCAAAGAACCTTTTATGCTAAAATGACAAGAATGAACCGTTTTGGCACAAAGGTTCTTTATAGGCTATTATTCATTCATATATTACATTATTCTGCAACATTTTGTAGTTGTAATTAAATTATTGTTTATTAAACTGTTGTAATAACTTAAAACCACATTTCAATCATGCTGATTTTTGGAGGAGAAAAACTGAAATGGCACTCTTCATGTGATATTGATTAACATAAAATGATATAAATATATACATTTTCTAACCCCCATATCTTGAATTTGGTGATCATTCACATGCATTTGTAAATACATTTTAGGGTCTTGATGTTTGTCAATAATATGAAATATTTCATTCGCAAAGGACAAAACAAATGATAATGAATGAACCCAAAAGGTTCCATATAGAACCTTTTTCCTTCTTATTATTGAACCCTTAAAAAGGGTTCTGTATAGAACCTTTTAGGGGTTCTAAATACATAGCGCTTATAGAACCTTTTAAGGTTCTATATAGAACCTTTTCTTCTAAGAGGGATGCCTATTTTTAAGCCTATTTCTTTATTTTAACTTTATTTTACCTTTTTCCCCTCCCCATTTTTTACTATAGGGGTTGTAGTTGCCCCAATATTCACAATAGTGGTCAGTCAAAAATGTTTGTAATGACCCTTAATTTCCCAATCATGGATATTTGGTTGCACCACTGTTTGTGGTGCTTGCTTGCTAAAGCTTGCTACCTATAGGGGGAGCTAAAACTTCAAAAATAAGTTATTCTATCAATGCGATCTATAAAGCTCTAATCTTTAACACTTTAAAGTGATGTATCATAATTTGATTATGAACTAAAATGATATTTCCATGTATCTCTGCTATAGCTTCTGTTTACATCAACAATTCATATAAGTATTGATAATGATATGCCCATTCATCTTCTTTGTATTAGTTGAACGTTGAATGTGAATGTTCATTGAGTGTGAAACCAAGATTTTTGTTATGAAGAGATCGTAGCTTTGACATTTAACAAGTCAAATATTAAATTGTATGAATCACAGCGTTCTAAAATTGCAGTACAGACGGATCGATGCATTAAATTACAGGTCAACCGATTGGTTTTGTGACAATCAAGAGTTAATCTCTGTTTTTCAGCTGAACCTCTTCGTTTGCTGATGCACTGGTCAGTTCATGATGGCTGAACCTGCCATTTTGCCTAACCTGGTTCTACAGTGAAGCCATCATGATAATCGCATTACAGACCAACAAAAGGCCCAGTTCACTTGAGCTCTGTCTCTCTCTCTCTCTCTCTCCCTCCACATACCCAGCGACATAAAGGGTGATTTGAGGGAGTAATTTAAGCTCTGACTTGCTTAAAGACCACAGTGGCAACAAGACTTTCTTTTAGTTAGGTTAGAATTTTGTTTTTTAGATTAAATATGCTTTCTAGTTTGATCAAAGCCCTCAGCATGTAATTTCTATGGTTCTTTTTCACTGTTGGTTTTGTTGGTGAACAGTGGAATATGATGAGTTGGTGAAGTTGTGTGTGTGTGTGTGTACAGAGAGATCACCTCTCACCTGTTTGTCACATTAGGGGGCTGGTGTTTGGTGAGCTGTGAAGAAACATCAAAGTAGAGTTCTTAGTAATGAATCTCCATCATGCCCAAGACACTAATACAACTGTACAGAACAGCACTCCTCACTCCCCACTGAGAGCGAATGAGAAAAAAACAAAGAAAGAAAGAGTGTATGAGGGAATTTGATGAAGCAAATGGATCAGGTTGATTTAGGAGATTGTAGACACACTATATCCTTTCTGAATCAATAGTATGATGAATCCCATATTCAGTGAAACACCTGTTCTAGTCTAGTTTTGACTATAATTTATGGATAAAATGCAATCTATAGATGCATGTTTTTTTTTTCATTGATCCTTAAGCATTATGATTTGAACCGTTTTCTTTGTTCATATTTCTGCACCATTTATACCTCTGCTGGATAATCCAGACCATAGTTTAAGCTGTTTTTTGTAACATGGTATCTGTTTTCTCATCCAGATTGATATACTTCATCCAGATTGTCTACCAGGTCCACCTATGGTAAAGATAGACTCGCTGATCAACAACTTTAGATCAGATAAAGACCATTAAGGACCTGATTTGACCAGTTAGAAACCATATACAACTGGCTAGCACCTTAAGTTAAAAAATAAAGGTTGAAGTGGATTTTCACAGCAATGCCACAGAAGAACCTTTTTTTTTAGTGTGGAGACTATTAAAGAGGCTATATGCAGCTTTTCTCCCAAAATAAACGTAACAATAGCCTTTTTATTTGACCATTTATGACTCAAACATCTCTTGATGAGCATACTGACACCTTGTCCGCTCATAGTGGATGCACCAAGTCTGTATCCTATTTTTCCTATTTTCTGTCGGGTCAGACTTTTCCCGCTCTGTCTGCGGATGTGACGTCAAGCGCGTTCATGTTAAACGTTTCAGATCACTCTGCCAACACCGCTAGTCAGCAAGTAGCCTACACTCGAATCGCAAGCAGAACACTTATCTCAAACAATATATGTATTTGACTGTTCTTACCTCTGTAAACATAATGTTGACCTCCTTGCAGCAGATGACTTGTGAAGTGTGCACGTACGAGTGAGCAGAAATGAAGAGCAGTTCTGTTTTTTGGCCACAGGTGTCAGTCACGAGTTTAAATTTCAGGAAAATGCATGTAGCCTCTTTAATGATATAAAGAACCTTTTTCCACTATTGGCGCTTTTCCACTGGATCGGCTCGGTAATCGATTCAAATGGTACCACCTCTGTTGCGGTTCCAAGCGTACCCGTACTGATACTACTGTGAACACACTGCAGATCACTGATTGGTCAGACAGAATCTTCACTACCAGCGTCATTGTATTTGCGATCAAACCCGCTAGATTTAAATAGCCAGTAACAGCCACTGCTGTTGCACCTGTTTTAAAACTACTTGCTTGACTTGATTTTAAAAAAAAAGAAAGAAAAAAAACAAAAAAGAAATGGCTGAATCGTGGTCATTGGTCGAAGTGTAGACGCTCCTCTCGTTGGTTGCAGAGGAGCGGATAAACTATAATGGTCGGACTATAATCCCACCCACGTTGAAGCGGTACTAACTAAAGTGGAAAACCAACTGCCGTGCCAAGCCGGACCATACTGAGCCGTACCAAAGTCCTTTTAGGCAAGTCATGCCACTCGGCTGCCATCTTGGCAACGCCTCCGGGCAGCTGTTTCGCACTAAGAACTGCGAGACTTTGAGACTCAGAACTGCGCTTTCACTGGACACCGGAGCATAAAAACTGCTTGTATAGAAACAATAATAAAAAATGATACAAATCGCTGAAAAAGTTTGATGACTTTACCCCAAAATAAGGTTTAAAACGCCTTTCTCTCACTCTCTGTTGTGTGCGCGCTACTGCTCGCTCACTCTAGATTTCAGGAGATTTTAACTCATTTTCGGGATCAGTCTGCGGGAGACTACGGGAACTTCCAGGAGACTTGGGATGTCTAATATTTACACAACTAACACATCAAATCTGCCGCCTTTTCAAACAGTAACATATTTTCCGCTGTCGCAAAACTCAACTGTGTTGGTGGAACCAGACGATAGGCTTAAATGTTTCCCGGCTTGACTGTTAAAACAAAGCAGACGATTGGCTTTCCAGCAGTAGGGGCGGGGCATGTGCATACAAGCGCCATCTTTGGTGTTACGGGTTTCCCTATATAGTTGTATTAAGGATTGAGGAAGTGGGATGTCTCTATATAAATAGTCTCTGGTCGTACCGAGCCGTACCAGCCGTGGAAAGGAGCTTTACCAGCCGTAATAAAGAATGAAAGCTTTCATTTATGTTAAAGGTTGTTCTATGCGTCTAAAAACTCTTTCATTCTGTATATTATATACTATAATAATTCAGAAACAAATAAAAATTCTAATAAATTAGGTTTAAAGGGACAATGTACTTTTTTAGGTGTTTTATTATCTAAAATCAATATTTTTAATCATAAATATGTCCTCAATGGTGTACGAATACCTCTGCCAATTATCTGCCTTATTCTCCTAAAGGAACACATTGTACCTTTAATGCAGAACAATTTGATCTGGTATTTAAAAAATAATAATACTTGGACAGATCAGATTTGCCATGAATAGTGCATAGTAGCTGCCTGTAACACTACAGTTAAGGATTGGTCCACTAATTTAGCTTTAATTCATAAATACAGCCAGGAGCAAATTTGATTGGGGCGTTTTGGCACGTGTATGCAATATTTAAAGTGGAGAGCTATTAATTTATGCTATACATCTATTACTGTTTTTTTGTGTGCTGTTCTGCCTCAGTATATGTGAGAGAGAGCTGAGCATCAGCTGCCAAGTGTGTGTCTTTTTTTTTTTTAAAGGCGGCTGTTTCAGAGGGCCACGGTCAAAGACCCTTTCTCTCCGCCCCATCACACATCTATGCACACACCCTCGCTTATAACACAACCCCTGAAGGCCCTGTGAGGTCCCAGTGTCAACATTTGAATGGTGGGTACAAAGTTAGAATTCATTGTTATGGTTTCTGGGAGAAAGATGCAGAACGGCCACTGTCACTCACCCGTTACGGTGACAATGAGGGGGGCTCCTGCTGCCCTCTTCCCTTTGTGTCCTTATTGAATTATGGCACTGGTTCTCTTTGTGTGATCTGGCAATAGTAATTGAAAACATGTGACAGAAAAAGCAGTCAGGAGAGAGAGGATATGCCTCACTGACTATGACTCCATTAGAAAAGGCAAATTCAGAGAGAGAAGCAGTGATTTATATTCCATAGAGACTGGGTTACGTGAGGAATCCTCCTCTGTGTGTGAGGTTCGGTCTTAAACCTGCCTTGAACTGAAAGTGTTTGATGGCTTATGGGGAAAAGTTGAGTGTGGTACGTTCAGTTTTTCTCTCTGTCTGTTCCTATGTCTCTCTTTCCCCTTCCAGTCCATTGTTAATATTAGTTAAAAAAATTAATTGGCATTTCCAATGTTTTGCAAAATTTTAACAAGATGTGTATAGAAAAAACCAGCAAAATGCATGAAATTAATTTAGAACGTAAAGTAAAATACAATAAATTGTATTATTTTATTGACCATTTATTAAAATCCTTTAATAATGATTTAATACCTTTAAATATGATAAAATATTATATGATTAATAAAGCTAATGTATTATATAAGGAATTAATATAATATATATTTAGATTTATTTTAATTTATAATTATATATTATATTTATTCAAATATGCAATATTTATATTTAGCATATAATATTGTTTAGATTGCATTATATAAAGCCTATAGCATAAATAATGAAATTTGATTATGTTATGTGCTTTTAATGTTTTTTATTAATTTAAGTATGTGTGTGGGTGAAATCTAATTGTAATGAATTGAATTGTCCTCTTCATGTTCTTTCATTTGATCGTTTATTGAATTTAACAGCTAGGTCGTGTTCTGAACGGTTCTCTGTGATTGTTCAGACAATTTAAAAACAGTCCGTCTGTTAGCTCACACACAGAAAAAGGTGTCGTCTCCCTATTGAACTGTTTGTGTATGCTTTAGCAACTGTGTGGCACATAATGGCTGGTGGAGTATGCTCATTTTTCTATTTGCAAAACACACTCTCCTCACTCTTTTTTGCTCACTCACTCACTCACGCTCCTTCTTTGTCTGACAGCCGAAGGTTAAGACACTCCTCTGTTCCCCTGCTTAATGGAGTCTGATGCCCCTCATAGTATTGTATGCCATAATGACAGCATTTGCAGAGTACTTCAGCACGAATGAAGTTTGAATTGGATGAAAATTATAGGACCTGGGCTCTTTTTAAAAGCCTTCCCCTCAAGACTAGGGTAAAATTATCTTCAAACAAACAGGCAGCTCTGTATGGGGACAACAGCTCTTAGGGAATTAGAACCACGCTAATAACCCTGGAGTAAAGGAACACTGTGGCGTTCGCTAATGGGGAAACCGGCGCTTTGTTGCTGGTGGTTTTTCTTGAAGACATTTAAAAGAAACAACAAATACACTCAAAAGCTCCCAAATGACAGTATTGATTAGCTTTTGTCGCTGTTCTTCTGCTTTTGAAAACGTCTTTAAAGCACTTGTTAGTTTACACCGTTTCGCACCATTAGCACTCGTGAATTAATAAGGCTGTTTAATCTGTTTTTTTTTAAACAAAAATCTAGTAATTTACAATACATTTGAAGCAACAAAAATCATTATCCTTCCCCCCCTCCTTTCATCCATGTTCTTCAGAAGTCAATATTGGCTAACCTTTTGGAAAATAAGACATTAAATAATGGAAATTGTTACAAATGAATTTCTCATGGATGCTAAAATGATTAGAGACTGCAGTCTAAACCCCTAGACGACTGTGTTTCTATGCGGAGAGGCAAATCCGGGTGAAGATTTGATAAATTGCACTTTGATTGTTATCTGATTTGAAACGACTCACTAACAAAGATTTGTATTGTCTGAAGGGGATGTGTCTGGGGAAAAACACAAACAGGAAGTGCGATAGCACAAAGTGAGCGGACGTTGTAGACCCTGTTATGTTCAGTATGAATTTGATATTAGTGATCATCTTTCAACATCACAACATTTATTTCTATATGCATCCATATTTGATCAAGAATCTTGTATTGAGAATGCAAGAGTCCAGCACTCTGTAAAGTTTACTCCAGCACATCCCAAAGACTTTCAATGAATTTAAAGTCTGGACTCAGAGGTGCCAATTCATGTGTGAAAAGTATTCTAAATGCTCTCTCTCACAATTTGAGCCTAATGAATCTTAACATTGTCATCCTGGAATATGTGTCCCTCTAACATGGTTGTTTAAGAAATGAAAAGCTTTACACTCCATTTACACATGGTTAGAACTGTTGGCAAACATTTAATATGCCCTCAAAGTCATATAAAGATGAAAATGGTAACATTATTGTAAGTAGACATGGTCCAGCATCCTGATCACCCTTAGAGCTCATAAAAGAAAACATCTGGCAGTCATTTGAATTTTTTTTTTTTTAAATCCTGTAAATAAGTAATCAGAATAGAAATGTACAGGGCATGTCAGAGGTAATCCCAAAAGCCTGTAGTAGAGGACATATCTCCTAAAAATTCCCTGATCAGCTTGCAGTGCATAAATACTTTTGATCGACTAAACATATTATTTTCTTATTTTTTTTTCTATGTAATCATCTCTGACTGGATTTTTTTTCCTCAGATGTTGACAAGGTATTCGTGTAACCTCAATGGCCCCTGTTGTCCTGTTTGGGATATTTAAACATCTCTTAAATCGATAAATTGCTTGTGTTTTTGCTTATTTTTAAGTTTGGGTAAAAACACATGTTAAAGTAATACTTGGCGAATATGAACCTTTGGTCAATAAAACATCGGTACCTAGTAATCGTCTGAGATTTGTTTCACTGATAATTCGAATGTAAAGAGTTTTATCTCTAAAAACTGTTTAGTGCATAATGCTAGTACTGGGGGCATTTACTAGTAAAAAGAAATCGCTAAGTTTATCCCATAACAAGGCTCAAAATAGCCCCACACTAACACAGTAACATAATGAGGGCACATACATGCAAAACAAACATTGAGAACTTTGTAAGAGTACAGACCGTTTAATAAGAAGATACGTTTATAAAGACAGTTCACTTTGTGTATACAGACAGAAGCCATCTTAGAAAATAGTCTCGATAAGTCAAATCACGAACGTCGTGTTGAGTTGAGCTGAACTGTATGAACGGCGTTCTGGTATTGACTTATCGAGACTTTTTTTAAGATGGCTCCTACTGTGTATACATGAAGTGAACTGTCTTTATAACGTATCTTCTTATTAAACGGTCTGTACACTTACAAAGTTCTCAATGCTTCGTTTTGCATGTATGGACCCTCATTATGTTACTGTGTTAGTGTGGGACTATTTTGAGCCTTGTTAGTGGTATAAACTAGCGATTTCTTTTTACTTAGTAAATGCCCCCAGTACTAGCATTATACGTGAAACAGTTTTTATAGATAAAACTCTTTACATTCCGATTATCATGAAAACAAATCTCAGAGAACGGTCGACTAGGTACCAATGTTTTATTAGACCAAAGGTTCATTGTTTGCCGGAGTTCTCCTTTAAATGAAGAGAGCAGATTTTTATCTAATGAGGACCACTGATTGTCATGCCAAGGTCTAAATTCATAAATCACCTCATTCAACAACTACAGATCATGCCTGTGCTAATTTAAGATCTGATGTTGTTGATTATGCCGTATAATCAGATTAAGTGACTCTAAAATGCTACAAAACTGATTGAGAAGCAACGTTGCTTTTGTGAAACGCTTGATAAAACTCACTCCCAGCGCATTAAGAGCCACGAGCTGAATATCAAATCTTTTAATATCCTGTCTAATAGCGGTGGTGACAAGCACTGGGAGTTAGGAATGTCATGGCATTTAGATAATGAACCGTAAATATTGTTTTATTCAGGGTTGGGTTTGCACCAGAGGAGGTTTTATTGTGGCAAAGGTTAGTACATTGATTTAATGCCCTTATTATAGTCGTTAATTCCGCTTTGTATGCCGGCAAGGGCGAATGACTGGTCGCTGGAATCCAGCCATGGCCCTAGACATATTAGATGTGCCAGTCAGAGGCTGAGAATGAACTTACCTCAGTTAAGTCCCACCTCTGTCATCACCTCTGCCAATTTATTCACATCTAAATCCGTTTTTATCCTTTCAGCGTGGAGTCTGACAGCTTTTCACTATCAGTTCTTCATTTATTATGAGTCCTCAACCCCATTTTCTGGCTTTTTCTGGCTTTGTCACTGGGAAAATCCTTCTAAATGGTTGTCGGTGTCTTAATAGTTTCAGGTGTGTGCTTTTTGTGCCTTGGTTGTGAGATTTCAACTGTTAAAAACTCCCTGATATGGTGTGCAGAATTTCTCT
Organism: Hybognathus amarus; assembly: GCA_030378365.1. Taxonomy (NCBI): domain Eukaryota; kingdom Metazoa; phylum Chordata; class Actinopteri; order Cypriniformes; family Leuciscidae; genus Hybognathus; species Hybognathus amarus. The sequence continues at coordinate 228,990 of JAQIUQ010001400.1, read as the reverse complement.
TTTTTCTCATTTTTCTCATTTTCTTTCTCATTTTTATCATGTTTTTATCATCTTGTGTCTGTCCATCACTACTGTGTCCTCTCCTCCCCCACCATATCTAACAGTATCTTGCTCTTTAAACTCTTCTCCGCTATAAAGTGTGATGACCACCTCTGAATCTCTCTCTTCCTTCTTCGCAGAGCTTAAACTGTCCGGTAGGGAGAGTGATAGTGTGACATTTAGCCTAGTGGTACGTCAGAAATGCCAGGGCACGGCTCCATTAACTTCCCAACCAAGCAATGAGCTGAACTCTAATCTCCAACTCAAGTAGTAGGGAGATACAGCTTGCCATGTATTGACACTGAGAAACAAGGGTGTTCCGGACTAGTTTAGTAGACTTTTTGAGTTTAAGATATATTAATTACTTTGAATCCACTTAAACACATGTTCAGACCAACAATATTTTCCAATTCCCCCATTAGTCTAATAGAGTGTGAACAATTCAATATTGAACATTGTTTCTGATTCGATTGAGGGTTATGCTAAAAATTATGTTACATACCAGGAAATGATGTGGTTACTGGGATTGGGTATTGACAGAATTTTCACATTTCGGTTAATTTCAGTTGGATTCAATATCGATTAATTGGGGCCTTTCAGGAACAGTACATGGCAAATTTCTAAATATTTCTAACTAATGCTGTAAACTACACTGGGAACCTCACTTGGTACATCACTATAATATTAAAGGTTTAACTGGTTTGATTTTGCACATAAGGAAGTTTTACATTGTATAACATTATAATAATACATTTTAATGACATAATTATGTTTCTACTTATTTTTTGTCTTAGTAGGTTAAGGTTTAAGATACATGCATTAAAATGTATATATTTAGCAAGGATATTTTTTCTATTTTTTCTTTAAAATAAAATTCTAGCTGACTAAACGAGTTTCTGAATGGCTTTTCTCTGAGGTAAAAGTAACATGACGTGACTTTTTTACAATCTTTTTTATTGACGTCTTTTGGCAGTGTACAGATTTTGGTAAATTGTTACTTTATACTTTCAACATACCTTCCTGATGTTCATTGGTTTATTTTGTTGCTGTCACTTAGGGAAGGGAAAGAGATTTGGTTCACGTGCGCTTTCGTTCTGCTACTTTGCTTGATCATCGATCTGTCATGCCACATTAAAGAGCACCAAAACGGTATTTATTGTTTAAAATGAATTTTAAAATTGTTTCATATCAAATGTAACAAAGCACAAAGCTTACTGATATCCACAAATGTGTTCATTCATTGAAAACAGCATAGACTGAAAGATTGATTCTTTGGATTTAAAGAATTCGATAACTGTTCTTCAAAATGAGAATCAATTGAAGTTCGAGATAATCTGTATTTTTAACCCAGCCCTAGTGATTACTGGTATATGATTATTGTTTTGCTGTTATTTATATCAATATTAATATAAATATGTATATACAAATATGAAAAAGTTTCTTTATTTTAAATGTCATATAAAAATATATAAAAGAGTACAATAATGACTGATGTAAAAATTCAACCTGAAAATGAATGCAAGTACCTCCTTAGAGTTGAATTCAAAGTGTGGTTTTTAAACAAAGAATCCTTGCCCCCCTGTTGGGGCTGTTAAAACATCAACAGAGACAACTGTTAAACCAGGTCCAATGGGGCCACAGCGAGACATCTGGAGGAACAGGCGATGAATATAAATGTTTGCATCAGAGCTTAAACCCGGGCAGGACGGCAGTGCTCTCCCAGTGCCGGTGTTGTCTTAATTAAAGTGGGGTGATGTAGCCGCCGTCCCTCCTGTCAACTCACCTCCCTCTCTGGCCCCTTCCTCCACCTCCCATGTGGCTTGTGACACCTCGAGAAACATCATTATCTGTGACTTGGGCTGCCTCTTTTGTTTGGCTCAGGCAACAGGAGCCCTACTTTCACTAATGGCCATTTAAATTCTTTTTTTTTTTTTCCATACAGAATTTAAAGATCAGAAGTCTGGTTAAAAAACAAAAAAAACCCTTAGGGAAAGAGCGAAATGTTCTGCTGGCACAACAGCGAACTGTTACCATGACAAATATATTTACAACGTATTGACATATTGATTTGTATGTAGTTGAGTAATCGGTAGAATTAGAATAATGAATCACAATTAATCAAGAAATTTTGTTGGCATTAAAATAATGATATATTATTTTAATTTCAACAAATTACGAATAAGTAAATGTGTTAAAGCAGTAAAATGAATTTTAATGGTGTAAAATATTAAATTTAAATTAGTATATATATATATATATATATATATATATATATATATATATATATATATATATATATATATATATATATATAGAATTTAAATTTAAATATATTTACACCATTAAAATTCATATTATTATTCTAATATATCTAAATCTACCTATATATATATATATATATATATATATATATATATATTATATATAAAGATATAGATATATATGCTATTTATTATTGCTGTTCTTGTCACTGGCGTTATTCTGTGTGTGCACGTGTATATTTGAATGTATGAGAGTCGTGCCTATATTGTAATCTTCTTGCTGGAGGTGAGATCAATGGAGAGTCTGTAAATCTCTTCGATGATTTCAGCCTTTAAGCAGGTCAGAGGCTAATCCATACACGCTCCTATGAAGGCCAAACAATACCTCTAGGGATGGAAGATAGAAAAAATGAAGATGATAAAAAAAGAATGACATCAAAATTATGGTCAGCGTGCCTTCAAAATAAACCAAACCCTCATCATCTGCTCGGCATGATGCTTCTTGCAGTCCTTTGTTTTCTCCTGGAGCTTTTATAACATATCATTTGATCTCAAACGTTCAGGGCTGTCAATCATTCCAAAACCAGAGAAGTTGGAAAGGGATTATGCTTGCATTAAGAGAAGACAACAGGCTGGTCCAGGAATGATTTAAACATTGGAAGTGGAATAATCCTATGGAGTTAGACTATAAAATGGCAGGAAACTAGGAGAGTTAAGTATCATATGGAAACATCTGGTCAGAGGAAATCCCACCACTGCCACCAGATTAAACATAAACATACATAGAAACACTTCAGTTCTAGTCCTTGTTCCTCTCTCAGAGACTGGTAGGAAAGGAATGGTCCATGCCAACTACCTTCCTGTGCTGCTCCCTCATGACATTCCCGGGCAATGAGATGATGGCTCAAACAGGGCCGAGGCAGCTTAAACTCACGTCTGAAATAATATTTTCATATCTGATAACCCTGAATATACAACAAGGCAAGCCATTTTTAATATCTTTGGCCTGCAAAATGCGTTTATGAAAATACAAAGACATATGGAATTTGGACAGACACACTCTATTTATTTCTATGAATATTGCATTTGAAAACCATTGATATCAACTCTTGTTTCTCAACTTCTGTGCTGTATTACCACTAGAGATGCACAATATATCGGCCAATGTTGAATGACATTGGATATTTAATTGTGCAAATGCATTTACATGATCTTTGTGTCATTGCTTAAATTGTATTTTTTAAAACAGTTAAGTTAATAACACTGATACATTAAATATCTAACGAATCATGCCAAAATTCACTTGTATTATTTTAAAATGTATGATTTATTTATTTTGTATAGATCGGTTTGTGTTTTTGGATTAAGGGCGCACTTGGCAGTAGTAATTTGTTTTCAATCAGAATTGGCAATGTGATTGACAAAGTTGAGTTTAACTTCATGCAAATGATCTCTTTGTTGAGTAATGCCTGGTTCAGATTACACGATTTTTTTGTCTGTTACGATAGTCAATGTGTCAGATTACGCGATTTTGACTAAAATCTTGTCGTGTCGTGGAGACGCATGTCAGACTACACGTTGCTTCCTGACCAGTCATCGCATGCCGTTGCCGTCTTTAACGGCGTGCGTGATGTGATTCGAGAAGACGAAACTAGTAGCGAGTGACTTCCGGAAACGAACGTAAACAAACAATGGATGAAGCGTTGTTGTATTGGCTGTCCTGTGTTCAGAAAAAAAAAAAAAAAAAAGAAAGAAAACCCGACAATGGACATGTTCCTGGATTGCTCGAAGAGGACAGTATGGGCTGTCAATCCTCCAAAGAGAACTTGAGGTAAAATATTGTTTTCTTGTATAATTTTACTTTTAGTTTTAGCGTTAGCACCATTGTCATCGCCATTTTTTAAAGTTGTGTACGGAAAAGCTTCTGTGCTCCTATTGGTCAACCTCATACATGTGACGGAACCGGCGTCGACGACCGTTAAAAAAATTAAACATGCTAGTCGTGATGTCGTGAAGCATCGCAGTCGCAACGTAAGTTGTCGCCCACTATGACACACTATACAAGATGATACAATCGAATCTTGCGTCCCAACGCCCGTTGTGGTTTACGAATCCCACGACACCCTACGTCAAACAGATAGTGCCAAAATCGGGCTAAAATCGTGTAATCTGAACCAGGCATATGAGTACCTACCAGCAATCTGTAGTACAGCAATGCCACATTAGTGAATAAAATTATATCTTAGTTGCCCTTGCGTGAATAAGGAACTTCCCCAACACAGTTCAACATTCCTCTAATTGGCTCTTATGTTTGGTTGGTTGAGTGGCACCACAGTGTTGGGCATGGCCGATGCCAGGTTGGCACTGCCCTATTGTCAGCTATGGTGCCGTAAAGGGCAACTCGCACATTAGCGTGGAACCAAAAGCACAGTGCCGTTTTGCATCATTCACCTCAGCCTGGTCCGTGAGGAAAGGAAACATTCAGTCTTTATATATGTTTGCTTGGCCGTTAGCCCACTCATTAAAAACCCCAAGGATTGCCCAGATTATTATTTTACAGCCCTCATGCATGATGTATACCAAAGGTCACAGAAATAACTGAATGTTTACTCTGCTCATTGTTTTGTTGAAAAATTATATTAGTGGAGAAAAGAAAATCGTACTTGAGTGCTTCTCTTTTGTTACATTAACAATTGTTGTCTCAAATCATTTTCAATTTGCATAATTATCAGACCCCATTCGACAGTCGTTGCGGTTGGCGTAATGACTTTGCGTTTACGCATCAGGTGGAACGAGTAATAAATGAATCTTGAGCAGACTTAAATTCACCCAATTCACCATTTACACACAGCAGCGCTGTAGGACAGCCCCCATTATGAATATCCAATGAGCTGCTGCTTAATATGCATGAGTGGGCGTGCATAAGTAGTAGAGTGTTGCCGATGTAAGCAGACCGATCCAGAGAGGTGGACTGACTCAGACCTTCATGCACACACACAAACTGAATGATAATGCTTGCTGGAGAGCTTGTGCAAATCTTACAGAACAAAGGAAGTGAGAGACACTGACAAAGGAGGAGGAAGAGAAAAGACAAGGTGTATGGTCAAGAGGGCAACCACATGTGACAGAGAAGAGAGAGAGAACCAGAGGGAAGGAGCGCACTGAGTTCCTGCTCTCTCCAAGAGAAAAACTCAGATGGTCTGATCTGTCCATGATGGGGTGCAGAGTCTGTACTCTACAGAAGCCTCAAGAGCAATACAAACTCCTGTATGAAGTATGCCAGGTAACTGATCTCTTTTTCTCTCAGAGGAAAGTGTTCATTAGAATTAATCTCAATCATTTAATGAATAATGCATGATAACTTCAAGGTGCGCCATATATGAATCTTAGTGGACTTTTATTTCATGGTCATGTTGTTGTTTTTGATTATCAATCATACAAACATTTAATTCATTCATATTTATGAAAGCATTATCTGACAGTATGAAAAGTGATGTGGATTCTTGAGTTATGTATGTGGTTGGGTTGGGATGGCTTGGATTGAGCGTGACAGTTTATGATCCGTCATGTTACAAGGTTGATGTGTGGATGGATCTCAGTCCGTCTTCTCTAATTAAAGCTGATAACTTTTCCATTTTTGGGCTGATTGTCACTGTTGTTTGTAAATCGATGACCATCTATTTGGCGTGGTGAGATTTGAGCCAAGTGCAAAAATTACTGTTTCTTGTTATGTGTTTGGTATAATATGTGTTGGTAATATAGGAAGCTACACTGGTGGTTGTTTAAAGTGGGTTACTGGCAGATTATTGATACACACATATATAAATACATTTTAATAACAACATAGGTGTCTGGAATTTTTATTGCTGAGCTCATATCTGTATATATATATATATATATATATATATATATATATATATATATATATTTATTTTTTTTTACATATATACAAATAAATAAATAATTTATTTGTAATTTAGTTTGACACATTTTTGTTTTTTATTTGTCAGATATTTCTGAACCTGTGCCATGTTGTGCGTCATGTACAAACTGTGTCCTTGTGAGCAGTGTGTTACTGTTTGTCATTGTTGTCAGCTCTGATTTAATTTCCTGTGGGTTTTTTGATCCTGACGCTTACAGCTTTAGGATGTCTGACACAATATCGCCGGGAGGCTGTAGATGAAAACCAGTAGGGGGCCTGTGAGAACACGGCAGAACACACGCTCTTACTTATACATATGTAAATGTGCACCCATAGACAGTTATTATCAACAAATTGTAACCTCTATATGTTCCAAAGTGGGGGCTTCTTGTTAATTTATTTATTTCCTGATAAAATAACCCTTGAAACGCTACTTCTTGTAGATCTCAGGCATGAAAGCATCCAGGACGAACCATGTTTTTAGCACTTCCTTCGTCTACTAAGGGATGCATACCTAGTGTTTGTATGGTGTGTGGAAGGTGCTTTCAGTAAATCTAATGAGTGGCCTCTTCGTCCTTCTCCTTTCACTATATTCCACAGTGGCTGTTTCTCTGCATTAGCTGTTGATGACAGAGCAGTCACTATTGTGAAAGACCTCGCTTGATCGTACAGACTGTGTGAAAGCGGGACTAAAAGCTTTTTCTCCCGCTAAGGGCCGAGCGAATATATATGTGTATTTGTGTGAGCGCTACAACAATAAATGGTCTCTGTTTGTTAACAACCCAACAGCCGATGTTGGGCTTCGAAGGAAGCGTCAGCCTTTTCAAATCACTCCCTGTTGAAAAAAAAAACCAACCCAAAACCCCTGAATGAAACTAGAAAGAGACAAAGACATATTGGGCCCATCATACGAGCTCTTTATTTCGACCCACTCCTCCATTCAGACTGCATCTGTCATGCGTGCAGTCAATTACTTTTGATTGACAGGCTGTAGTTAAAGGGATACTCCAAATTTTTTTTATAAATAGGCTCATTTTACAACTCCCCCAGAGTTAAACTGTTGAGTTTTATCTATTTTCAAATCCATTCAGCCGATTTTTTAATATTTAGAAGAATATCAGTAACCAGACAGTTTCTGGTCTAATTGACTTCCATAGTATATTTTTTTCCTACTATGGAAGTCAATGAGACCAGAAACTGTCTGGTTACTGATATTCTTCTAAATATTTAAAAACAAAACCAAAAAAAATGGCTGAATTGATTCGAAAACAGTTTAACTATGGGGGAATTGTAAAATGAGCCTACTGTATTTCCAAAAAAAGTGGAGTATCCCTTTAAGAGAGGCATTGCTGGTTTCTCCATTGGTACTTTCCATTTTGCCAGTTACTCAAAGCAGGAAACAAAGATGCTCATCCATGTTTCAACATCATATGGCGTTCGTTACACCTCATATAATAGTGATGTCATATGTGTAAAGTTATCTGTACTGGTTGTAGATGTTGGAGCTGTTTTGGCCATTTTTGTCTGGGGTTATACGTCAAAGAAAGACACCATTTTTCTGTGCTGAGTGAGACAGTGTGACATTTTTTTACCAAAACAAGCTTCAAACAGAGATATTTCAGAAGAGAGAAGACGCCCATGCTGAAAGCAACAGCATAGGACAGCGTTCCTTTGTTCCTAACACAGGACATCTTTAAAACCAGGTAGACGGCAGCACTGCTGAAATCGTTCAATCCCTATTCCAGGCTTTCCAGGACTAATATAGTTTTTATAGCATGTTTGATAACTGTTATACAGCACTGATTAATATTTATTGTTGAGTTTTTTTACAACAAAAAATATTCATTATGAAGATGTATAATGCCGATGATGATATTAATGTTAATGCAATTGATATATTTCGTATATTTAAACCATTTTTTATATAAATTATCAGTCATAACCTTGACGTGTCTTAAACCTTGCTTTAAAAACGTCATGGCAAATCATATAACTTTGTTCAGAAAGTGCAGCAACCACAAACAGCACGACATCATTAAGAAGTATTGTATATTATTCTATTTATACACATGCATTATATTATGCCTGAATGTTGTAATAAAATCAACAACAGCCACTGACAGATAATGGGGTCTTTGTGATGTCCGATGGGTCCATCTCACACAGACAGTAGGTGCCTTGGAGAAGTATGTGGCAGAGGGGGTTGTTGTTTCGTGGGGTAATGTTGAGAGTGCTTTTGGCTGGCGTCGGGGTCACTCACAAATTAAGGCCTGTGAGTGGCGGCAGGATGTCGCTGGCCTTTAATGAATAGAGTGAAAGACTCATTTGAAGTGTGAAAGCGATCTGTTGACTCATCCTTTCCCAGGCGTCCGCTTACCCATGTGTCCAGCTGGACTATGCTCACCTCTCCAAGCATGTGTGTAAACACACGTGTGTTGTGTTGTGACATGGAATTGTGTTATCTGCAATGGATTGATATTGGTCTTGGGGATTTAACCCTCTGATGGTGCTTCCTTTATGAGTCACGTCATGGGCCTTCCTGGTCAGAAGTGACCGGAGGCATAAAAATAAAACTTCTTCCATACCAGTAAAACCAATGCAATTTATTTTTGTTCTATAATATTTATTCTTTTTAATTTAGCATTTTGATTGAATTTATTAATATTTATGCAATATTTATGGTCTATTTTTTCAATGGAAATATATATATATATATATTTCTATATATATATTATATTTTAAATATATTAATGCAGTATTTTTGTTTAATATAGAGTCTAGGCCTTCAGAAAACAGCTCAGAATGTACCGCTCTCTATGGAGAGGCATGTGAATTCCCCAGCTGTTTATGAACACTTTTTTGTGGATTTGAATATATAATTGAAACAATCTCAAAAACTATTTTTTTATTTAAAAAATTGTATAAAAATAAGTAAACAATTGTGAATTTTTGTGTTTTTGTCAATTTCCCATTCATTTCCTAGGGGGGTCATTTTTGACCAAAGACCAAAATCATGACTCATTTTTTTACGACCACTTAGCATGCTCGGATCATGAACTCAATTTTTTTGTGTGATAATGCCAGAAATGTCACCAAGTTTCGTAACATTCATATGAAGCTGTGATTTTTAAAAATTCAAAACAGATTTTTTTGTAGTCTGAATTTATTGGTGTGTATGTGTATAAAAGTGTGTTTGTGTGTGTGTCAGAAATTTCAGAGAATTTTTTGTTTTTTTGTAAATTTTCCATTCATTTCCTATGGGTCGTTCATTTCTGACCGAAGACCACAAGTGTGGCTATTTTTTTATGACCACTTAGCATGCTCGGATCATGACCTAAATTTTTGTCACCAGTTTTTTAAGTCACCAAGTATCATAACCTTCCGATGAAGCTGTGATTCTTAATAATTCAAAACAGAAAATTATTCGGTCAGAAGTGACCGAGGACTATCAGAGGGTTAAACAGCTTTTGTGAAAATTCGATGTTATTGAGGAGATCTGAATGTGTGTGGTTCATTAGATGGCATATAGAGGGGATCAGGCTTCTGACTGGGCCCATCCCCAAATAACACACACAGATCCTCTTCATTAGGGTGTCTGTCTCTCTCTCTCTCTCTCTCTCTCTCTCTCTCTCTCTCTCTCTCTCTCTCTCTCTCTCTCTCTTTCTAGAGCTCCCCAGAGGTTAACTGATAGAGAGGGATGTCTCCTCCTCACATAAACACATACATCACCTAGAGAGATACATGGGCACCCAGAAATATTTTCACAGGCCATGTGCTCCTGGATACATTACAAATAACTCTAGACATGGGAATCTGGAATCAACACATGCATTGACTTTTATTGTATTATCAGAATAGACCAGAGCATTGTAAGTACGAAAGAATAAAAAAAAAAAAAACATTTCCTTAAAAATGTCCCGACACATTCATCAACCCCAGAGGGTTAATCATGCTCTACAACCTGTATGTAAATTCTGTATGAAGGAATTCTGTTATCATGGGAGCAATTCAAGCATAAAGCTTTGTCTAAGTGCTAGTATTGACATATGTGATTCATTTGATTAGTTGATTGGTCAATTGGCAGCCAGATTAGATTTACTGTTTACATTAACTGTCTAATTATAGTGCCGTCTATTATGTTACAAATCTCTTGAGTTGGACATGGTGAAAGTAATACATTTAGTGAGAAAGGCAAGAAACGCTTCAAACTGATAACATTAAGTCTTTTTGACAAATCGTTACAAAAGAGATCTCAGTATAATCTTAGTTCATGAGATTATTTTTATTTGTGAATCAGACTACACTTGATTGCTGTATGCTTATTTTTCCTATTGTTGTCTGTGTGGTCTTTGTATTGTATCATGTTTTACCGCTGAATAGTGCAACGAAGTGAAGTAGTGCAACTGTCAAAGTATTTTATGACACTTCAAGGAAAAATGCATCGATTTATGCATCAATCATCATTTCATAAAGTTTCAAACTGGTGGAAAGAAAACATCCAAAATACACTTTATAGTGTTGCTTTTTCAGAACTCTCAAATTCAGTAGCACTTACATACACCAAGTCTTTACAGTTGTATTCCTATCTATATTTTGCTGAAGGTTTTTACTGATGGGATTTGTTGTGTAGATAATTCACCAGATATTTACGACAAAATTATTATTTTTTTCTTTTAAACTGGTGATTAAAGTGATAAAAAGATATTCCAAAGCTGTACATATGTCAACAAAATGAAACAAAACTTTTGAACCTGGCTTAATACACTGTTCAGATTCTGTTCTGGAAATGTTTGCAAATTTGGTACATATCAATAACATGCAAATAATATTTACATATAAGAAATATAAAATATACTTGTAATACAATTCAATTCTTAATGTAATCAATCAACTGGGGAACTAAGTTATTTCTATTAGTTAAAAAAAAACATTACAAAATTATCGAACCCCTAACATTTGAATGGTACGTGCTTATAATCCATTTCAGTGGATTTTTAGTGGCAAGCATTCGTCTAAGAAGGGCAGCTTAGCTTCCACTGTGCTTTTATGTTGTGTTCTGGCAACTTTTGCCAAAATTCTGTGTTTAAAAACAGAGGTTCAGTTGGCCTATTGATTTCAGCGTAGCGGCCCAGTTTAACAAAACCACTCACAGCAAAAGAGAATTAGTCCCTGTGAAGCTACAGGTCCGAAGAAGGTCATTTTCCCTTCAGTTAAGATAATTTAGAACCAGAGAGGACGCAGCGAGCCTGCCTTCGCCATCCTCGAGTAAACTTGATCTCTCTCTTACTGTGCTGAACTCTGTGCTTCAAAACAGGAAAGGTATGCACCATGTGGAGATCTCAGTCTCCTTTGTCCCTGATGGGCCCATGTTGGCCTATCATGTTGACGGAGACTGTTTGACAGCTCCGTGGCTCCTAATCTCCCTAGAAGTGGCCTGTAATGGCCATGGCGCCTGTCTGCACCTCGTGTAAGACCTTCGTTTTAATTAAAGTATCAAAACAGTCAGACTGTTGAAGCTCAGACACAGATTAGATTTGTATTTGGATGAGTGCTAGCTAATGCACTTTTGCTAGCTTTACACACTTTGGCAGAGTTTCCACGTTCTTCAAAACGTTTGCAGAAATGAAATCCCCACTTCTAACAAGCATGTTGAATTGTGATATGAATTTCATTTCTAGCCTGTTCAGGCTAGATGGTAAGCCAGATCAGTGCCTCTAGTTCAATTAGGACATTTAAGCAGCTTTTGTAAATGTGGCCTAAAAACATTATTGGTTTGAATCTCGAGACAAAACAATGGCACTGGCATATTTTAAGATATTTGAAGATATGTCAAAGCAAGTTGCTTTCAGTTAAAACAGCTCAAACATGCATTTTAGTCTGAGACTATCTTAAGCCTTGTCAAACCTGAGGATAATGGTATACTGTTAAAATGTGTAGTACAGGGGTTCTCAACTCCAGTCCTCGCGAACCACTGTTCTGCATATTGTGTATTGCTGCGTCCAATTCGCCTACTTGTACTACGCCCTAAAGTATGTACTCTTTGATGCCATATATTTATATTATATATTAATATTATTTAAATATATCATGCCATCCCATCCAGCGTTCTATCTGTGTGTCATGGATAACAGTTCATCGCCAATTCGCCATATAGCCTAGCTCACGTTCTTGGACGCCCTCCCACCATTCGTCAATATAGCCGTCTGAGTGTGCACCGTCTACAATTCGTTCTGGGAAATAGTAGCCATCCGGGTATCTGAAACCTACGTCAACATACTGACGGTTTGGGCCTCATTCACTTTCAACACATCAGGACGATGGTATTGAATGGGCATGATTGTTCCTTGACACCTGTTCAACTAGTCAGGATAGGTCTGTGCGAGCTGGGATTGAATAGGTGTCCCAGGTAACATCCAATCTACGCAGAGCAGTGGGTCGCGAGGACTGGTCACTGAGAACCCCGATGTCGTATATCGTGGCAGAATGGTCATATATTGACGATATCTCGAACATCATGCCATCCATCAGCGTCTGTATGTCAATGGATGGACTGGATGGATGATGGATATGAGATGGCTGGATGGATGGATGGTGGGATTTCAAATATAGAACATTCATCCATATGCAAGTTTGAATTTGGCATCAGACTTTAATAATACTGGTTAAGGATTTAAGGATGTTTGCGTCATTTAGTTGCTATCGTCTTTTCCAAACTGCTTCCACTAATCACACTCCTTCTCACTACCCCCTCTTCCTCTAATAAGTCTTTAAGTGATGGGATGGAAAACGCTCGTTGCTGTAGTCTAGTTATCTTAATCAGGGACAGGTCCTCCCCACAGCGCTTCCACAGCTGCTTCACGCTGTAGCAGGTGGCCGACAGTCTGCAGGCTTACATGCTAACACTTTCCTCTACTGGCATTGATGGGTAGACAAAGCATGGACTGAACATGACAATGACATACACAAAGTGACATAAAACAGATGGAAAGAGACAAATGGCCAGCCGAAATACAGACATAACATGTCAATATTGACATGTCATTGACTGACAATATTAATAAGGACTTAACATGAACTGTTTAAGCTGCTCACACCCAGTTTGACTTAACATGTTAAGGTTCAGACAAAACATATTCGGCATGAGGAAGCTGAAGTTCTGTTTGAAAGCTTAGTGATGTCTACGGCCTACATAGGAAGCAGAGCCTAACTGAATAATAACCTCATAAATTACTTTTATCTAAAATACTTTCTTAAGCACAGAAGTTTGTAAGACAAAAAGAGCTTTGACAATTAGGTAAATATAATGGACTTAATTGAAGATAATGTACACTCAAAACATTTTCTGGGTTGTTTTAACCCAACTTTGGGTCAGATATGGACAAACCCAGCCATTGGGTTACATTTTTTAATTACATTTTTAACCCAATGTTTGGGTTTGTCCATATTAGACCCAAAGTTGGGTTAAAACAACCCAACATTTTAAGTGTAAATTCTCTTAAAAATTCTATTAACTAACACTGTTAGTTTTCAGTACTCAGTTTTAGTACTGTTAGTACTCATAAAATAAACTTTACTAGAGTTTGCTGTAATATGATGAATAATATACGCAAATGTGTACAAACAAATGCCATTTTTGACCAGTAAAAACTTCGAAACAAACACAAATATCACATACATGTTTTTTTTTTATAAAATATCTGTATATTTAAAATAAAGTATGTATAAAATATAGATTTTTTCTATGCATCTTGAGATTACTATTTTTTTTATACAAGGAGATGATACATTGCAGTAGATTCTCAGTGGAGATTATGAATAGATGAGCACAGTCTCCATAAGTCTGGCGCAGACGTGATTATGCATGGTGATGGACAAACACAGGTGGGCCCACACGTTTTTATGGACAGCTTTATTTGCACAGATGCATCAGATTCTTCGCAATTAAAATGAAATATGACCAGATTAAGAGTCCCAACTGTCTTTGTTTTCACTCATGATGTTACGTCTGCCATTTGTTCTGTCTAATGCTAGGGGTCAAATATGTTTGCTGTCTGTTTTTTTAATTACATACAAGGGAATATTAAAAGCAAAGCACGTCAACCTTTATCCATTCTAACCAAAGAAATGACTTGATGCTGAATCATTTATATTAATAGACCCAATTCTGAGAAGCTGAACTGCTGTTAACATTTCCATCAACAGAGAACAGACTTCCACTCCAGAGACTTTTTATTCTTTAGAATGTGATAAGACACAATTTAACAGCATAAAATCAAGTGCATGCATGTTAGGGGGCTGAATGGTGACATGCTTCCCTGGTGTCCATGCTGAGTCATGAATAAAACATGCTAACAGAGAAGTTTGAACTCTCTAGGCTAGAGCAGTTGGCTGATTTTGAATGCTGATGATGGAACTATTACATCTCATTTATATTCAGAATGAGCGCTCTTATAGTGGCTAAATACTGCTTGCTGTGCGGCTCGCTTTAAAAATGCTGGGACTGCTGTGTCTTAAAGAAGTACTTTACACATTCATGGGCACTAAAAGCTTGTTGTGCAAGAGTGAAGATGGTATTGTCAGCGTTTTTAGTGTTAGCTCTCTTTGCCCAGATGGCATCATTTGTCAAATATATGTTTTGTAACATTATATATTCTCCACAATCCTCACAGATAACATTTAACTAGAACATAAGAGTGTGTGTCAGCAATTTTAATGCACATTTCGATTTTCCGCATCATATTATTTTATTTTAGATTTTAAAGGAGTAGTTCACTTTTAAAAACAATTGCTGATAATTTACTCACCCCATCTCATCCAAGATGTCCATGTCTTTCTTTCTTCAGTCGAAAAGAAATTAAGGTTTTTGATAAACATTCCAGGATTTTTCTTCATATGGACTTCAATGGGAGCCAAACGGTTCAAGGTCCAAAAGAAAGTTTCAGTGCAAACTGCAAACTGATCAAAGGGCTTTAAATGATTCCAGACGATGAATAAGGGTCTTATCAAGCGAAACGATTGCTCATTTTAAAATAAAATAACAGAGTTTAAGTTTTATAAGCTCAAATGCTCGCCTTGCTCTGTTCTGTGATGCGCGTTCATGACTCTCCTATTCGAACTGTTCATCAAAATGAACGAATCATTTCCCGAGTCAACTCGCTCATTTCATTTGTTGAATAAACCAAATGACACGGAAAAAAGATTCAATCATTTTGATAAATGAGTGAATATACAGAGAATGTCTAATTGAAGAGAATTGGCACTGGCTGGTTACTTCCGGGTTCTGGACTGGCTGCAGTAACACGTCTCTGTCCATGTGGGGCGCTCACGGTCGAGTGCAGAATGAATAGGAGTCAATGGGGTTTCACCCCAGAAATCCACTTTTCTCAGGATGTAATTTTTTGTCAAGTAATTTGAAAGTTGCATTCAAAAGGGAGGGCTAAGATAATACACTCAGCTGAAAATTGCATTTTTAAGTTCACTTATCTGTTCTAAAAATCCGTTCAAAAATGTGATGACGTCACACAATAGCAGAATGCTAGCGTGTTCCGGCCAAGAACGGCCTAACCTGTAAGAAATTTGGCCTATAATCTATATTGAACTTGCGGAATCAACAATAAAATCTATGTTAATTTAACGACAAGCAGGAGAAAGAGACACATTTAGCCGTTTAGCCCCATAGACTCCCATTCATTCTGCTCTCGCGCGATCACCTCCAGTGGAATTCTAATGGAACTGCAACCAAGATGATACACAATGGGGCTAATAGGAAATGCCAAGGCTCTCCGTTCAGACGGGCTCTGGTAATAATTGATAATACTTTTTGGCCCCACTGTAGGTGAGTTGGGATGCAGCAACAGTGATTAGAAGGCAGTAACTGTTCACAGGTGCACGCTCTGACAGTAATCAACATTAAAAGTAGATGCAGGTGCCACAGGGAGCCTGGATGTTTCTGACGCTCTCGGTTCTGCACTTCTATGCTACATGTGAACCAGCTTTCTCTTCATCTCCACCACTTTTCATTCTCACTAATTCTGGATGTTGAAACAAAACACTTCTGTATGTCTACACTGTATTTTTCCATAGAAAATAATTTCTTGTTTACCAGACCAGGTTGGGACCAGGCCTAGAGGGGATCTGGACTTTTTCCACATTTTTTGCACTGATTTTACTGGGACGAATTGCATTATTTCTCAAAGCATAATCAAGTACCCAACATATGGGCTTAAATTCTGCAGAAAGTGATGGTTTAACCTCAAACTGCTAGTAAGGTAAGGAAATAGAGTCTGGGAAACTGTATTTCCTCAATCGGAAAGTAACAGACAACTCATTAGGAGACACAGGAAGCTTGAAGGAAGTGATTTAGCCTACTACTATTGATCCTCTGTGGATAACAGAAGGACTCATGCTTAAACAGGATTAAGAGCAAGTAAACAGCGGCGTCTTTCAGCTGGCGTCCATGCTTATCAGGGGCATTAGTTTCCCTCTGTTTGCTGCTTAATCCACACTGAGATGGCATGCTGCAGCGTATAAAGGTTGCTGTGTTTCAAGTCAGTCAGAAGACTGTAAGAAGGTTTCCTCATTCCTAACAACATAACACACACACAGACATACACATCTTCTAGACCATATCCAACCCTGCCAAATTGCAACCCCCCCTCCCCCATTTTTCTTTAAGACTGTTATGTTTGGAAGAAAAGAGGAATTAAGTCTCTGGACAGTAACTAACACATGGTGAGAATGTTCTTACAGGGATTTTTGGAATAGAGCCTTAAAGTGTTCGTTCACCCCAAAAAATGAAAATCCGCTCATAATTTACGACCCTTGTGTCGTTCCAAGACTTTCGTTCATCTTCAGACAACAAATATTGATATGTTTAATGAAATTAGAGCGATTTCTGTCCCTCTGTTGACAATTTGCCACAGTTAGTCCAAATTTCTCAATATTCTTTATATGATGAACATGTTTAGGTTATTATTCACATATAAACGTTATCAACTTTATCAACCAATGAGGTTCATTCTCACACGTCAAGCAGGATCTGTTGAGCTTTCATGTTCCCTGATCAATGTTTATATGTGAATAAAAGCCTAAATTAAATCTGTTCATCATATAAAACGATCATGAAAATTTGGACTAAACTGCTCAGTTCAATTGGATTAGTTTTACGATCTCTTTATGAACTTTTTGTAGCTGACAGCTGTCAATGGAGGGTCAGAAATCGTTAAGATTTCATTAAAAGATCTTCATGTGTGTTCGAAGATGAACAAAAGTCTTTCGGGTTTGGAACAACATGAAGGGTAAGTAATTGATGACAGGTTTTTCATTTCTGGTGAACTAACCCTTTAAGCTTAAACCTCTGTCTCATTTTTTATGATGTTCTTCTTAAACTCATACACCTGGTTTCACAGACAGGGCTTAGATTAAGCCAGGATTAGGACTTAGTTCAATTAGGACATTTAAGCTTTTATAAACGTGCCTATAAACATTACTGGTGTGGATGTTAGGACAAAACAATGGCACTGGCATATTTTAAGATATGTCAGAGCAAGTTGCTTTCAGTTAAAACAGCTCAAACATGCTTTTTAGTCTGAGACTAGCTTAAGCCTTGTCTGTGAAATTGGGGATAATCCAGCTAGAGAAAACTATATTATGGGAGTTTGATTTGGTATTTGTGAAGCAGACATTGGTATTGTTTTCCAAGTGAAATGCTCCTGATCTAGTTTTGCATCTGATATTCCTGTGTTGAGTAGTGTTTGCATGTTTAATTTTGACATTTCATTGAGTTTATTGATATTTACAAGTAGCGGGGAAAAAGGTCAAATCCACCTCACATCAGAAAGGATTGACTTTTTTAATAATTCTGGTACAAACCAGAGTTGGAGGAATGACATGAATTCGTTCAGAGCCTTGAATACCTTGTGAATTACCTATAATGGTAAATATACCATGTTAATTTATGATTTAGGTTAGTATGGCATTTAGTATATTAGAAACAGACTACAGTCTTGCTTAAGGTCATAAGCCAAGGTCCAGATCTAGATCAAGACTAAGGATATTTAGCTACCATTAAAAACTTTGGGGTCTGTAAGATATAAACAAAAATATTAAGCAGCATGTGAAGTTTATATTTTAGATTTAACTTTTCATATTGTGTCAGTATGGATATTCTTTCTGTTAATTGTCTAATGCAACAGCATGTCGTCCGTGAGTGGTCGTTCCACTGGGTCTGTGTTAAACAGAGTGTGAGAAGGCTCAGTTTGCTCTATTCTGGTGTGTATTCCTCAGTGAGACGGTGTCAGAGGTGAGCTGTGTGAATGGGGGTCCCGGTTCCCCCTTTCCTTTGCTGAAGGGGCAGTGAGGCAGAACGTTTCCAGGGTTGAGGCTTTGTCTCGGGGTCGTGGGCTTCGAGGAGGAGAGGGATTCCTAAACACTTAAGTCTTACCGTGAACCAAACCGACACACAAAAAGGGATGATTGTGTTATTGACCTAGCTGATGGAGAAAGAGAGGAAAAGAAAATCTATACAGAATTGAATACAAGGAGTTAAGAGTTGAAAGGTAAAATAAAGAAAAGGAAAGATTTGCCATCTTCAGTAACCACAGTAAATAAAAAAATTAATTAAAAAAGGTACCTTGATGTGTTTTTTCCGACATGTGCCATTGTACTGTCACAAAATACCATGTAAATACTATGGTATGTAAATATGGTATGGAAGCTTATTTCCACCACTGAAAAAAGAAAAAAATAATTGTGACTTTTTATTTAAAGTCAGAATTGCCAGTTAAAATGTCAGAATTGCGAGATATAAAGTCAGAATTGTGAGATATAAAGTCAGAATTGCAAGATATAAAGTCAGAATTGCATGATATAAATGACGAATTGCGAGTTTATATGACGAAATTCTGACATCTTTTCTCAGAATTGTGAGATATAAACTCGTAATTGCGAGTTAATTCTAAGGGGGATAAAGTTTATATCTACAATTCTGACTTTATATCACACAATTCTGACTTTATAACAAGCAAATGCGACTTTATAACAAGCAATTCTGACTTTATATCTCGCAATTGCGACTTTATATCACGCAATTCTGACTTTATAACACTGCAATTGCGACTTTATATCTCGTAATTCTGACTTTATAACACACAATTGCGACTTTATATCACGCAATTCTGACTTTATATCTCACAATTCTGACTTTATATCTCGCAATTGCGACTTTACATCATGCAATTCTGACTTTATACCTCGCAATTGTGAGAAAAAAGTTAGAATTGTGAATGTAAAGGTCGCAATTACCTTTTTCATTTTTCATTCTATGGCAGCTTCCATAATATGGTAATCATTCAAGACCATACTATCTGCAAAATGAATGTACGATGGTTTTACCATGTTATACTGTACACCTCACTGTACTATTAAACCTCCATACTTTTTAAAGTTAATACTGAATATTGGTTAAAAAAGTTAAATGGCTTTTTAGTGTTCATTTATGAAGATGGTGAATCTGAGTTTTTTTTTCTGTTTTGGAAGTTTCAGAGTTTGGATTCATATTGGATGTTCCAATTATCCCTCTAGCTGGGATTAGTTTTAATCCTCTTGGTTATTAGTTAACATATTCCCTCTTCAAAGCTGAAGTGCTCCGGTCCTGCCTGTTTTGAAAATCAGAATTGGATCCAGCAGCTTGTGAATTAGACTCTATATATTTCTCACAAGTGATTTATTTATTTATAAAGGAAATAGAATGAACAGTGGATTTCAGTGGATACATTTCTAAAAGCTGTGTGAAGAGGTGTGATTCTGCAGACAAGTTACAAAAATGTTTGATATGAAAAAATATGGCATACAACTAGAGAAATCCATCCGCGTCTCAGAAAATAAAGGCTAAACCATTATTTGAGAATTTGTATGTAAAAATATGTGTGCATGCATTTGGAGATATTCACTTTGTGTGCACTAATAAGATGTTTGTGCATTCTCAAGCATTGCATCAGCCAATTTCTTGTGTTTTTTTTTCCTTAATACCCGTTTCGTGTGTGTAGGTTTGCATACGAGGCTGTGAATGCCTCAAGCAAAGATCCTATCAAAGCTGTCTCGGTCTAGAAATCAAGAATGAACAAATGGGAATGCTTTGTTTGTTGAGATGGGAACATGGGGAAATCTCTATAAGCTCTGAGATTAGAAAGGACGGTTCCACCCAAGGTCAAACACCCTGTTAGCACACATGCTAACAAAAACTGTCATGCTTTTGCAACCTAATGAATTTGCGCTAGATGTTCGAGTTTAGCCTATACAGGACATTTGTTTGAAAATAAATTATGCGATACAACAGCAATCAAACTTTTTACAACTTGACAGCATGTTTTTGGACACGTGTTTATCATTTAATTTAAAGGAGTAGTTCACTTTTCAAAAAACTTTTGCTGATAATTTACTCACCCCCATGTCATCCAAGATGTCATACTTTCTTCAGTCGAAAAGAAATTAAGGTTTTTGATGAAAACATTCCAGCATTTTTTTCCATATAAAGCACTTCAGTGCAGGGAACTAAAGGTCCAAAAGACAGTTTCAGTGCAAACTGCAAACTGTTCAAAGGCTTTTAAACGATTCCAGGCGATGAATAAGGGTCTTATCAAGTGAAAACGAACGCTCATTTAATAAATACATAACAACGTTTAAGTTTTAGAAGCTCAAAAGTTCACCTTGCTCTGTTCTGTGACGCACGTTTGTGACTCTCCTGTTCGAACTTGAATCTTTTTCCGAGTCATTTGGTTCATTCAACAAACGAAACGAACGAATTGACTCGGAAAAAGATTCGTTCATTTTGATGAACAAGTTTATTTCTACGTTGTATACACTTTATTTATTTATTTTATTCATATCTGGATTAGAAATTATTAGAAGAATATGGTTTTAAGTAATAACTCTTTACAAAAGTATACATTAAAGTACTATAGCATCACTATGTTGCCTCCATAAGGGTGCTTCTTTGTAAGGGTAGCAACAATTGCAGTTTTATAAATGCAACTTCAGTACTGTACACAATCCGCTTTGAAATTTCCCTTTATACGTGCAGCTCAGACCCCATCTGGCCTTGGTTCTCTGCACTAAAAGATTGCTTTGAACCTCTTCTGTCTCATTTCTTTAGCCCTCATCAGCAGAACTCTGCTCTTGATTGGTATGTCATGCTTTGGCCCTGAAGCCCGCATTCATTTCCTCATGTACAGCTCCCACATCATCTTCCAGGGAGGCCCTCGTCTTCAAATTACTTCGCTAAATTCATTTCCCCTAGTTCAGTTTGTTTAATGACCCTGATTAATTAGCAAGAGAGAGCATTCTAATTTATGTTGTTGTTTTGCTGAGTCTATATTTGACCCCCAGAGCTGCGAGAGGCACTACAGACGCTTTGTTCTGTTTTTAACGGTTGTTTTTATTGCTTTGCTCCCTTGAATTGGTCATCTCAGTGTAGCTCTACTGTTTATTATGGAGTAGTTTGTGTTTGCAGCCTGCTTAGTCTTATGCAAAACTCTACACATATTAATGCTTAAATGATTTTTAACATTAGTGCCGTTATGTTTGTCCGTTTCAACAGGTCAATGGAAAGGACTTGTCCAAGGCGACCCACGACCAGGCAGTGGAGGCCTTCCGTATGGCTAAAGAGCCTATAATGGTCCAGGTGCTGCGCCGTGCTCCCAGACCCAAACCTACTGGCCCAACTGGGGAAGGACAGGTAGTGGACATCAGCACCCAGACGGACATCACCTTCCAACATATCATGGCCCTCAGGTCAGCTGCCTACGTCCTCCCCACCTGGGGATGTGCTTGAACAGTACCTGCTTCTTGATAGGGGTGAGTGAATGCTCTCTGGACCAATCAGAATGCATATCACAGATTTCAGTTATGACTGACTCCTGAACTAGTGAAGATGGTGCTGAGACGAATTGGAAATGTAGCATATACGTGCCATTGCACATCATTTAGAAGTTGCTCAACCAAGCCATACTAACAGTGTTTTGGCCCAGGGCACAAGATGAAATTAAGTTGCTCTCATTTATTTGGATTTGCATTGTCCTCACATCTCACTGCATGTGTCCTCTGGGTTTGTCTCTACATGTTACTGACAGGAACTTGTCTAAACAGATTGACCGGTGTTGTTCAACATCATTTTAGAAAGTTGATAGTTAGAGATCTGAAATCGATTGGATGAGCCATTTTAATTTGTTTTATTTGTCTAAAGAATGTTTTAAATAATAAATTAAAAGAGAACTCGGTTAATTTTAACATTGAGCTCATTTTTTTGTACATTGTGTGCTGTCAGTACAGACAAAAACGTCAAAAGTCGGTTTTGCCTACACTGTGTTATCGTCTTTTTAAAATTCACACCCTGTTGACTTCAATGGGGCATGTTCTAAACCTGCTTTTAGCCTCTTAAAATACTTGATTTGTCATTACGAGTGCACACCATGTGAGCTCGTGTACTAAGAGTGACCATGGTCAATCTAAATGCAGTAGATGTGAAAGATATGACTGAAAAATTATGTTAATTCAGCCAGCTCACATACCCTATTTGCTTCCCTGTTTTCAGTCGAAGCTCACAGTAGTCGATTGTTCGATCTCACTCGCGCGATCATTAGTGAATAGCATCTCTAAACCTCCTCCGTGTGTTCAACATCTGATTCAGATGAACTATCCATTTGAGCTGATATTCTCCGAACACCACACAGTGGTTGGTTTGAGATGAAATTCACCAATGATCACGCGCGTGAACTTGACAATCGACTACTGTGGACTTTGACCGAAATCGGGAAGCAAATAGAGGTATTTGAGCTGGCTGAATTAACATCATTTGTATTCATATATTTCACATCTACTGCAGTCAGATCGACCGTGGTCACTCTTAATAACACCACTCACATGGCTGTGCACTCATAATGACAAATCAAGGATGTTAAGAGGCTAGAAGCAGGTTTAGAACATGCCCCATTGAAGTCAACAGGGTGCGAGAATTTTAAAAAGATCGATAGCATGGTGTAGGCAACACCGATTGTTTTTGTCTGTACTGACAGCACTCAATGTACAAAAAAATTAGCTTAATGTTAAAATTGACTGGAGTTCTCCTTTAAAATATTTAGCTATTTTTATCACTGTTGTATAAAGCAATTATCCACAAGGAACCACTTATTCCAGTGATTTACTAAGAGTAAAATCCCTTGACGTGAGATGTGAAATTGGCAGCTCAGCCACCCTTGTAGCATTTCATAGAATGTATTAATCAATCGTCTAAAACTTGAATACAGGGTTCATTTGATAAGCACAGTATGATATGGTTTTGGTTTTGTATTTTCTAGACACTCTCCTGCTCACGAATACTTCGACCCCAATGATTTCCTTCGAAGGAATGCAGCATGAGATGGAAAGAGAGGAGCTAGAATATGAGGTGATGCCACAGAATCTCTCTCTTTAGTCTTTACTCAATCTTCTGTTCGTCCCTGAAACGTGAATTAAGACATGCTGACGCCAGGCCTGATGCAAACTGTGTCCACTGATCTATTGGTGAATTGACTAAACATATACCCTCCATTACCTCATACAGGCTCTGAAGTGGTCAGCTTGTCCAGATACCAAGTAGCCTTTTTAGCCTTGTTCCCTTGAACAGATGCAAGACAAGGATATCATTATTTACTTTTGTCATTGACTTATATATCGGTGATTAGAGTGGCGTGATTGATCTGAATGTACAATGAGCATAGACAGATTACACTGTAATGAGAGTGGAAGGCAGTGAGTCATGAGGGGTCACGATTGAGTTCATAAAGAGATGAAGTTCAGAGACTTATAACAGCAGATGCTCTGCACGTAGCCCTCTCAACGACCTCTCATTGGCCTCTGAGGGCCTCCAGGTGGGGGCACAGCAGACAGAGATCAACGACTAGGATGGGGCCAATCTGAATGCAGGCCCAACAACAACACCACCCTCCTGCCTTGTTTACCTTGATTAATGCTCTGCATTGCACTTAAAGGACAAAGGAAAGAGAGTTTCAGATGCTGTGTGGTAGAAATGCATTAATACACAGTGTTTGGGGGTCCTTTCAATATGAAAGCATATTGCATTCACTTGAGGAAAAAAAATACTCTTTTATTCTGAATTAATGAATTAATTATCTCAGAATTACAAGAAAAATTTTTCTTGGAAAAAAGTTTTTGCTCTGTTTTTCTGAATTAACAAGTTAATTATCTCAGAATTATGAGATATATTTTTCTTGAAAAACATTTTTTTCACTATGTTTTTATGAATTAATGAGATAATTAAGTCAT
The DNA here is from genome assembly GCA_030378365.1 of Hybognathus amarus. Classification (NCBI taxonomy): domain Eukaryota; kingdom Metazoa; phylum Chordata; class Actinopteri; order Cypriniformes; family Leuciscidae; genus Hybognathus; species Hybognathus amarus. Next base: position 204,450 of record JAQIUQ010001400.1, on the reverse strand, counting down.
TAATTCAGAAAAACAGAGCAAAAACAATTTTTCCATGAAAAATGATGTCGTAATTCTGAGATAAGTGACTCGTTAATTCAGAAAAACAGAGTCTATTTTTTTCTTCAAGTGAATGCAATATGCTTCCGTTTTTCTTGCCATAGTGTAGTGTTGGCAAACATTTGTAATCATGTTATGTAATGACCTAACCAGCTTATCAAATCTTAATCAGTCTATCTTAATCAGTCAGTGTGGTCATGAGCAAATCCATGCTCAAAAAAAAGTTTTTTTTTTTTTAAATGTCTGAGGAGATTTATAATGGACAAATTCTATTGCTTGGCCAAATCTCATGAAACTTCGTCAAGAATGTTACGATCATATTTCACCCCAAATCCAAAGGAAGTAACAAGGAAGTATATATATGTGTTTCAGTTATAAATTTAATACAAGATTGAGTTGTTAATAAAGAAGAAAAACTTTAACTGTATTAAAAAAATCTTAGCAACCCTACATTCTTTAACACTAGGCATGTATTCATGTGAGTCGCCTATTTACACTGACGAAGACTGATGGTGGAGCATTTTTTGGTTGGTGTAGTAGATTACAGGGGATTTTTTTGATTGCTCAATACCAGCTTCATTCACCCTCTTCCTTCATGTCTGCTGTGATACCAGCCCCATGAGAGCTGTGATCTCCATATGTATCTTGTAGATTACAGGTGTTGACACAAGATGAACGAGTGTCTGTTAATGTACATGTTTGTGGCAGTATTGTCGTTCTGTCGCAGCACTCTTTAATCTGGGCAAAATATTCAAATGTGTAGATAAAGACAACAGATTGTGTACATTTTCTGATTAAACTGCTTTTGTTTACACTGTTTGACAAGTCAGCTTTTAAATTACTTCTATTTTTCAATGCATCTCTTGTTTCAGGAAGTGGATTTATACAGAACTAATGTCCAGGATAAATTGGGGTTTACTGTGTGCTATAGGACCGATGATGAGGATGAGACGGGGATCTATGTCAGTGAGGTGAGTTGCATCATAAAAATAGCTATATTTGTGACTGTGAATGTCTGAGGCACGTTCTTTAAAACTTTTGTGGTTCTAATTGTAAATCGCCATTTTTCCTCATTGTGCAGATTGATCCAAACAGCATTGCTGCAAGAGATGGATCGAATTCGAGAGGATATCGAATCATCCAGGTTTGCTTTATTTAAATATGTCATTCGTCTTAATCCATCATATTCATGCATTTGTCTAAAAAATCTCTACTTCACAATTCAGATCAATGGCATTGAGATCCAGAACCGTGAGGAAGCAGTGGCTCTTTTAACCAGTGAAGAACACCCAAATGTGTGCCTGCTATTGGCTTTACCGGAGATACAGGTCAGAGACCTAAGATACTCTACAGACATACATGTTGTTCACCAACTTTCAAGGACAGCTGATAGCTGATAGCTTTTCTCCTGTCTTTGTTGTTTTAGCTGGATGAAGGCTGGATGGATGATGACAGAAACGACTACCTGGATGACCTCCACATGGATATGTTGGAGCAACAACACCATCAGGCGATGCAGTTCACCGCAAGCATGCTCCAGCAGGTACAGTAAATCCATCACAAAGTCACTCATGGAGTCTGTCAGGAGGCATATCAGACCATATCTCAGCTTGTCATTGCATGACATCTAACATATCAATCATAAATTCTGCGTCCGTCACTGAGTAGGAGATATAGCAGGCAAGGCAGGACTTGTATTAACATCTGTTTCAGTTGATTCGATCTGAAGTTGACCGTGAGATTCATATGTGACCAATGGATGTGTCAGATCTCATCTGGCTGCTTTAAATTTTGTAATGTAAGCACTAATGTGTACTCATTCATCCCAAACAGAAATTAATGATTGTTTACTCTTGCTTACTATTATAATATGTATGCCTTAGAAACTTTACCAGTTCGCCTAAGGCTTCCAGAAAACATCCTCTAAAAAATCAGGAAAAGCCTGTACTGTAGATACTTAACCAAAATGTTTTCACCTCTTGATAGAAATACATGTTGTGATGTTATTTCCATAAAAGGTGCATCCATATTTGAAGGAAAGACAGTTTCTGGTCTCATTGACTTCCATAGTAGGAAAAAAATATACTATGGAAGTCAATGAGACCAGAAACTGTCTGGTTACTGATATTCTTCTAAATATCAGAAAATCGGCTGAATGGATTCGAAAACGGTAAAACTCAACTGTTTAACTCTGGGGAGTGGTAAAATGAGCCTATTTCCAAAAAAGTGGAGTATCCCTTTAAGTTGGTCATACTTTCAAAAAGTAGAATTTGTGATTCTAAATGCCAGTATCCTGACAGCTGCACATTCTCCTCAAAACATTGGATTCATCCATCGCTGTGCTGTGCCGAGGAAAAACCCACATAAAGAATTTTAATTCTGCGAACAACTGCAATTGCAGATTTCGTACAGAGATGGCGACATAGAGAAAATGTATGGACTGCAGCTTTAAGAAATGTAAAGCTACACACTCCATCAATTAGGGATTGAAGAACTGTTGCCAAACATATAACATGCTAGAGACATAATAACCACTGCAATAATGACCCAATCACTGTGGCAGGCAGTGTACGCAAAAGACATGTTTTGTATGCGGATGCACCAATATGGATATATTTGATATTATAACTGATAATTATTAGTATTTAATATTAATATGAAGTTGACAGACATCAAATTTGCACAAATCAGAGTAATGACATTCCCTGACTCTGTTTTCTTTCAGAAGAAGCACGAGGGAAGATGGAGGTACAACAGACACTGCCACGCTGCTCTCCCACCACCATGAGAAGGACAGTGGAGTGGGCCGCACTGACGACAGCACTCGTGAACGATGAGAGTTCTGAGCAGGAGAACCTTGCAGATGACCAAACCAGCGCCTCCACCACGCTAGGCAGCCGCGCAGGCTCGCATACAGTCAGGACACCCTAGGTAGTGGCGACCTCCCCTTCAGCAGCGAGTCTTTCATTTCCGCAGACTATGGGGATGCAGACTTCTTGGGTGACTTTCCTGCTGACGAATGTGAACGGTTTCGTGAGCTTTTGGAGCTCAAGTGCCAGATACAGAGCACAGGCAGCAGTGGTACACCTGAATTCTGGCCCAGTGGCAGTGTAGGTGGAGGACAGGGTGGCGTCGGCGAGGAGGGCGTCGACAAAGAGCTGGAGCTTCTGAATGAGGAGCTCCGCAGCATTGAGCTTGAGTGCCTGAGCATAGTCCGAGCGCACCGCATGCAGCAGTTGCGTGAGCAGTGCCGCGAACAGTCCTGGATGCTGCACAACAGCGGCTTCCGCAACTACAACACGAGTGTGGATGCAAAGACGCCACGAGCTGGCGGACATCAGCGAAGCTTCCGGAAAAGTCCGACAAGGACAGTTCCAGCGCGTACGACACAGGAGAAAGTTGCCGTAGCACGCCACTGCACTCAGAGCTCTCCCCGGACAACTCCTTGCGGCGTGGAAATGAAAATCAGGCGGAGGCAGGGGCAAGTAGCGGTACATCGGGTGGCAGCAGAATTCTTAAACCTTTGCTATCACCCGTCCAAGAGGCTTGCAGTCCCAGCAGGAGTCGCCCAACCTTATTGAAAGAGTCGGAAGCTGGAATCCAGCCTGAAGTCCGAGAGCGCAAAGTAGGTCGCCATGCCCAGCCCCAATCGCCCTACAAACATGCCACACATACCAGCCCATGCCCAACACTGACCAGAGCTACATGCAACTGATCCAGCAAAAGTCAGTGGAGTACGCCCAAAGCCAGATGGAGCCTAGTCAGCATGTGCCGGGACCCCGTCGCTTCTGCTGACTTGGGACCCAAGATGGAATGGAAAGTGAAGATCGGAGTGATGGTAACACGCTACATTACCAAGCGGCCCGTCCGAGACAAGCTCCTGAAAGAGCGAGCCCTACGGATCCGAGAGGAGCGCAGCGGGATGACTACAGATGACGATGCCATCAGCGAAATGAAGATGGGTCGCTACTGGAGCAAAGAGGAAGCGCAAGCAACACGCCGTTCGTGCCAAAGAGCAGCGCCAGCGCAGGAGTTTATGAAGCAGAGCCGTATTGACTGTCTGAAGGAGCAAGGAGGCAGCGCTGAAGACAGAGGAGCTCAACATCATTGAACTGAGTCACAAAAAGATGATGAAGAAGCGGAACAAGAAAATCTTTGACAATTGGATGACTATCCAGGAACTGTCTGACCCATGGTACAAAGTCCCCCGATGGGACACGAGTGTACAACTCCCTACTGTCAGTGACCACGGTGTAGGCTCTGTAACGTTCTGTATATAGGACACTGACCGATTGGGGTAGACAATCCTGCCTCGTCAATGCGGCAACATTTGTAAATAGGAAATATGAATGCCTTGTCTGAAGGAACTTTGCCATTTGCCAAGAGAAGGTACAATGAGAGTCTCTGAGATTGAATAGGACGATGGATTTATACAAATGATTTCTTATTTGCTCTGTTCGTTTCTATATTGAGCTTGTGGTTTGAAATATGTTAAGGAACTGATCCATGACCATACTTTAAAAGTTTTGGAAATCAATACAAAGACCATAAGCAACCATCAGCGTTTTTTTTGTTTGTTTGTTTTTTCAACAAGTAACTAACAGTCAGCAGTATTGTACTTTTTTATGCATACATATTGCTTATTAAAGTAATGCAGATATTTAGCTTCATGGTCATCACAGAATATTTGGCATGTGCCATTATATACATTGCCGTTATTATGACAGAGTTTTACAACAAAAACGATAACTTTGCTTTACTGATTTTAAGAAAAGGTGCTGCTTATTCCTAAAGTTCATACTTCACTCAGCTACTGTTACATTAAACATGCAAGTGAAACCATTTATTAAAATCTAAATCTGTTCGTATTATTGTTGATATCAATGTTTGTTGTAGACAAAAAGCCTTTTGTATAGGTTTCCATTCTATTACAGCAAGATAATACAGTTTAACAAATCATTAGTTAGAAATGCAATTTGATGTCTTGTAAAATGAAGAAATAATAAATTATTGTTTTATATTTGATGAGCTTTCAAAATATTGGCGTGAACTTTTTTTTGTAATGACTACAACAAAGGGTTCTGCAGATATGTGTGAGATTTTGTTGGTGTCTAAGTCTGTTAGGGAGTTATGGGTGGATGCATGTCCACACTTCAGTGACCACTCGACCTCAGGGCCACTGACCCAGCCAAGCCCCTGTTTCTGCTTATCTGTCCCCAGCTGTGTGTAGCTCTGAAACATAGAGCTCAGGTCAGTGAACAGACCTCTATGTCATTACAATCACACTGAAAGGTCTGTGATGCCACAGCTGCAGTGAGGTGCAGTCTTCTGTTCCTGAAAGTCTTTTTAGTGGAGGGATGAAGTTCAGAAAGTGGATTATATTATATAAATTAACTATATTGAACATGTTTCACAAGGTTTGACAACCAGAAAGTTCCCAAATATATTTATATTAAAATGTATCTTCATTTGTGTGCGTGCCTGTGTGTGTAGATGTGTGTAAAATAGGCTTCTTAGACATTAATGTTTTACCACTGTATTATCTAAAGACTTTGTCAATACAAAAAGTAACACACATAACCACAGTTATGAGGGTTTAAAGTATCAAAGCCACTTATATGTCTCTTTCTGTATACAGTAGGCTATGTATATTTGTAATCTACAAAAAAAGCCCATACCATTGTGTATCTTTGTGCAAATGTTAAGGGAATAATTATGTTAATAAGGGAGGAGAAGGAACATCCTGTCACCCTCCTCCTCTCTGTCTGCTTGTGTGTAATTGATTGCCTTTCTGCTTGCCTAAACGAGGGCTGCTTATGTGATTTATGTCCACAGAGATCTCTTCACACACACTCTTTTAATAGGAGATAACAGTGTTCTATGCAAAGACAAACAAAAAGAAGCAACAGCAATCAATTCCAAGTTGTTCCTTCCTGGGCCAGGAAGAGAGGCGAAGTGGAGATTGCTTTGATCACACTCTCTGGTTTGTTTTTATATTGGTAATGAATGAAGGTGGGCAGTGTGTGATACGGCCAGCCGTCCTCTCGCTGTTAGTTTTTGGAGCTCCTCTCATTTGTCTAAATGCCACGGCAAAATAAAAGGGGAAGCTCTAGAGTAAATCGGCTGTTGAATCCGATAAGACCACTGTTTGCGTCCTTGGCTCTTGTTTAGCTTTGTGAGAGGAAACCGTCTGGCGGGATGGGTTTAGTGTTAAGAATGAGAATGAACCCAGTGGGCCTTCTCCGTTTGGGAGATCGTCAGTAGTGAGCTTATTGTTTTGTTTTTGTTTTAGCATTTTTAACTGGAATTATTCTTATTGGCTGTTTGTTATTTACTGCGTCTCACCACCCATTTTCTGTGCTCAGCACACTGGACCATAGACTAAAAACAAGACTAGGCAAAAATGGAAATGCATTCTCATCCTGAGGCGCGTCATCTAACTGACACTTTTGACCATGCGTCTAAATCCGACACACATGGCAACCTTTAACGTCAGTTAGATGACGCTCATCCATGGGTGTCATCTAACTGACGCTTTTGACCATGCGTCTAAATCCGACGCACATGGCAACTTTCAGCGTCAGTTAGATGACGCAGGTATGTTTAGGTCTGGGTAGGGTTAGGTTAGACCACTAGGAGGCGTGTCTCATATTGATGCTCATATTGGCTGAAAATGCACACTTGTCATTGAATATTGTCACTTTGTGGTAGTCAGCTTCAAAGGGCTTTAAATGTCACCAGAAGATGAATAAGGGTCTTATCTAGGACCCTTAGAGTCATGACTCGAAAAAGATTTGTTCACTTTGATGAACGAGTTCGAACGCAACGAATGTTAATTAACTTAAGCCTACTCATTTTTACATTGCCGTATAGGCAACTGCCCTTGTTTCATGTTTGGTTTACTTTTGTCTCTTGTTAATTATTTGACTTTTGCTAGCTTACAATTCTTTGTTGTCAAATACTGTATATCTACATTGAATGTCATCAACACAGCACACAGGTCTACACATATCAGAAGAATGAAAATAAAAACCTGTATGTTAATACATGATGCCATAAACTGTATATCATTTCACATATTATGCAGGTGAAATGGCATCAGACATAACAATGACTGATAGCAGGAATGTGAGTCCAATCTGATCATTCATCATATAAAACTCCCACAGACACTCCAACAAGATGATGTCAAGGAAAACATGAAGTATGCACCCAATTCAATTAAACCTCCTCAGCAGGACTGTGCATTTCACCAGATCCATGAATTCTGAGTAGGAGACATCTCATTATGTTTAAGATGATGTAGTTTATAAAAAAGCAATCAATGTACTGAAACACTTCAATCAGTTGAAACGTGTGGTAGGACAAGAGTTTAAGTGTAATTCCCAGAGTGCATTGGTAGAGACGGTATAGGAATGCAAGAGACAATTTCATAATCTCAATTCAAAGGAACGGAGAGTAATACTTGGTCACACATTCAAATATCTCTTATTTTTTTATGTGAGCACCCATTCTTCCATAGTTTTAATATATTTCTGATACACTGTCTTGGTGTACAAAAACTGTTAATTTGATTAAAACATAAGAATAATTCAATGAATCGAACTTTAGTTCTGGATTGATGGTGCAAGACACACATTTGAAGTAGGATTGAATGAGACAAGCATGTTGCCTAGATGGGTTATTGAACCAAAGAACTGATTCAGAATGAATGAATAAAAATCAGACTCAAAAAGAAATTAATGTGGTTCTGTCGGAACTTTTCCAAGGGAAACCTTTCAAAACTTCAGACAGAACCATCTGATTCTGTTGTTTTTGAAGCTGACTTTCAACTGCCTGGAGGTTTGATTTGTTAATTTCAAACCCGTTCTTTGGTTATAACCCTTCTGGACATGCTCACTGGCTCATTCGGTGCTTTACAAGGAGAATGGGCATTTTGAGTCATCAACTCAGAACTTAACGTTTGATTCAGTTCGATTCTGTGAACCGGCAGGTTACTAAAAGAATTTGAACTAGTACAAATGTCATCACTGCATTGCTAGCACTGCCACCAATAGTCTCTCAATTATTCTATTCTTTTCTCTAGTTATGGTTTTATGTTCTTACACTAGTTCTGCCAAACTATTGTAGAAATCATTCCGTCTTCAAACACATCTGTCTCTCTACCATCATCTGAAAAAACCTCACACTTCAGTCACACTGACCTTTTCCTTATCCATCACATACGCAATTGGACCAGTGATTTGGTCCAATTGAACATTGGGAAGTGTGGAGGACCGCTGTAGCCTACAGCAACACATCCAACAAAAAGTGAAATCTGATGTTTGTTTCTATGTTTTAATGAGAAGATATATTGACTATGATGACAGACTTTAACAAATATATATAGGGTTGATGGTAAATTGAATCACTTTGATTCTCATTTTGAAGAAACATGCCTGCCACCAATTCATTTAGCGTTGTTTGAGATAAGTACTTTAGGGAATTGCACTCAATAGAGATGCATTGCATTTATGCAACAGGCTATTTGTCACAGAATGCTTTCTCCCATTTGACAACAGGGAATGAATGGCAGTGGTTTCAAAAGCAAGAAATCAACACACAAGCATCACAGCCCTTATTATTTTGTTTGCCTGGCGGATGATGGTTTTGTTGCAATATATTATATCTCAATTGCTGTTGTGACTTTCACATCAGTCCTAAATTAAAATGAGGCCAAGTCAGAAAATATGCAATTCATGTATTTGTTTTACATACAAATGGTGAATAATGGCCTTGACACTGTGCATGACTGCAAGCAAAATTTACCCTCACTAGTCACCTGACCCTTGAACTTAGCATGGACTTGTTAGGTTCAAAGGTCTGTTTAGCCATGTTGTTTACGGCTTAGTATTGCAGTAACTCATAGCGCACTTTTCCAGATAGAGCTGCAGAAGGGCTCTATTCCTGTGATCCCATCATTAAAAAGGACTATTACATCAGCACATCATTGAGAAAAACAAAACAAAACAAAAAACACAAGGAACACTTTATGATAAGGTCTTATTTGTTAACATTAGTTAATGTACACTAACAACATTAAACAGCATTTATTAATCTTTGTTATAATGTTAGTTAATGAAAATGTTCATGATATCCTTCTCAGATGTCGAAAGCAGGTTCATGACTTTATCTCATCTAGACTGGACTACTTCAACGCAATTCTCATTGGGATTTCTAGAAAGAGTATGCAGAGGCTTCAGTAGGCCTACATCCAAAACTCTGCAGCTAGGATCCTGACTCAGAGTGCGGAAACATGAGCACATTACCCCCATTCTCCACTCACTCCAATGGCTTATCTCCACCAGGACCGAGAACAAGGTTTCCCTCCTCACACATCAATGCATTCATTGACATTTTTTTTTATCTGTAGCACTTTGAGATATTCTGATGAAAAGTGCGTTATAAATAAAATGAATTATTAATATTATGATAATTCACAGAGCTATATATATATATATATATATATATATATATATATATATATATATATATATATATATATATATATATATATATATATATATATATATATATATATCCACACTGTAGGATACGCCCATGTATCGTTCGCCCCAATACCAGCTCACTTTTCTAATTATCAGTGCAAAAGAGACTCAAATTACTGATTGATTTTGATCTTACATAGTGTAACACATCATTCAAAACTGTTTAATGTCTTCTTTTATTTGTGTACACTCATATTAAAAACAAAATGTTGTGTTTTCGTAAAATAAGGAAAATAAACATGATGCGCGTTCTCCCTTCTCTCTCAATTTGAAGTTCATTCTGAAAACGCGACATAAACTGATCTTTAAGTCAGCAAATACTTGCCACACACACGTGAGAGTTATGTCTTTACAAAGCTTTAAGTCTCTATTTTTAAAAGATGTAAATCATACCAAAAACAAATATTCTCTGTTTAAGTAATCCGTATGAAAGCAACTACATGTTCAGTTCTCCAGGCCTAGCTGATTAGCTCTAATCACACGCGCGCTGAGCTGCCACATGCGCACAGCTGTTCCCGCCCTGATCACCTGTAAACAAAGAATCAGCGTCTCTGCTTCTCGTCGAAGTTTGGAGGTTTTTAAGGTAAGACGCATAATAATATGCATCTTATGGTTGTATATAGCCTATTTTACATTGTAGCTACTAGTTAAACTGGTTCCAGACTATAATGCTATGAAATGAGAAGGGAGTTGTTAGTTGTGAGAAATTATTATTAAACACAGCATGATATAAAGAAGGCATAATGTTAGTTATTCTTCAGTGGTGAATATTATAATGTTTAGACATATTTCGAGAATATCTACTGAAACGTAATGTAACAATGTTTGAGGCTAATCGTTTGGAGTGGATTCGGATTGGTTCAGTAAAATGTCCTCTGCACGCGCTGAGTTTGAGTCACTCGCGTAGTGTGTTTGAAAAGCAAAACATGCCAAACATTATAGGCATAGGTTTTCTCCAATCTCATCTCATTACGAATGAAAACGTTTGAAGTAACATACTGCATTATAAGCCATATATTATAGTGTGTTACTGAAGTGTTCCTTTTTAATGATATAGGCTGCCTGCTATTGTTATTATCTGTTATTATTTTATGCAGCCCTTTACATAGGCTATAAAAATGAACACCAACAAACTTGGTGTTCATATATTTAATTGTAACCAGAAAAATAAAAAAATGTATTCGCAAAATCGTGCAGCCTGAAAGTTTCTCTTGGTATCAGCATGTTCACATGTGTTTATATTTTACAGGAACCAGATCCCACTGATGAGTTCTGCTGACATCAACATTCATCTCATTCTTTCATCACAGGAGACTGTTCATGGTAAAGAGAAAAATCAAGCACATTGGAAATGACAGGTATGTTACGTTTCAGGAGTTTGTGTCTGAAAAATGTGACTGTTCAACAAAGTGTGACTGTTCAAGCTTCTGTTATTTATCCTTTGTGTATTTTTGGATTATGTTGTGTTGTAAAGCTATGTTGTGTTGTAAAGTCTTCCCCAAACACGTCAAACATTTTTTTAAAGACTTTGTCTTATCTGAATGAGTAATCAGGGAGATTTTCACATAGTTTTGGAGCAAATACTCTTGGCTATGTGATACAATTTTCAAAAGTCTTGTGAAGAAATAATCAGTAATGGGTTTTATGACCTTATTTCAGTGACAATTGTTTTTTGTTTTTTCACAAACCATGCATAAACGTCATTATCTAAATACTACAAAATTTTACATACATGCTGCTGACATATTATTGTAGCAGAGTTTGTGCTGAATACAGTGTAACAATACTTTAGCTATAAAAAATGTCACAAGTAACAGAAAGAAACACACATGTCAGAGCATGTCAGAACACCTCCAGGATCCAGAAAACAGCTTAGACCCCTAAAGGGACATACACTCACATAAAGGATTATTAGGAACACTAATACTGTGTTTGACCCCTATCGCCTTCAGATAGATTCAACAAGGTGCTGAAAGCATTCTTTAGAAATGTTGGCCCATATTGATAGGATAGCATCTTGCAGTTTTTGGAGATCTGGTGACTGTGGGGGCCATTTTAGTACAGTGAACTTATTGTCATGTTCAAGAAACCAATTTGAAATGATTGCTTTGTGACATTGGTGCTTGGTGCATTATCCTGCTGGAAGCAGACATTTTTCCAGTCTTCAACTGTCCAATTTTGGTGAGCTCTTGCACATTGTAGCCTCTTTTTCCTATTTGTAGTGGAGATGAGTGGTACCCGGTGGGGTCTTCTGCCGCCTCAAGGTTGTGCGTGTTGTGGCTTCACAAATGATTTGCTGCATACCTTGGTTATAACGAGTGGTTATTTCAGTCAAAGTTGCTCTTCTATCTGCTATTCTATCAGTTCGGCCCATTCTCCTCTGACCTCTTGCATCATCAAGGCATTTTCAGGTGTGTTTGTGTGTGTATGAAGTGAGAGCAGTGGTGAAACAAGTGCTGTGCAATGTAAACGTTACACTCAACCTCCTGCATGGTGTTCCTGTCACTGTTGTCTGCCATAGGCACTGTTGTGTCGGAACTGTCAATGAGGTGAGAGTCGCTCTGCTCTCCCTGTACGCCGTTGTTCCATCATGTTACCTCGAGGCATTCAATCAAGACCTGTTTCTAAAACATTCTCCCTCTCTTTGAGAAGCTAAACATCATTTCTGAACCTCAAAGGCACAGTGCTAAACATGCCTTTCCTTTGTGTTGCTATAAGAATTTTATTGTAGATCCTTCAGATTTTTCCCCCCATTGCAAATGACTTATGCACGCCTTGGTGGGCCATAATTGAATTTTGATGAGCTGTGCCAAACAAATTTTTGTTTTGTTAAGCAAGTCAGCAAGCCAATATATTATATGATGATGTAATTATTTACCCATTTAATTTAAATTTAGTGATGGGTAAAATAATGGAATCCAAAATAAATACGGCAGATAAAAGTCTCTAGCATGAAGTTTCCAAAATTGCCAAATGTTTTAAATTCGATACAAGATGCTTTAAATGGAACATGCTGAATGCCCTTACTGCTACAAAAAGTGACTTATGTTAAAAGGTCTTTGACAGTGTAACAATGTGGTGTTGCATCTCATTTAATTTACTACCTCTCTTTCCGTGTGTTATATTGGAAGTGTTGTAGATTTACTGCCTTTGAGTGTGATGGGAAAGAATGGAATTGTAAGGATTCGGTGGAATGTTTTGCCTTTGAAAGAGCAAGACCAGTTTGAGCACTTGCTACTGGATGATTTCTGTGCTGTTTGCTTAAACCTAGATTTTGTTTTTGCGCTTTACTACAATATTTTAAGATATGCCATAGTTGCTTTCAGTTAAAACGGCTCAAAAATGCATTTTTAGTCTGGGACTAAAGCCTTGTCTGTGAAACTGGGGGTAAAATACATTGTTTTACTAAATATCTGCCTGAGTTATTTATTTCATGTTATTAAGAAATATCTTTACACTAGAGACTTTCACATTTGGTGGCCTGTATCCGTGTAGTGAGTCACTCACACATTATATGTCATGGGAGATTTGGTTTATTGACCATCAGAACTAATAATAGCTCCCTCGGGAGATGATGCAGTGCTGATGGCAACACATTGGTTCATAGACCAGCTTAACAGCAGCACAAATCTACTAGCTTTCTCGAAATCAATCCACTCACTGTATTTAGACGTTATTGATTTTATTGGTTTTCACTTGTCAGGTCATTTAATACCCGCCAACCTCTATTATGATGAATCTGCTATTTCACATTTAGCTGTAATGGTGATGTAGCTTGTTTAGTTGGCATGAGCCACTATGCAATCACACTGGGAAATTGATTGAATGCATGAGGGATTCAAAGACTTGTCCACATGATTGTGCACTCGTTGCAATAAGCAGCTCTAACTATTGCACATGCTCAAATTGGATGTCAAGATCAGTCGATTGACCTGTTGTGTACCTTGACATCTCTTTTTCATCTCGAGTGTGGTTTGCTGTTATTTTTCTAAGATATATGATTGTAAAACAGACAAAAAAAAACAAAATGTGCATTGAAGGTGGGACACAGAATATTCGAGATTTTGACTTTAAAAATACATTTTTTACATATCTATTACATCTTGTATGTTGCACAAACACAAAACAAAATGTTCCCCACCATTTCTCAAGTCCTCATGAAAATACACCCAGAGATGTGCACCTTTTTTCCTGTTGTATCAGGGACAAAATTGCTCAAAATGCCCCTTTATTAGTCTCCCATTGACACTTTTAATAGCCTTTTGCAAAAAGCAGCATTCCCTGCACAAAATGGCTGCTAAAAGCCTAGCCGTGTAGTAAACCAGGCCCTCAGCTCCTATTAGCCTGAGAGGCCGAGGGTACATCTATAAATGGAGCGATGATGGAACATCCTCCACACGAGTCAATTAAAGCACTTCATTAGACTGCAATACTCCTACAGAGGCCACGGCCCACGAACCCAGTAATGATGCCAATCAATGTGTGTATTACTCAGAATTAGCCACCAGCTGTCTGAAGCAGGGCTAGATCTTAATGCTAAGCTGAATAATTTGCCAGAGCGTATGGCAAAATATGAAACGAGTTTTATGTTTAAAAAGGTAGTGTTAGACTATGCGAAGGCTGAACCTTTACAAAATAGAAGTTTATTCAAGTGTGCTATCAGTCTAAAAAGTCTGCTTAGGATATAGACCAAAAAAGAAAAATATACTTTCAGTCGTAAAGTTAATATATATAATACGTAAAGTTAATTGTATAGAATTAGCTAAATGTGCTAGTGCTGCCAAATGACAGTTTGCTTTGTGAGAGTCAAACCCCAAAAGATTGTGCCCTGACAAATACTGATAAAAATCTGAAATACATTGTATAGCACTGTTCAAAACCCAGGTGCTGTATATAAACTCATATTTATTTGCTGAAGTTGGTTTTCTCCTAAAGAATAATTCTATCCAAGTGTGAGATTACACCAAGTAACTTACCATGATAACAAGCTTCTGTTAAAATAAGTCACTACAGTTATCTGGTATGACTGTAAAAATGTACAACCTAATATTGACAAAAAATAATTACCGAAATATCTATTGTGGAATCCCGTTAATTTATTTAGAAACCATGGTTACAATGGTACGTTTTTGTAAGGGTTTATACAATAGGACTATGCATAAAAGGCAGGGGACTTTACATGACAGGCATTTTGCCACCGATTTCATCTCGTAAATTACCCTGTAAAGAGTTGAGCCAAGAAAAATGGGTTTGGCAGACTGTTCAATATGTTCTCTCACCTGTTTATGTGGAGAAAACAGATGGCAAAAAGCAGATGTCAGATGCATTTTGCAATATAAAAGCAGTAATTTTCTTGTAAATTCATCTCTCGCCAAGCTTCATTTTAAGTCTCAGTAGAAATTACAAATAGCACACGTGGGAAGATTTTTTAAATATTTTCCCATTTAATGATTTCTTTAGATACTAAAAGCTCATCCATTGGCTCTGCCTGATCCTTGGATATGAAGTTCAGAACGTTCTTAGTCAATGCCTGTCTGACAAGTTAGTGGCAGTTCAAATAACATTTGCCTGAGAACAGTGTATTTTTTCCATCACACCTCTTCAACAGTCTGGCAATTCCAAGACTTCAAGCTTTGTTGGGGAACTGCACTTGACAACTCATCCATCCATTCACAAGAATGATGGTGCTCGAACAAATGAATGTTTAGCAAGAGGTTAAAATGTCAATTGCATAAGCACTAACTGCCGTACGTAAACACATTTCGCTCTATGACACACATTAAAAAATCCCATTCATCAAGATGAAATCTAATGCAAAAATGTACTAAATAACAGACCATTCTTTGACTTTGTATTCTGCTCTAAAAGTCTCTTGCAGTTTAATTGGTGTTTTTTGTCCAGGATCAATTGGAAAGTCTAGCAGACTTTCTGGCTACACCCTTTATTCTTTGACCAAGTTCAAAAGTCACTACATCTTGGGAGTTTGCAATTGCTCCCTCATTTCAGCTTTCACATACAGCTCTTTAAGCTGATGGCCACGTGCGAGTCTCAGCTGACGGTTGCATTGGAAACGGTGCCCACAGTCATCAAGACTTGCCAGGGAGAAGGATAAAGAGGAAGCGGAAAAGAGAACGATGGCATTCCATATCTACAGCCCCGGGGCTGTCAGTCGGTCTCCTCGTTCTGGGGAGGGGTAAACCTGTTAGGCCTGGCTGGAGACTAAACACTACCCTCTATTGGATGACACAGAGATTGTGCATGGTGAGGCTTGACCCAAGCTTGAACCATGGGAAGGTTTACAGCAATGAGAACAGTGACCAAGCAGTGACCTTCCAATCTGATCCGAATCCAAGTCAATCCAAAATGTGATAATGCGCATGAAGGACATAAGCTACTTTTCATTTTGGAATGAAATTATACGGGATGGGTTTAGAATTCTTCAAACTTGTTTGCTTACGTCAAGCTCTTGTTCTTCCATACTTAAACGCAGGTTTTGAGATTGCCGTTAGCAGTTTTACGTTTACAGGCTATATAATGGAAAAATAAATTGGCACTTGATTTTATCTATCCTGAATTAACTGGATTGTGATGAATTGGGCATTGCTGTCCAGGCTGAACTTGACGACAAAAAAGGACTTGAAATATTACATTCGAGATGAAAGGGGAAAAGTGTCCCAATCAACCAGAATTCACCTCTGCTGAAGACAACTTTTTTTTTAACCTGCATTAAAGGAGTTCACTTTAAAAAAAAAACTTTTGCTGATAATTTACTCATCCCCATGTCGTCAAAGATGTCCATGTCTTTCTTTCTTCAGTCGAAAAGAAATTAAGATTTTTGCTGAAAATTTTCAAGATTCCAGGATTTTCTCCATATAATGGACTTAAATGGGAACCAAATGGTTCAAGGTCCAAATGAGGGTTTCAGTGCAGCTTCAAAGGGCTTTAAAATCGACACCAGACGATGAATAATGGTCTTATCTAGCGAAACGATCGGCCATTTCAAAAATAAATTAAAAGTTTTGTTTTATAACCACACATGCTTGCCTTGCTCTGTTCTGTGATGAGCGTTCGTGACTCTCCTGTTTAAACTCGTTCATCAAAATGAACAAATGTTTTTTCAAGTCATGACTCGACCTTATTCATCGTCTGGTGTCGTTTAAAGCCCTTTGAAGCTGCACTGAAACTCTCATTTGGATCCTGAACTGTTTGGTTCCCAATGAAGTCCTTTATATGGAGAAAATCCTGGAATGTTTTCATCAAAAACCTTAATTTCTTTTTGACTGAAGAAATAAAGACATGGACATCTTGCATGACATGGGGTGAGTAAATTATCAGCAAAGTTTTTTTTTTTTTTTTTAAAGTGAACTACTCCTTTAAGAAAGCAAATATTTAGCATAAAGGACTTTAAATTCAAAGAACTGTGGAACAGCTCGATGCATTCATGATTTTGCATTTATTCTTTGCTCCTCGTTACTGGATAATGACTTCTGCTTTAGAATATGAGCTGTGCAGGACCACTTCACCACAATGACCTGTTTCGAACTTTTGAACACTTTTCGTCTTCTCCCAGTCTCAAACACTTTTAACACGTCCTCTGTTGGGGATAAAAAATTATATATGCCTCTTATAAAGCCCAAATGGTAACTGCAAATTATAACTTGGCTGGATTGGTTATGCAGAAGGATCAGAGAACGTTCTCCTACTTCAGTACCAAAGACACCAGTGTGAATTATTAAGGGCTGTAAACCCTAATGCTCAAAATAATCAATTCGTTTCAGTAGGGTTAACTTAAATTAAACAAATTAACTTTTAGGAGTATTTAGAGCTTTCTTTTTTCTTTCAAGTTCATAAAATTTACACATTTTAAGTAGTCTGAATTGTTTCATTGTCTTGAGTTAGATGAATTTGTTTCTTTTAATTTAGACAAACTTAAATTTAACTGAAACTGAGCTGGGATTCCTATTTCCCAGCATGCTTTGCCGTGGCACTCTAAAGGGAGAGTAAATGCTCAAATGAATGTAAAGTGGGAGATTTAGTGCTGTTTAATGTTTTGCTGTGACGAGTTTCTGTCATTGGTTTATTTCAGGGGTTATCATGGTGATGAGTTTGGTTTGAAAACAGATATGTTAAATATTCTATATTGCCTTAGCATTAGCAAAGCATAGCTATTGCTGGATAAGATTTAATTATTGTGTTACCAATTAGCAAGTTAACATTTACTGAATTAGCTAGTTAAAGCTAGTTTCCACAACTAAAATTTTTAAGTTTGGATTACATGATAATTTTAAGTTAAATGTATGAAATCACTCTCTTAAATATTACAAGTTACAAAAAATTATAATGTACTGAGTACAAAATACAAATTTAAACTTTGAATTTCTTAACTTAACTAAATTGTGTATCTGATTGCCTCAAATTTTAGATGTTGCTCTACAGTGCATTGTAAGGAAAGCTTAGAATTAAACTCTAGTGTCTGGCCACCAATACCTTGTCCCTGTGCATCAGCTGCCACCCATTGACAATAACACTATGATGGACATCTGTCTTTTACTTGAGCTTTGTAAATAACAGGCACTTCACAGGTTATTAAATCTCATTTCGAGGTATAACATGGGGGCAGACCAACAATTAAAAGAGTGCAAGAGAAAGTCAATATTCTCACATTATCCCATGCATGAGCTAGAAATGAGCAAATTTTGTGTATTAAATCATGTTTAGCATATGGTTTGTTGGTAACACTTTACAATAAGGTTAATTTATTAAACATTAGTTCATGCATTAACTAACATGAACTAACCATTTGTTACTGTATTTGTTATTCTTTGTTAACGCTAATTAATATAAATCTAGCTGTTCATTGTTGTTCATGTTAGTTCACAGTGCATTAACTAATGTTAACAAGATTTTAATAAAGTATTAGTAAATGTTAAAATTAACATTACCAAAGATTAACAAATGCTGAAGAAGTATTGTTCATTCTTTGTTAATGTTAACTAATGTAGTAACTAATGAAACTTATTGTAAAGTGTTACTCGGTTTGTTTTCTCATCCAAATATGACATTATTGCGGTTGTTTAAACTCGTATCCCTTTATCCTCAAGTAATGAGACTGGGAGTCAGCACACAAGAACATACATATTTAAATTAAAATTTTTATTTTGGGTTAAAGATGACCAGGGCATACAGCCATACTTCAGATTTCACCTGTATACAAAACGTTATATTTTAGAGCTTGAAGTAGCATCTTTTAGTTGACATACTCTGGTGTATGATGTACTCGTTTTGGTACACATAACACAAGAAATGTCTTAAAAGTCACTCGACTTCATTATAAATAAGCTTGGGCCCTAGTCTCATGGTTTAAATTACAATTAATTTACTTAAGACTTGTTTCTAGTCCCACAGCGTGCAGGGTTATTTCCCAAGAGACGGCCGTTCGAAGACATCAGTTAAACGTAACCTCTCACTGCGCATCACGGCAGGATTAAGAAAATCCACTTTTTATTTCCTGCGAGAAGGCTGGGTAAATTTCAGTAGCACTCACGACCTCTGAAATTATCATAGGAAATCATCCTGCCAATACGAGAACAGAGAAGTGTGAGTTATGTTCCGTTCCGAGTTGGCAGGAGCCTGTTAGAGGCATATGACTGTGACATAAGAAAAGGAAACTTGTATTTGGGAAATGAAGCAGAAATATTTGTGCAAGAGCTTAATAACAGCAAAATGAATTAGCATGCATTCATTTGAGGAACATGATTAAGGATTATGAAAAGGCCTGGATGAAAGAATAAGAGACGTTATGTAATGGTAATCCTTCTATGAAAAACATCCCTACTAGTTTGTGGTGCTTACCAAGTATTAAACTTAGTCTGTGCTATGGGCAAGTTCTACAACAGTGAACATGGCTGTATCAAAGTGTGTGGCTTGTTGAGGAGAGTTGTGTTATTTATCCAAATGTTCTTTTGGTCAATAAAACAGGTGAAAAAAGCCCACAAACTTACATTAAAGAAAGAACACAAGTCATATCTAGAGACAGTGGTGGAGGAAGTACTGAATTTCAGTACTTAAGTAAAAGTACAAATAACCAGATAAATATTTACTTTAGTAAAAGTCGAAGTAACACAATGACAACCATACTTAAGTAAAAAGTACCTGATTTTAAATGTACTTTAAGTATTAAAAGTAAAAGTACTTGCATAACAATTTATTCTCTTAATGTCTATTTTCTAATGATTAATAAAACATTCATTCTAACTCATTCAACCTAATACTCATATAATGATGGAAAAAATTAGTTGTCACCATTTCTGAAACAAGCTTGCAATTAATTAGGCAATATACACATCATGCTTATCCTTACTATATGTTAATAACTATGTTTGGCAGTTAAACGTGATTAATTTATGGTGTAATTCTGAACCTCTTGGCTTGCCATAATCCTAACCAACCGTATATTACACACGGTGCGTTTTCCTATGCACGTAAATACTACATTTTCGTGTATGAATTACACATTATAAATGCACTGCGTGCGAGGCGCATTTAGTGTGACCGAGTTGATATATCTATGGCAACCAAACGTCACTGGTGAGACAAACGTGCAACGGACGGACGGTCAGATTAACGTTTTGGCAGGGAAAAACTGGTCAGAATATGTAACAAAAATGTAACAGAAGTTGTAGAAATGTAGTGGAGTAGAAAGTATAATAATTGCTGCAAAATGTAACTAAGTAAAAGTAAAAAGTATGCACTATTTATTCTACTTAAGTAAAGTAAAGATACGTGAAAAATGTACTTAAGTAAAGTAACAAAGTATTTGTACTTCGTTACATTCCACCACTGTCTAGAGACCAGAGTATCTTGAACACTTGGAGGGCTCTTTTGTCTTGGACCAGTAAAGCCTTGTTCACACTACATGATTTTAAAACATAGCTGAACTGTGGTGTTCACACCACACAACACAACGTGATTGATCCGCAACAGAAAGTAACGCACTACATGAGCTGTCAACAACTCTGTCACCCAACGATTCTATCTTGTCTACAAACCACGTTTTGTCACGAAAAACATGCGATAAGACGAACCGGAAATGACGCAAAACAGCACGTTTGTCAATAGAGAGCCAAAGTTACGACGTCACTCTGTAGGCCAAAACGCGGAAGTGAGTTAGCATTTTAGCACTCCCAGATCCCTCGCTCTAAAGTCTATGGGATTTTATTAATGGGTTTTTGCTAAATCACCTGAAATAAAGTCTGTGGTGAACAAAACCTCGAAGTATTTTCCCGTTTTGTTCTATAACATAACACAAAGTTACTGTATAACCTGCTTGGGTTTTTTACACTTTGTGTTCTGCTGGTTTTTTTTATCTTTATCAAGATAATCTTTACAAGTTAATCCAAAAATTATACATTTTGAAGCCTATATAATATAGGCTTCAAAATGTATAATTTTTGGATCAACTTGTAAAGATTATCTTGATAGACAAAACGTGTAACTCTGTTAAACACGGATCTTATTTTCTGCGATTTTCCAAAAGTCTATGGGGGAAATGCATAGCTTTTCTAATCAAGGGAGCGAAGAAGTCGAAGAATACAACACGCGAATATAGACATCAATCAGAAACTAGTGCTTCAAACTGTTCGTGTGATGATTTGCTCTGAGAAAAAAAAAAGAAAAAATAAGATTTATCTGGTGACCTTAACCCACGCCTTGCTCTGATTGGCTGGAGCTCATGACATCACTGAGGTTGAGTCAGGCGAAAGCTCTGGATATCTATCATGCTAGATATTTTTCTGGGCTCGGCGACAAGTCTGCAAGGCGCCTGGAGCGTCTTTGATGCGTTGTTGGTAGGGATGCTCCGATCAGGACTTTTGCAGCCGATACAGAGTACCGATTTCTTGTCATGGTGATCGGCCAGATAACGATACTCGATGGTTAATTGACTTAATTAAAGACAAATAAACAAAATGGAACAGTTTAATGCAGCTCATAAGGTTTATTTAAACATTGTCCAATACTGTGGAGGACAAAATAAACATTTAGTCTCCTAAAATGGAGAAGTCTGATGTAACTTAAACATCATCCAATACTAGTCTGAGCAGGACAAAAAAAAACAAACATTTAAACTCCTAAAAGAACAAATTGAAGTGGTTTGATACAACTCATTAGGTTTAATTAAACATTGTTCAATGTTAAAGAGAATAAAATATATAGAAACATTTAAACTCCAACATGGAGAAGTCTGATGTAACAAATAAGGTTTAATTAAACATTCTCCAATATAAGTATCATGTACGTCCTCACGCGTTCGACTGTCATCAAATCGCGATCGGTTTGTAAGATCGGCCAAGTTAGTGAGTACCAATCGAGTCAAAAATTGTTATGATCAGCCAGATCTGATCTTCGGCTCGATTCGATCGGAGCATCCCTAGTTGTTGGCTCTTTCATACAAACAGATTGGCAAGCGTCGTCGTCCGCAAATCCGAGCGATTTGCACGCGATAACACCCTGACCTGTCGGCGAGCTTAATCGATTTGCAAAACGGGCTTAAAATCCTGTAGTGTGAACTTGGCTCGACCAAAAAGCGTGAGAACATGTTGGCAAAGAAATTAAAGACTCTTTCAAACATTTAAATCAATAACATTTATTGCTTCATCTGAATACTGTATTGAAACCACACGCATTCAGTAATACACCAAAAAAAACAAAAATTATACATGGATGCACAAAAGGCAGTGAACACAATGCTCTACAAAACACTACTTTACAGAAATTTAAAAATTCTAAATATCAAAAATCACACAGCTGCAAAACGGCAGCCAGCTGTTATCGGTGGGACAACTCAGGGTTGGACTGTCACAAATGACATTGTAATTGAGCTAGTCAGAGCAGTCAATAACCACCTGCCAAAAACAACTTCGCATAAACAATCAAAATGTTGGTATAAATTAATGTGAATCATCAAATCAGTTTAAATCAAGAGGTAAATGTACCTGACATAAACCACTTAGCTTCAACGCAGTGCAACTGCACAATAACACAAAAGCGAAGGTGGTAGCGTGTGAGAAAAGAGATTTTACATCCCGTCAGTTACACACATAGGACCAGAAAGAAATGTTACGCTGACGCTGAATTATTTAACAGAACAAAGATAGCTATGGCTTGTATTTGCTTTGAACATAACTGTAAAAGCAGCCAGTTATGGCTCTGCAGAGAGAGCAAGATGATACACTCCACTGCCCTGATGTTTGACACTGTGACTAAAATATTAATACACCAATGCAGAGACAACACGTCCTAGCAGGTGTCCGAAACTTAGAAACAAGACTGGATGCAGATTAAACGTTCTCCTTAACAAAGACTAAAATATGGGTAAATACAAGTTAAGCTTTAACAAGCTGTCATTTACAAACAAAATATTGTGTCGCTGAAACGCATTTATTGTACAAGTCTATGGGCAAGCAACATCCTCTTTTGCTTTTTCTTACTGAAAAATGAGCTGAAAATATTTCATTTATTAACTGAAATACTTCAACAGCTTTATTAATAAACTTTAACTTGTATTTAGCCATGAATATCCTTTCAATTAGCCGTTTAGTGGTGTCAGTCGACAGTGTGATTACTGGACACCAAAGAACTTCAGTTCGAACCGCTTTGACAGACTGGCAGAAACTGATGACATGGATGAAATTAAAGGAACGAAATTGTAAAAAAAAAGTTTAAAACCTTGACTTCAGCAATAAAATCATATGTACATCTGCATAAAGTGTCCGTTTGGGAAGGTTGGAGAAGTTAGGTGGACTTTCGACCAAAAGGCGCATGGTGGTAGATTGGGTGTTCCTTCTGATGGCCATTGTGGAAGGCCACTTAAGTGTGTGCCGTTTTAATCTCCACAAAAGAACGCAGTTATTGTTTAGGGCAGTAGTCTGCAGGATTTTAGCTCCTGCTCCATAGGCTCCTCCTCTGCGCCCCTCTGAGTCCAGGGCCCCTGACCTGGAGTCGCCCTCTGTGGGTGACTCTACGCTACTGCTGCTGGATGTAGGTCCAGAGGCATTTTCATCAGTGCTACTGCTGCTGACCTGCTCGCTTGGCTCCTCCCCTTCTCTCACCTCAGGGCTAGAGGCCACACCCGCCGGGGCTCTCTGCTCTGATTGGTCCATATCACTGGGCTCTTCTGAGGAGTCCTCAGAGCCACAAGGAACCTCTCTCTCAGTAAAAGCCTCTCTGGAATCTGCGGCGGGACACTCAGGCTGTGTGCTGGAAGGCTCTACGGTTAGCAAAGAATAGAATTCATTAGATTAGAGCATTGTTTAGCATGTTGAAACCCAAAAAGTGGAAAAACAGATTACACTACCTTGGTCCTCAGAGCCTTCAAGTGAACCATGAGGTTTACTTTCCTCTTCTTCGCTCCCCTCCTGCAACATGGATGACGGTGATTCGGCATCCTCCAACTTATCTGGGGAGCTTTTGGACGATGTAGATCTGGGTTTTGGACAACCTGCTCGTCTACATCTTCATCCTCATCTTCTTCATTGCCATCCTCGTTGAATTCGAGTCTCTTTACTTCATGTTCCTCCTCTTCCATTCCTTCATCTTCCTCATCATCTAAGTGTTTGTTTTTAACAGAGCTGCTGAGAGGTCCACCAATGCCTGATACAGATGCATCACTGAAATGCAAAAGATGTATTCTGTATTTCTCTAATGTAAAGGACATTTTGGGTTGCTGAAGCCCAAGCCGTTTAATTATTCATCATGTGAGAGATAAGTCAACATGTTCATTTGATTTAACAATCAGTATTTTACACAAACAAAATCATGAAAAAATAGATATGATGGAAAACATAGACTACCTGGCTGGTTTGCTATGTCCTTGTGATGAGTTCGTGTCTTTGTTTTCTGTACTGTCCGGAAGGCCGTTTGTGGCCAGCGAACTGGCCATGGAGTGTTTCTGTCTGTTTAATGGTCTGGGTGTTCCTGGACCATTCACTTTCCTGTAATATACAGGAAAATCAAGTCGACTGGTGTCTTTATATGACTGGACCTAAGCTAATTTTACAAACCTCTCTGTAAAGGCAGATGTGTTCCCTGGCAACATGACTCCATTCATTCGGTTGACACCACTGCAGCCATTTTTCCTACAAAGGCCAAAAATGGCTCTTAATAATTTGTCCACAGTAATTAAAAATATCCAGGTGATCAAATTAAGATGTAGCAGCTTTATGATTTTATTACTGAACAGTAATTACTTACTCAGATGTAGGATAAATGCAACTGACCACCATCACATTCTGACAAAGAGAGAGAGAAAAATGAATATCACATATCACATAAGCAACATAAATTCTATATTTACAACGCACAAGAATTTAAAAAATAAGTTAAACTTCTTGCTTGTATTTCTTTAAGATGTGGACCTTTTATTCATAATATAACATAAAAACATCAATGTGTCAAAGTTACTCCATCACATAAAAATAAAACCTATTTAGCAAACATTGAAGAGACAAGTATGTAAAGAAATTTATATATCGATAATCACACAACTGCAACCCAAATGCAAGCGACCATGAAATTAACAGAGTACCTTTATGGAAGTCAGAGATAGCATGTAATAATATCCCACATCTGACTTCAGATGGGAAGTAGCAAAACTACAATAAAAATGCAAATACAAAGAAAACATACTGGGAACATACGGGGACTGTCACCCCTATAAGAGCATGGTGAAGAAGTGAGCCGAATCCGGGCTGTATCCAGATCCTGTAATGCTGCCTGAATCATAAACTGTTCGTTTGTTGGCAGAGGAGACCTGCCCCCCATTCTGAAAAAGTTTTTTTTTTGCCCCCTCCATTTTGTCACTTCAAGTTTTGGTTTCTTGCCACTGTCACCTTTGGCCTGCTTAGTTGGGGACACTTAATATTGAACAATATTATTGATCTGCCTGCATTGACACCATTATATAAGAACTGAACTGTCTGACATCACTATTTTATCCAGAGCGAGATTATATATAAACGGTCCTATTATATATATTAATAACTATAAAAATAACCATCACTGAACTTGACTAAAATGCTATTTTCTTCTAGATCTGCTGCACAGCCGAAACAAACTGTTGCATTATTTTCCTGTTATCACGGTAAAGCAGTTTGAAACAAACTAAAAAGCACTCTATAAATAAAGGTGACTTGACAAGTCAAAAGTATTTTGCAGTAAGTGCACCATTAGTATTTGACTTATTAGTTCTTAAACTGAATAAAGCGTCTCATTCTGACCTTTTCTACCCCTCTGAGAAACTTCTCTGTTCCTGTGTAGTTCCTCTTAGGTTCAGTGAGCAGCTCGCACAAGCGCTGGATAGTAAATGGGATCCTGGATAGAGAAAAAAAATATTTGAATAATATTTGAATTAGCTGGTGAAATATGCACAACAAACCACAGAGAACTAGTAGCAAATGTTCTCTATCCTGACGCACATAACAAGGAATGATGTAGGCTTGGTTATATTCAACAGCCAGAAGATGGCACACTTGCTCTGGGGTAAGGAGCCAAGCTTGCTCTTTTCCAAAACAGCTTACACTTATTACAAGAACAAACCCCAATGCTTTTCTAAAACTAAAATGTTGATAGCACCACATAATGCAATTAATTAAAAGGATTACTAACCCGTTGTATCCATCGACAATCTTAAGAATTCTCTCCTTCATTTCGTCGAAGGGAATTGACTCTCACGTTTGGGTTGGCAGGGCCTCGTTGCTCTGGGGCCGACGCTTGGAAATCCTCCATTACTTTCTCCAGTTTGAATATGAAATAGCTTTTAAACTGAGACCAGGACACCCTGGAGAGGTGACAATATGGAGCATAAGTAACTCAGTCACACACTAAACTATATTTTGTAAGGCACAAGATCCACCTGTGATGATTCTCTATTATACAGCCAGCAACTAAAATAATGAGCATGACATTTTCATATTAGAAAATTCAGTTAAAATCGTTTTATTATGTGAGAAAATACAAGGCTGATAAGAGAGACACAAAACTAGCACAGCTATGCAAGATGAAAAAGCTACACAGTTCAGAGGTCATTATGCAAAAAAATATTTCAGCACTTGACTCAATGCAACAATCCCAAGCAGGACGGTTATTTCAGAGACATAGATACATTTGATCTTCTCGATATGCATCCAACTCACAATTACTTCGTGAAATGAGTGCTAAGCAAGATCTAATCGATAAGGACAAGGTTCAGTGTGTTTTGGAACAAAACCAAAAGTGCTGTGGAGATATAGTACACCACTTTGTGGTGTTACCCACAGATGATTTTAAACAAACCACTAAAACAGAGTTCAAACAAACGTAGTTGGAGTTTCTGTGCCCCTCTCTCACACACACAGATATCTGGAGGTACTTACAAGGTTTCCCCAGTCTTCGCAATATGGCACAAAAACTGGTCCAATGGTGGGGATGCTTCTTTCTTCACCTTCTTATCAAAATCTACAGAAAACACAAAAAGATAGCATTATCAATTTCATGTCAAAATCTGTACTGGAAACAATTCGATCATCTTAGTTCTGGAGTGCATTTAACTGCACAATCTAGTAATATCTTCAATTCTAAATCTAGTTATCATCCTATATCCATTTTAATGAAAAGGGTGCATGTTTTAATTAGCTGTAACCAAATAGTTAACTACAATGCACCAGTTTCTAGTTTTATATCATCTACAAGTTTCAAATTTAGACAGCATTTTATAGCACTGGAATAGTATTTTATGAAAATTATGAGGGAAAAGTATCCTAAACATCTGGTTTCTAGTCTTTAGTTCATTTTCAAGTTTCAAGTATGATATTTTATGGCACCATTCAAGAGAATAACTAACGTTACAACCAGCCCAGCCTTGAACTTTCATGAAAATTATGAGAAAATATTGAATCCGTTAAATCCTAACACACTCACAAAAGAGTTAACACGGATACAATAAATCTTAACTTTATGTAATTTAATCACCACAACTTTACACTACTATAAACAAACACAAACATGAAAAGATAGATGATTATTTACGCCATTTGCGTAGAGTCGAGAGTACAACTTTGTACTCTTATTATAAATGCCCCAAAATATCACGCTATAAAAAGGAAAATGGTTAAGAATCAGGCTTTATTAAGTTATTCACTAGTTTAGAGTTAACCCAGGATACACCGACGTGTAATATAACGTTACTTGAATCAACTCTATATCCCACACCACTAACTAGTTATCTCTATAAAAAATAGTCTTGTTAATTAACATATTACTTAATAAAAATTACAGAAGTCATGAAGCAGGAGGATGTAACCTGTACATAACACACAACAGACCTCGAAAAACAGTAAAAGCCATTTAGCCACAGGCCATGCTAACATGAGCTAACACACATTACAAGCCCATAAGCACATCTAACTCCTCTCTAAACTCGCGCAGACCACCTTAACATACACAACCAGGTACCTTTAAGAGCTTCCAGAAGAGTGTCTATCTCCATGTCTGTGTTGTTGTCCCTGTCTCCAACTGAAAATCGAGAGCTGATGGCTGCTGTTGAGCTCAGTGAAGAAGAGGACAGGGGAAACATTTCAATATGGCGGCGACTGCGACGTCACTGCCGGTGTTGTATTAGAGATCGGTCCAAGCTGTTGCGCAATAGTATGCCTGCACCTCAAAATCCAGTCAGCTGCCTATCTAAACATCATTTATCGCCGTAAGGATGCTGTGTTTTAGTGGATGTTGAAAAAACACAGTAAGGTGCCTAGGTATACATCGTTTTGGAGCACAACAGGCGCGTTTTGAGCAAAGAGTATGTCCATAAATTGACTGAATTGGCCTCTTTATAATTATAATTTAATGCTCATCTCCCAATGTATTTAAAAACAAGTATGCAAGTATTAATTATCTCGCATTGGAATTTGAATTTACTTTAAAATTTACTTTTTGCTATATCAGCCGACCAAAATATCACACAGTGATTATTTATGGTTTATTACTTTTTAAAATGTTAATGAAAGTAATCATTATTAAGTCTTGCCTGAAAATATGGTCTGACCAATATGATTGAAATGTAATGCTTTTGTAATAATAAAATATTAAAGTCTTATTATTAAATGCATATTTATTTATTACATTTCTGACATACACACTTCTGTATAAAAGGACAATAATACATAATAGAAGACATTCAGAAAGACAGAAAAACACACTTGATACAAACTTAAACATCGCTGGGGCATTTCTTGACACAGAGATAACATGTATAATAGTCTCCTGAGTTTCCAGTTAAATAAATCTCCTCACTGATCCCAGACCAGTGACAGGAGGCTGGAAACTGGTCACACATATAATTAAGCACATTGTGCTAAATGAACGTCAAAACACACATCAAAACACTTACAACACACTCTCCCCTTTATGTTTGTATTTTCACACAGAAAGTCTACAAACAAAATTAAAAGCCTGCGATTACACAAACTTAAAATGATTTTAGAATGTCAAAAAAAAGGGTAAACTGATCAAACTGGGTCCAAAGAGTTTGTTTTGTTAAACGAATCATATTGCCATTTGTAAATTATCTTTCATTTTACTTTCTCCAAACTCAGCATTTGTTTTTAAAAAAGTGCAATTAACTGTACGTCTGTGTATTGTTTTACGGTTTTGTTAGAATGTTGTTTTTATTCATATTATACTGTCATGATGTACAAACCTTTCTAATTTGCAGTATTTTATTTTAAATCATCACTTTAATTTAATCCCACTATGGCAAAAGTTCCTTATAACAAAGCACAGAATAAAACAACCAAATCGGTTCTCTGTAGTTGACCAGACAGAATATTGCTAAAAAATATATTTTAACACTTAGACCTTTTGGGCAGCAGGTTATCCTAAAAGGACATTCTGCCACATATTAAACATCAAATTCATTATGTCCATCAGAATAGGCTTGTCACATCAAAATACAGGACACCTGACTTAATTGGAATTCTCACTAAAAGGCTTTGTGATATACATATATATATAAAAAAATGCAACCCCAAAGAAAAAATTACAACATCAAACTCCTTTCTAATCTCACAAATCAAGTCATCTTCAATGTAAACAGTGTGAACATCCACCATTAAGGCTGTGCCTAAACTGAATGTACATCTTGCTGAGTTCTAAAGGCTGACAGGCTAATTCTCTTTGGTTGTTTCTGCATGCTACATTCATTTTTGTGGCTTGAAAACAAGGCGTTATCTCATGCTATTAAGTGGAAGAATGCACAAACAAATTGGTGCAGCCACGTAGGTACAAGAATCAGATGATATCAGACATGATGATTAACTAGATGTTGAAAAATGGTACAACACAGTTGTAAACAAATAGCTCTGAATCCATATTTTTGGATTTGCTGAAAACAGCTTTGCCAAGGAGTCTCTCATATTCGTTCAGGAACATTCAGATGCGATAACCCACACTCAATGCATTTGGTTACGTTTCTGTCTCCCTCCAGCAGACCAAAACTGCTTCTAGTTCCTGATTAAATCTCCAACTCCATTGGCTCATGAAGCTCATACTGGGCCTAATGGACCAAATGCAGCTTGCCTCTGGGATTGCTTGTCTTCAATGACAACAATAAACCCCACTCTGATCCAAGAAGCAGGACTCTTCCTTATGATGTTAAAATGCTGATGAGGCTCACTTCTCACGTGGCAGTCGGACATGGCGCACCACTTTTTCTCATAAACAGCCCTCATGGTCTTCTCAATCTGTTTGAGGAACACCTGTGGTATTCTTCCACAAAGGGTGTTAACTGTGTCTAGAAACTTAGTTTGAAGAGGGTGAAACAAAGACTGGAACATGTTCTCCTCAAAGGGATACTGAAAGAGAAGATAAAATACATGTTTGAGGAACTGCTTTGGTATAATTATATTAGGGCTTCAGGATTTGGGGAAAATGTCATATTGCGATTGTTGAGGTCAATATTGCATGAAATGGTTTCATGAGTCAAATTGCTGAAATGTTCATTTCTCAACTCAAACTAGCAACAACAACTACATGCACAGTGTTTTCAAATTAAAATAATATTTTTTACTAAATTAAATAGTGGCATGTTTGCATTACTGCAAACTAGTTATTGTCTCAATAGTACAATATTATAAAATAAAAGTCATATTTACCTGTGCCCTTACTGTTCAAAGAGTAGGACATATACACAAATTGAAGTTATCAAACAGTCTGCATAGAATACAGATGCTGCGTTGATTGTGTTAAATATTTTACCAAATTTATTTATTCCATAAAATCGCAGCATTTTTGCATCATGTAACCGCATAGGGTTGAAATCGCAATTGTGATATGATTAATCATGCAGCACTAATATATATATATAGTAAGATTTCTTTTAAGAAATTAATATTTGTTATTTAGCATGGATGCATTAAATCGCTCAAAGTGAGTTAAGACATTTAAAATAAATGCTGTTCTATTTAAAATAAATGTTTCCATAAAATATTAAGCAATTATTAATCAGCAAATATTTAACTGTTTGTAACATTGATGATAATAAGAAATGTTTTGTGAGCACCAAATCAGCATATTAGAATCATTTCTGGAGGATCACTGGAGTAGTTGCTACTGAAAATTCAGTTTTTGCCATCACATGAATAATTACATTTAAGAATGAATGAAAATAGACAAGGTTTTTTTATTATAATAATATTTTGCAATAATATGCTTTTATTGTATTTTTGATGTAGCCAGGATGAGATGCATAAGATGCTCCTTTTAAAAAATAAATCTAAGCGAGTCAACATTTTTGAATAGTAGTGTACATATATAATTATCATGAATCTGACAGCCATTCTATTAGTTCTATCATATAAACGTCTCCTGAAATTATCTCACCTCACGTATGGCATCGTAAACCACTCTAAATGCGGGCTGCTTGTCGTCATGGTACACTCCACGGTTACCATGAAGAATAGACACTCCCTCCTCTTCACCAGCTTTGCAATTGCTTCCGTACATGCAATGATCTGGCCTGTAGTTCCACTGGCACGGAAATACGTACAGACACTCTGTAGACACAAAGAAAAATATTTTATCCAAACTGCAAATAGCATAGCTACGCAGCACTTGTGCAGAGAATCTTCATTTGTCTTCTATTTGTTGGTGTTTGTAATGCTAGTCTTTTGGGCCTATACCATTACAGTTGTCAGACAAGGATTACCCTTGCCAAATGTCTCACCAATTTAGAAACTTTAATTACTGCACCTGTCAGTATCTGTCACACCTGTTCCAGTCAAGAGACGTGTTAATCTACACAAAAGGGTCTTATCTCTATAAAACCCAGATAAAACGACAACATTCAGGAGGGTGAGGAAAAGAGACTTAATTTATTTTTTTATTTTTTTCTGGGAAGAGTACAAATGGAAAGGTGCACAAGCTCTGCACAAGAAACAACAATCAGAGTTGGAGAGTTTAGTTGTCTGTACATGATAAAAACCCTCAAGGCTTCACAAGAAGAATAACAGCTTTTCCATTTGGATTTAAGCCTCCAGCAAACAACACAATTAAACTAGTGCTGTAACAAAGTATAGTGCAAATCAACAAAAATGAAGAAAGTAGACAGGTTTATGACAGTTTAAATGATGCACCGAATAACTTTCCCTTACTTTTTTCTGTGCCAGTGTAACATTCAGTGATGGAATCATATATGCTAATATCATAATACTTATTAAAGAGGCTATATGGAACTTTTCCCCAAAATAAACTTAACAAAATCCGTTTTATTTTACCATTTATGAATCAAACATCTCCTGATGAGCATACTGACACCTTGTCCGTGCACAGTGGGTGCATCTATTCGCCTGTATCCTATTTTTAATATTTTCTTTCGGGTCCGAATTTTCCCGCGTTGTCTGCGGATGTGACGTCAAGCGCGTTCATGTTATACGTTTCCGATCACTCTGCTAACACCGCTAGTCAGCAAGTAGCCTACACTCGAGTCGCAAGCAGAACACTTATCTCAAACAATATATGTATTTGACTGTTCTTACCTCTGTAAACATAATGCTGACCTCCATGTAGCGGATGACGTGTGCACTGTGCACGTACGAGTGCGCGCGGCGAGCAGAAAGGGAGAGCAGTTCTGTTTTTGGGCCACATGGTGTCAGTCGCGAGTTTAAATTTTAGGAAAACGCATGTAGCCTCTTTAACACCAGAGTAATATATGTACGCCATAGTATGTACCAGCTAAAATGTATAGTACTATCACCTTACATGTCTAAAAACATGGTAAAACCTAATTATTTTGACATGCACCAATGCAAGATACTACTTTAACGATATAATTAATAAATGTGACTTTGAAGCATACTGTAAGTGTAGTACTAAAAACAAGTTATCTATATCTCTGTATTTTACAAAATACTTTAACCCTTTGATGCGCTAGCTATGTATACCCCTTCTAATGCACAACATGGGTCTAAAAAGACCCATATTCATTTCCAATGTTATTTATAGGGCCCTATAATTTCTGCGATCACGGAATAAAACAACTAAAATAACAGTAAAGGGTAAAAAAAAAATGAATTCCCAAAAATTAAAACGGAAAAAAACAGAGTTTGCAAAAATTAAAACGGAAAAAATGGAATTTGGGAAAGAATAAAACGGATTTTATAGGGCCCTATATTTAATGCATGGCTTGGCATTCGTTTGTTTCATCTTTTGAAGTCACTTTATTTGAGCATTTAATATTTCATGATCTTGGAATATTCCAAATGTCTTGTTTTCAATTATCACAAATTCATATTTTAATATTTCCTAGGTTTTGTGTTAATACATCAAGTTTCCACACATGGGTCTAAAATGACCCATCTATGCAAGCGCGATAAAACAAAAGAATAAAGAAATCTTTTTGTTAAAATAGCCAATATCACAGTTGTTTAGATCAACACATTTACTGTAACACTTGAAATATGTTTATTGGCCACTTTGTCTAACACGCATATAAACTATAACACTGAAATTATCCCCACCACCAATGATCTCCCCACCACAAATGTGCAGCATCCACCCAGATGATTTTGAAATGTGTGGCAGGTGAATAGTTTTCTGCAGTAAATATATTTATACTATTTATAAATATCAAAGTTCCTATATGGGTAATTTTTGACCCATGTGTGTAAAATTGATGTAGAAATACAAAAAACGTGTTTGTTTATAGAGTAAGAAAGAAAAAAAAAATACATATAATGATTTGTGGAAATCAAAAACAAGATACTTAATGAATACCTGGATTAATAAATGATAAAATACATTTATTTCAAATATTCAGCAAAGAAACATGATTTCTTGCAAAGATGTAGAAAATGAAAACTCAGTCGGGTCTATTTAGACCCATATTGTGCATCAAAGGGTTAAGAGCTTCAAACTAGAATACCATGGTATTGACATGGCACATATCCAAAAAACCTGGTTTTAATACAGTGCATGTCCAAAAATCAAGTTATTTTGATACATACCATTGTATTTACAACATATTTCAATAGTACATGTCCATAAAAACATAATTTTTTGCTTGTGTTGTCTAATCTTACTCATTATAATCAGGTATATATTTGTGCAAGCATATCTTTGTACCTGGATTGTAGTGGAAGATGATGTTGAGGAGGTCTTGGTCTCCCCATGTGATGTGGTTCTTGTATTTCTGATAGAGAGGGTGTAGCAGATTTTCCCACGACAGACCGCTGGCGATCATGCTGTTCTGTAAAATCAATAGTGGCAGGTTATTTTCCTCAACAGTGAGTCTGGCAGACACTTTTCAGACAGCTGTTGATATGGAAATTTTTTTCAGAAGAAGAAATGTTCTTTTTGTCCTCCCAGACAGCCTTGAAAATGTGCTTGGGTTGGAAATTACAGTTCTAGCTGAGTTACAGAAATATGCTAATCCAGACTGCTGTCACCCACTCTCGCTCTCTCAACGGATGGCAATCAGTAGACTTCCATCACTGCCTATGTAAAAACAGCCTGAGGTTAAACGGGTTTAAATCTGCAAAGAAACCGCAGAAAATATGTGAACACCAAAGCCCAGTGCCAAGATGAATAAACTAAATAAGGAAAACACTGGCAATATCTAGTAATAACCTAGCACTCTAAGAAATCTAAAATGTTTGCGTTAATTATTTTAGGTTTGTAATACGTGTATAAATCAGAATGTATTTAATAGACATGCACATATATTCAAATTCTGGCTGATACTGATAAGCTGACAATCATTTTCAAGTTATAGTAGATAACTGATAAATGACAGATATGTAATTTTTTTATGTTAAATTCAAAATAAACAACTAAAAACTTAAATTATTCATTTTAAATGCTATAATTAAAGAGAATTTAGGCATCACATTATAATGTACAGAATGAAGATCAATTGATTTGCCAAAGATTATATTTTAAATTAGTGCTTTTAAAGGGATACTACACTTTTTTTTGGAAATAGGCTCATTTTACAACTCCCTCAGAGTTAAACATTTGGGTTTTACCATTTTCGCAATCCATTCAGCCAATTTTCTGATATTTAGACAAATATTTATCAGTAACCAGACAGTTTCTGGTTCCATTGACTTCCAAAGTAGGAAAAATCTATACTATGAAAGTCAATGAGACCAGAAACTGTCTGGTTACTGATTCTTCTAAATATCAGAAAATCGCCTGAATGGGTTCGAAAATGGTAAAACCCAACTGTTTAACTCTGAGGGAGTTGTAAAAACAGCTATGTGGACCACTGATAGTTCACCATAAGCAGAGCAAAACAATGACCAACGTCAAGTCAATTGTATTGTTACTTACCCTGAACAGAGTGCTACGAATCCGCGTGAGGTTCATTAGCATGACCCCTGAATTGACCCCCGTAACTCCATAATAGGGTGCCTTGCGAAGCGACTATACCAGCCGATCTTGGGGATCTCGTGCTCTGGGGCCATGGCAGCTAGCTGAGTGCTGTTGAAAGCCTTCAGAAACTTCCAGATATCATCCATAGGGCGGAGAAACAGAACATCTGTGTCCACGTACAACAGCGAGTCCACGTCCTTTAGGATTACCTGATATCAGAAGAAATACCTGGTTACAGTCAGTGTGGTGAGATGGAAAACACAAACAAATGAAAAAAAAAAAAAAAACTTAAGCAG
Source organism: Hybognathus amarus (assembly GCA_030378365.1). Classification (NCBI taxonomy): domain Eukaryota; kingdom Metazoa; phylum Chordata; class Actinopteri; order Cypriniformes; family Leuciscidae; genus Hybognathus; species Hybognathus amarus. Next base: position 168,668 of record JAQIUQ010001400.1, on the reverse strand, counting down.
CAGGAACCTACAGGAAGAAACAGCCTCTGGGCAGCACAAGGCTTGAAGAGTTTCTTCCATTCATCTGCATTCCCCACAGAGAAGGTGATTGGATATATGCTGTAGTGAAACCTGGAGGACACCGTCTGAGGCCACACACTGAACTGTGAGAAGAAATTGAAAGAATCAGTCAATATCAGCATAGAGAAGTGACAGAAGAAACCTGTACCAATCCTTCAAAAGAGCAACATTGTGTATGTTCTGTAAGATTTGTGATTCATAGAATGTAATTTAAAAGCCCTGAAGTGATCTACCCATAGTGGTATACCTTGTTTTAACTAAGTAGGACATGGCATGTGTTACTCACTGTTTCACAGACGAGGCTTAAGCCTAGTCCTAGACTAAAATGCATGTTTGGGTGGTTTTAACCAACGCATTCTCATCTCAAGGCATTATATACTGACGCTTTTGACAATGCGTATACATCCAACGCACATGGCACCCTTTAGCATCAATATAACACGCTTCAGTTATGGGTAGGTTTAGGTCTGGAGTAGGGTTGGGGTTAGACCACTGAGGAGGCGCCTTCGGGCCCATATATATACCCGAGTCTCATATTGATGCCAAAGGGTGCCATGTGCGTTGGATGTATACGCATTGTCAAAAGAGCCAGTATATGACGCCTTGGGATGAGAACAGGCAGTTTTAACTGAAAGCAACTTCTTATGACATATCTTAAAATATGTCAGTATCACTGTTTTGGTAATGCTTTTGCTACTTAAATGTCCTAATTGAACTAAAGCCTAATTCTGACTTAATCTAAAGCCCTGTCTGTGAAACCAGGCTTTAATATCTTAAGGATCAATTTGCCCACCATCAGCTTTTGCACAAACCTATGTCATTTATGCTTTAATGCTGACAAGGGCAACAAATTTAGCTTCTTAGTTTTTGTTGATGTTGCATTTTTTACATTTATGTTTAGAGATAAGGGATTATAACACTAAGGGAGATGTATGACCCCTTTGGTTCATGCAAGTTTGAAAGTGACAACCCCAATTGTTTTTTTGTTTTTGTTTTTACAATGCCAACAAAAAGATACTTTTTATTATTAATCGCCATAAACTTCACAGTCAAAGCAATATGTAAATTTATTCAGAATAGAAAAACTGATCATTTTCAAAATGCCTTACCACTCTAACACACGGTACAGAGGCTTTGAATCAGGACTTGGGTTCTTCTTTTGCCTCCACATCATGCATTAAAATCATTTATTGCACTGATAGCCGTGGATTATCCCTTACTTATTATTAGCCATAATACCACCAAGGGATCTTAAACCTGACAGTATTTTCTTGTAAATTCGACTGTGTAAATTTATTTAGATGCATGTCAGCAACAAAAGTTATGAAAGCCATTTTTTTCCTTTTCTTATACATGTCAAAAAAATCTACTTGGATTTTAGCTTCGTTTTTTCCAGCCACCCAGAAAAGACCTTCAACCCATTTTTGAGTCATAACAAATCAGTGAAGAACCACTGGTTTATAATATCCTGCTGATGGCTAAATAACTACTGCTGAAAAGGCTGCAGAAAAACAGAGGAAATCTTTTGAATAACAAACATGACATTGCATTCCTCCTCATCCCTCTTCAAAGCCTTCAGATCCTTTATCTTCAGCAGTATGCACAGGAATAGATCAAAATCAGCCCAAGGCCAGAGGGCACTTCTCAAAAAGCATCAACTGTCTAAATGTAGAAAACAATGCAGTGCTATTTTCAATAACAGTCCATTTATGGTGAAAAACATTGTAAACGATTAGGACTGTAGAGAAAGACCACTCTACCAGACACCAAACAATGTGTTAAATGGTAAAGAGATCAATAGATGCATGAGGTTTCTCACATTACCCTCCTCACTCAGATTAGCTGTCAGGGTTAGCCTGACATTGTCTGAGGGTTACCACAAAGCCACTAGTACAATACAATTGAAAGTCACAGTTCTGTCAAAGGTCGGTTTAAATACACTGACTGAGAAATCTTAGGTAACAAACTGTATACCTTACTAAGAATGTAAAACACAATCATGATTATAATTACTATAAAATAAATATGATATGAGCAAGAGCTTGTTATTGGAAGTTTGGAAAAGGTCATATTAGTTATGTTGGAGTTGGCATATTACATTTAGAGATTTAAATTTCAAGGAAAAGAATCAGAGTGAAGCAATAGTCCCAAAACATGTGCCAGATTTTTTCGAGCTGCATAGTTAGGGGATGAAACTTTGTCTGAAAGTCAGTTATCCATTGCAATGCTTTCCAGAGAATAAAGATATGCCTTAGATAAGTAAAGACACTCAAACCCCTTGAAAATAAACGTCTGATGAAAACCCCCACATATTTTAGGTCACCAGTCAGCTAGACATTTCAAACAAATTAAAAAAAAAACCTAGTAAAGCTACTACAAAGATGAAATAATCATGGGACATGCTCTCACCCCTTTTTCAAATTGTTCGGCCAGGTCCTCCTCTGCAAAGATGTGAAATTTGATCTTCTTTATGCTGAAGAGCAGTGCAGACTTCACCATGTTGAGCGTTTCATCGAGACGGTTCCCACAAGCCACCACTGCCAGGTGCATGACCTCCTCTGCTCGTGTGACCTTTGACACAGGGTGCCCCACCACCTCACTCTTCTGCCTAGAGGTAAAGAAAAAAAAACGTAAACCCATACGAACCATGACATCAACAACAAAAAACATCTGGTACAAATCAGCTGGGTCAAACCACGAGACAACATGGTCGTGAAATACTCATTCTGTACACAGTTCCTCTGGCACATGGAATGACTCAAGGGTAAAAAATTCTGAGTCAGAGTCAGATCTGCAACTTGTTCAGAGAGCACACAAGGGTAAGTACATTTAAAAAAAGAGGGAGAAAAATGCATTTTTGGCCTTACAAATGTGAGACGAAGGTTGGATTCACCATAGTTAGCATATTATAAGCGTTTATTTTTTAGACCTAACGGGATGGTTTTCGCATGAAATTGCATACATGCATCATGCGTCCAAGCGGGTCTTGTCATAGGGCTGTGAAACGATTAATCGTGATTAATCACATCCAAAATAAAAGTTTGTGTTTACATAATATATTTGTGTGTAGTGTGTATAATTATTTTATATATATAAATACACACATATGCATGTATATATTTAAGAAAAATTTGTAATTAATTTATCAAATATTTATATTTATGTATAATATTAATTTTGTATAAATATATATAATGTATTATTTCTTAAATATATACATGCATATGTGTGTATTTATATATACAAAATATTTATACACACTACACACACATATTATGTAAACACAAACTTTTATTTTGGATACGATTTATCGCGATTAATCGTTTTCACAGCCATACTTGTCAAATCCGTAAATAGAGAAAAATGGCGATTTTGATGCGTGTATGGTGTGCGAGTGGCATAGGTTAGTGGTCACAACGAGTGAGGAAGGTTGACATGGAGCAGCTAAATGTCAAAATGTTTTATAAGAAACGCTGAACAGTGGAGCGTCTGCTGGCAAAAAGAGAACGTGACAGAGCTCGTAATATAACGAGAATCAAAATTGGCTAGGCTTTTTGGAGATGGCAAGAGCTGGGGGATATGAAAAGTTGTAAAAACAATGCGGATATGGCGTTATTATTACTCAACAGGTGAGTAAGGTATTTTATTGATCAATGATCAGATAAACTGCCTACTCTCTATCAGAAACATTATCTATTTTGAAGGGTCATTTCATTATGGTTAATGGGTATAGCCACACTTCTGTCTTCAGCTAGTCAGCTTGAGATCTCATCCATCCAAATTGGTTATATCTCTTAAATCAAGTAGTGAATGTTATATGTTAAACAGTAGGTTAACCATATTCATTCGCAGTCATGCAGAGCTAAAGCACAACCAAAACGATGTTCCTCCACAAAAATGCATGCAGTTTTTTTATCGCTAGAGTGCTAAAAGTTACATAGTGTGCCTTTAAAGCGCCACGTTTTTAGAATGGCATGTCATGCATGATGAGATTATTCAAAATACATGAACACACCGGTCAAAGACGTCCGTCTAGCACATTTACATTTGTAATGCAAAAACGTGTTCTGTGTGAAGTGGCCCAGACAGTCTGCAAAATATGTCTTGGTCGGCTCCAAACAAGGTGCGATGAAAACTGTTAATCAATATGGAAAAAAATATAGTGAGCATTTTTTTTTTGCCATATCGCCCAGCCCGACTTTGAAAGGCAATAGGAGATATTAAACATGTAAATGAGTAGCACTCTTGCTCGTCATGACTTAAGTGACCCGGACAGCCGTGCTTCACTTTGAATACACATTTCCTTGTCTTGAAGTCTCTAACAAAATTGTTATTAGTGTGGTGTTTGCTTTTGTGATTCATGTTGAGTTCTCCATCACTCCAGGGAAGTAAGCTCTCTAACCCTTTAAGCTCTACCCAAGAGATGACCTCTGGGAAAAAAAGTCCTTCGTTTATCCAAAGCTTTGGAGGAGGAAACAAATTCATACCGCAAGAGAAAGCATGCAGCCCTTCAGACAGACATCAAAGAGCTTCCATTAAGCCAAGGACGTGCAAAACACTCTTGCTCTCTTTTCAACTCGACCGCAGACCTTGATATGATGTAAAATAAAGAAAAGGAGAAACATGGAACAACTTGGGGTTTGACAACAGGGAAGCATGGATATTTCACACCTGAAAGTTAATTCTCTGATTTTCTGCCTATTATAGATTATAGACTTTGAAGGCTGCGGTTTCCTGTGGAAAATGCTTCTCTTTTTTACACCACTGAAAATTAGGCAACAGGAATTGCAGTCAAATGGTCTGATTGAATGATATCAATCAATTTATTCTTTTTTCATTTTTTAATCATAGATTTTGTCTAGTAAGGCATTTAAATCTGGTACCTTTTTGAATCAACATGAAATGTTCACAGGCTCTGACTGATCTTTTAAAAATTCTTGCAGTCTGTGTGGAAACATCCTGGAAACATTTAGACTGCAGGCGGAATTAAATAGTGCACTCCTATAGAGCAAAAGTTAATGCTGACACTGATGTTCCTTTCTGAGCGATACAATTTATTGTGGACAACATGAAATCGACTTAAGTGATCCAAGAATGAAAAAATAGGTGGACTTTTATTTGTGTTTCCTACTCTAACTTATGAGAGTATCTCTTACTTTAGCTTCTTTTAGATCATTATTGATTATTTGTGTGAATCACTCTTAAAACTGAATTCAAACAGATGCATTCAATTTAAGTTTTAAAGATTTATGGAAGAATGCTTTAAAAAAGATAGACACAGAAAGTGCTCTATTGTACACCTGAAGACTCTCTGATCTAGTTAAAGAAATCAACATTGATTGGATACATTGCTCAATGCTGCAAAAACATGTTGTAAATATAAATATTCTGATGTTTTTAAGACCCAACACAAATACACACTTCAGTGTTTGCCACATCTGTTTTGCCAATATGATATTACTACAGTATTGAAGTTCAGGAATAGATTAAGGACAATGATTCTCCACAATCATATTTGTCAGAATAGACTTAAAGGTGGGGTATAAATATTTGAAACTCACTTTCTTGAAAGTTGTTCGGACCAATACAACAACAAACGTGTAGCTAATCAACATTCAGGAGGAGAGAGAACGAGCAAGAGGGAGATTTTAAGACTGTAGAAAGAGAGTTGGCTGAGAGACATTACAAAAGAAAAAAGCTTGTTAAAGTATTACTGGAAAATTAAGGGTTATGAATATGATCAGGAAGAGATTTAAGAGTCGTGTTAAATATTAGAAAAAGCTTTCCGACGCTGAGTTTGCTTTGATTCGACTCCACATGTGCGCACACACTGGTTGAGTGTCATTGTTTATCTGGAGCTGCTGTGCTGTTGGCAACTAACAACAAACTCTTGTTTGTATTTACTCTTGTGCATGCATGTTACATTTTTGGTGCTCCTTTGTCATTCGTCATCATCTTCACTTTATTTTTCATAAGGCATTATTTTTTTGTGCTTCTGCTATGATGAAAAGACATCCACTATAGCATTGCATGTGTAATGGAGACTAGTGAGAGTTGTGCAGGCTTATGACTGCTAGAGAATTTGGTGTTTACTGTTTAACGTCCTTGGTAGCGCACCCGCCTTGCATGCCAACAGATCGGGGTTCTAGACCGATTCAGAGCAGGATGGTTAGGATTGAAGGAGGGTGAGCTTTGGAGGTGGAGCAATGAAGAGAGGGATTTTTGTTTTTGTTTCCATGTTGAACTGTTTTATGTGCTTACTTTATCCACTTAGGATTGTATTATCATGGAAACACGTTCATGAAGTTTCTGGAGTTTGCGTTGGGGTTTGGAATGAACTACAAGCTGGTCTCTTTGAATCCATTTTCTACTTTTGTCGAAAGTTGACTAAAGTTTTGTCGCTCGAAGTTGTCTTCTCTGAAACGGAGAATGGCGGCGAATACACAAACCTGCCAGACATAGCCAGGTGAACGTGAACGCGCATGACGTCACGCCCAGTCTCAAATTCCGTCCCGAATCACTCTTCTTTATTTTACTGTACAGGATTATAGAGGCAATCGCAGTGATCAGAGAAGGGCCCATTCAGCCCATTAGGCAATTGTTGAAGCATGTATGGGTTAGAAAAACGGGTATTTTTAACATGAAATGTTGCCCAGTGCACCTTTAAATAAGATAAACAGAAATAGTATATATTTTTCTTAAATTTATTTATTTTCCTTTCCAATAGGATTTGGAAATCGAAATGATGCTGCACTTCACACTGGATTGTGGAAGCTTTAGTGCATCTTTGTGCATCTTGCAGTCCCTAATCTAATCTTGAACAAAACAATGAAAAACATCAGAGAGATACAAAAAAAAAAACATATCAGAACAAATACGCTGTCTGATTTAAGCCAAGCCCTTATGGCTGCGTGTATGGAATTCAGCCAGTGCTTTTCTTATTGCTATTCATCGCACTCCATAATCTATAAAACCAAATCCTTTGCACTTTTCCCCTCTTCAGAATGTCTGTATACCAGGTTTTCAGTGGCACCTTGAATTTAAAACTTGAAGTGAAACGTTAGTGTTATTGCTTCAGGTTAGAAGATAAAGACTGCAGAGGAGGAATCAGACTCATTGGGAGGAACGAATGGCAATGGAGAGATAAAAGAGGCTATAGAGAGAGACGCACACACACACAAATGGAGGGCTCTTAGTCTTCCTCCATGACATGTTTATGGCTTTATATAATGTAGCTGCCATGCAGCAGTTGCCTCTAGTTATACCTGCATTACTGATGACAGAGCAAGCTATTCGTTTGACAGTTAGTAGACATTTATTCCTAGGTGCGAGCAAAAACGGGTAGAGTGGTGTTTTGTGATTCTGGCAGAGAAAGGTGTTATGAGCACCCAGCTTTCCAGTAATGCAGGTTATTTTGGGAAAGGGTGTGAAAGAAACATCAATGTACTGCAAGTTTACTTCATTTTAATTAATTATCCTAAAAGAACAGCTCACCCAAAAATGAAAAGTCTGTCATTATTTACTCACCATCGTGTCAATCCAAACCTGCATGAGTTTTTTTGTTCTTTAAAGCAATGTTTTGAAAAAGTATTTTTTGGGTGCAAATGTTCAACTTAAACAGTTCAACAAAAGAATGCTGCAGTGATTACTTTTGTAATATTTTTATAGGCCAACAGGGAAGTTAGCGTCACCCTGGTTCCCTCAACAAACACTTTTCCATTGGTTTTTCCATTGGCTTTTGCATCATTGCAGCAAATGAGCTTTGTAACCAACAACAGTTTATGATTCTTACATGTTTTATCATGATAATCTTCACTAATGAACCCATTTCATTAATTTTGAAGCCTAAAAAGCTTAAGTAGGCTATAAACGAACGTCACTACCATAGCTTACGACAGCTTAAATCTTTATTTTAAAGCGTTTTCCCCAAAAAGGTTGAGTTAAATTGCAAGAGCATCATTATAAAGTATACTAGTGAGTGTTTTCCTGTTCAGCATGATGACGTTTAATGTCGATAGAGTGAAACATGAAAATATATCTTGCGCTTGTTTAACCACAGACCTTATTTTAGGCATTTGACCAAAAAACCCATTGACTTTGGAAAGAAGGAAACGAAAGTACTAAAATGCTAACTCATTTCCGGGTTGTGGCCAACAAAAATGTCATACCTGCAAGACTATATTCTTAAAAATATTTGAGGTTGAATACACTTTTCGTTGATATAATACAACAATAAAACAGAAAAAAGGGTCTTGGATGAAAAGGTTTGTGTTTGTTAGAGCCCTCAGGACAAAACAAACCCGTCGGGCCCCCTGAACGTGATGAAACGTATCATCAGGGACACATTTGTCTGTTTTGCAACAGTGAGGCAGGAAGCACGTCTGGAGGATGCGCTTGAAAAAGAAAAAACTCATGCGGAAGAGTTAATCACTTCTAAATAAAACAACAGGTCAAACGGGATGAGATGGCTTTGCCCCTCCCCCTTCCTCTGCAGAGATGGATAGGGAGCGAGGAATTAAACACATAGAGCGTTTTCCAAATCACAACCTCTCATCTCTCCCGCTTGTACGGCGAATCTGCTTAACTAATTTCCCCGCTTTTGCATTGGCCCGTTGCATTGTGGGTTTATCAGCAGAGAGCAGTCACAGGGGTGTGGACACGAAGACGGATCACTGCTGGAAACCCAACAGGAGGGTCAAAGGGTTGAGATATCTCACAACTCCAATTAGTGGCGTTTATGTGAAGCTGTCAGAGGGGTGATAACATATGCTTGCTGAAAGAAGGCAAGCAATGAATATTAAACTCATCCTCACTGCAGAATTGATTTTACACTATCAAAAAAGGCATCCATAATAGTTCGCCTACCTTGCATCATCGATTTTACACTATCAAAATACTGACACAAATGAACCAATCTCCAGTTCACCTAAAAGATAAATGTGACAGCTCCTTTTAATTATGTCTCAGAAAGGGCGGATCATCTTGATGAATAAACTGACTCCATCCTCGAGTCACACGGGACTGTGTGCACTCGCTCAGTGCAACCAATCATTGATTTTGTCCTCCACTGGTTGAGTGAGACCCTTTGGGAACGAGGCAACTGCATTCAAGGTGACCTTTTTAATGAAGTCATAATTAAAATACATTTGAGATAATCATGGTGCGCACAGGGAGCTCTTAGACTTGCGTTGCACTTGCAGAATGTGCAATGCACACTGGTCTCTGGTAAGATTTAAGACATTAGTGTACAGTAATCTGGATGTAGACAATGCAAAAATTGTGTCATGCATGATTTCCTCTTTGTTACATTAAGAAACAAGATTGCAGCTCAAGAACATTCTTGCTACAATCTCCATTATCACAGCAGCAGGCTTTTGACAAGAATGTCTGGTTGGATTTGCTGTGTTGACATTCAGGAAAAGACCAATGATTTATGGGTTGTTGTTATTATATCATGCATTTGCATTGATTTGCAGTGGCTGAGTGGCATAATGCTCTTGAGAATCAAACTAATGCATCAACAAAGTGCAAAAATAAAAGTACATGCATCAACTTTAATTGAAGAAAAAACATGCATTATATTATACTATATTACATTATATTCTATTATATCACATTTTATTCAAAACGTCTTGAAAACATCTTGACAACTTGAAACACATATTTATTCGTTCTCTTTTGGATCAAACTAGTTCTTGATCATCAATAATGTTGCACTTGAAGAATTTCCTACCGAGTCTTTGCGATGACAATCCCTCCTCCTCTACCTGCTCAACTTCGGCTCTTTGCCGATTAGCCTCGGTGGTTTTTGCGGATTTTCTGGGTTTTGTTTCGATTCTTTCGCGGCAAGCAAAATCCGCGACATGATTGAAGGATTGAATATGTTTTTCTTTCGCAACTTCTTTACAGCGGCGGCTCGTCCGCAGCGTTCCCCCCGAAAAAGTACAAAAGTAGGAAAACTCCAAAGCAAACCACGATCGCCGCGATCTTGCTGTAGATTCTCATGGTAAAAAAGTGCTCTGTTCGCGTGGAAATGTCTCAACCATGACTCTGGTGGTTAAAACATGGGGACATATTTGTAGTGTGCAGCCATACTTCTTCTATTTGTACTGATGATGAATGAAGACGATGCTGCTCAGCTTAGCGCCGATATCACACACGTATATGAATCTCTGAAAGGCGGACCTTACACTCCTTACCGTAACACTTATAATAGCCTACTTATGTCGCAAATGTAATACGTGTAATGCTGCCGCAGGTAGAATAAACTGGCTGTTAGCACTAACATTCCCCTATTTGGTTAATGTTTTAAAGGAAATGTTCAAAGAGATGTTTTAAGGATGTTTTCTCGTTTCAAATAATGTTTCTATAAGGTTAAATGTAAAGTTTGTAAACTTAATATGTAACGTTTTAACTGTAACAGTAGGTGACCATATTTTGATTACCAAAAACCAGGACACTCTGCCCAAGCAAACAGATAGGCCTACTCAAATGATATTCGAAGTTTACTCAAAGATACCTTATTAATTTCAGTACATTTAAAGTAGGTTATGCCTCCTCTGTATGGATAGAAAATGGTTATATTGTTATATGAAAACAGGACAGTTGGTCACATAACATTTGGGGATGTTTTGGGAAAGTTGTTGAGGTAAAAGATTAGCCTATACAATGTTCCATAATAACAAAGGAGGAACATTATCAAATCAACGTTCGCAAAATGTTTTGAGGATATCATTGAGGCCTGAGATGACGGAATGTATTTTATAAAACGTTCTTTGTTTGTGACGTGTTAAAGCAAGAATGTTATCCTACACATCCAAAACTCCAGAGTTTAACTTAACTCTCCTGGAAGTTAATTTGACTCCACACTAAAGAGTTAAAGTGATCAAATATGAGTGTTAAATGAACACTGAAGAGTCTCTTATTAATCTGGTTCAATTCCGTTACAACAGTCAAACAAAATCTAAAGTTAAAACTGTCAAGAGCCCAACTAAAGCACACACTGATCACCATAATGGTGACTTAAAAATAGTGATTTTCTCCTTCAGTGATTCTGCTTGTTAACATCAGGTGTTTTCAATAATGCTCACTCAATTGATCACTTAATTATCTCATTAACTCACTGGAGTTTTTGCTGTGTTTCTTTCAGGAGAACATTCTGGGAACCAAAATAAAACTACCCTATGAAAACATTAGAACTTTATGGTAATGTTCCCAGAACGTTTTTAGAACAAAACGTTTCTACCTGTCCACAGAACAAAACATTTGAAAAGATAATTGCGACTTTTTATCTAACCATTGCGAGTTTAGGCCTACATCACGTAAAAAGTCATAATTTTTCACAATTAGTCAATCATTTTTATTTGTTTTATTCTGTGACGAAAACTAGCTTCCATACTGTATGAAAAGATATTAAACTTTTTTTTTCTATTTTGTTCATATTCACAATTATATTATTATTATACACATGTCTGGCTGTCAGGCGTATATTAACGCTTTTATTATTGATAATAATTTATACATTTTTGTTATATACATTTTTTTGTATAATCGTATGTGTATTATTGTACGGTGATAGCAAGCAACTGGATTACCGGTACACTTCTAACTTGATCAGTTTCGCAAATAAAAGTAATCTGTTGAAATACATTGTTCCAATTTTGTAATCTGATTAATATTTAATTTTAAATTACATTTATTGCAATATATTCCATCAGCTTTACCATGTGCAGGTAGTATGAGAAACTGAGTGTAATATCGAAGTGAATTTGTAGTCCTCCTTATATGTGCAATTACGGTAAAACATGGCCAACGGAGAAAGCAGGAAGTACTGAAGCTGGCCATGTGTTGTATATGTATTTCTGGTGCTGTTTAGCGCATGGAAGTTTTCACAGACGAGGCGTGAAGGTAATGTTTTGTTAAAATATTTGCCAGTTCCTTATTTTTATCGTACTATATCATTTGAGAACGTTAAAGTCTTAAAGTGCATGGAGCGTGTCCAGCCTGCTTCTTTATGATGGCATAAACATTGGATACACAAACAACACAGGCAGACTTTTGACAGCTGTTTACCTGCAGTGGGCTTTAGTTATCATGTCATATATTATTTAGAGTTTGTTTTCTTAGGTGTGCATCAAATCAGTTTAACGACGTTGGTTACTTGCATGACATATTGATGTTTTCTTTCATTTTAGTCCTCAATATTATCAGACTGTATCTTAACATGGTGAATAACAGTGTTGTGTAAAATTGAAATAGAATAAAGTTTCATTTTAAACCTAATCACATCCAATGTTTATAATGTACTAGTTGGCAAAGGTGTTGTTTTATGTCTCATTGAGTTCAAATCAAATAGCCACAAGGTGGAGTTGTAAGCTGCACTATTCCTTTCTTCATGTAATGACTGCATGTCAAACAGTCAGTGAGTAGAGTAGAATGAAAAATCTGTTCATATCACAGTTCCAGGTAGTTGATTATCTTGTTTAGAAGCAACCTTTAGAGTTTTAACTGTAATTTTTCTAATTTATTAGTTGTTAAAGGTGCTATATGTAACTTTTCTTCTAAAATGAATCCGTTTTTATTGCCTGTGTGAAAGGGTTGTAATCACACATTACAATGATCCACTTGTTGGGTTTTGCTATTACCTTTGAAGCAGTAGCGTAGCCAGAAAAGAGACTTTGGGTGTGCCACATTTATTGTCAGAATGCTTTGCAAAATTATTAACCATAACCATGCCCCACATAACCTTAAAACTATATTAAAATATAACTATACATTACAATCAGGATCATCAACATAAGTTAAAGGGATAGTTCACTTTAAAATGAAAATCTGTCATCCTTTACTCACCTTACTTACTTTTCTGTCTTGTTTCTGCAGTCCATTGCTGTGTGTAATCATGATAACACCAGCCTTTGAACTGAGCCAAGATGCCAATTTCCTTACGCTGATTATTCGTGTACCCTACACCAGAACGTCTGAGTTTGACATCTACATCCAGGAAGAAGATTTGAAGTTCTACGCCAAGCCATACTTTCTCAGGTGACTCACGTTCATGATTGATATTCTGATATGCTACAATACTTAATATAGGATGTTTACAAACAGAGACCCAAAAAAGCATTTGGACTCCTCATCCACACTAAAATAAATTCCATTGCAAGTTCTGATAACATGCCTGGAATAATTTGGAGATGCCACTTGTATTTAAGTTAGATTATTAACAGGAACATATGGGGGGACATGCATATGCATTAGCTGGAACATATGCAAATGGGTGTTGAAGATAAATGTGTATGTATATTATTATGCAATTATGGACATACAATTTTTTTTTTTAAATATTAATTTGTTTGTCGTTACTAATGAATCTTGTTTAATCATCTACCCTGAAGGTTGACTCTGCCTGGGAGGATAGTAGAAGATGGCCGGGAGAAAGCTTCCTTCGATGTCGATAAAGGTAACAATCACTCTTTAGACACATTCTAATCTAAGAAAACCTGCGCTGCTTTTGTTTGCCATCTCAATACCTGACAAGCTTTAGCAGAAGCACCTTTAGAGAAAGGTCCCACTGCTCGGGACACACCAAGCCGATGTCAAAGAACTAGCGGCAGTGAAAGCTGACACTGTTGTCGCCTCTCGTCGGCTGCACTTCGGCCAAAAATCTGCACTTGACCACACTAAAAGGACTAAAGGAGGCTGTCAGTTATCACATGCAGTTCTGTTTTTGTCAGAGGGTATCAATAGTCTATTTTGGTTATTCAAAGTGGGGAAATGAAACTAGGGCTGCAGATATACAAACCGTAAACAGCAGCGCTTGCTTAACATTTTGAAAATGAATCACTTTCTTCATTCCAGCCGGCTCATGTTGTTACGAAAATATTAATGCGTTTGAATGCTCAGGTAGGATGATGTAAAATTATAACAGCCTCCTGCCTGTCTATCTTTACTCGCTTTATTCACTTTCACTTTTATTCGTTTGCTGAGCTGAGCAGCCAATCAGTTCTCTCTCTCACCGACGGCGATTCAAGATGCTCTTGTAGAATATACTATGGAAGTCAATGAGACCAGAAACTGTCTGGTTACAGATATTCTTCTAAAAATCAGAAAATCGGCTGAATGGATTCGAAACGGTAAAACTCGACTGTTTAACTCTGGAGGAGTTGTAAAATGAGCCTATTTTCAAAAAAAGTGGAGTATCCCTTTAAGGAATTTACAGCATCACATTGTTACTTGACTGTCAAGGATTTTTTTTTCTCACATTTTCCATGGAATTGATTGATAGGTTAGTATTTTTTTTTTCTTATACATCCCTTTGATTTGACAATTTTCACAACATTTCAAACTGTCTACCTGCTCTTGAAATCGCATGAAGATTTCCAGTTGCTAAGTAATGGCCACAGGATCGTGTCTTCTTTGTTCGACAGCCAGTGAAAAATTTAGCAGTGGTCTATCACAAAGAACGTCTAATTGCTTTCTGTGTTTACACAGAGAAAATAACACCATTTTAATGTTCCATTAGGGTTGAAAATTATGTTGTTTATTGCGAGATGTCAGACACAGATTTTGAGATTGCAAGCGTTTGGCACATAATGTGTGGAATATAATCCCTCTGCGTTTTTTACCCCTATAATTTCCTGTTTTCATAAGAAAACGCAAAGTCAAAGATCGAAAACCAGTCCGGTGTGATAGTGATTAGTGCTCATATACTCCAGATATCATGCTCATGTGCAAGACAAGGGTTTGGAGTTGTCCCTCGTGTACTCCTCTTTTTATAGTAAGTAAATAATAAAAATCTTTTAAGTAAAAGATAAATGTCATTATAAGTAAATCATACAAATAAAAATGGAAAATGAAAATTCTGCCTTTTACTCATCCTCATGTTGTTTCAAACCTGTATGACTCTTGTTACTCTGTAAAAACACAAAAGAAGATATTTTGAAGAATGTTGGTAACCAAACTGTTTGGTCCCCATTGACTTCCATTGTATAGACAAAAAAACACTAGGGTAAATTTCTCAAAATATCTTACTTTATGTACCAGCGAAAAATAGAATGACATACAGATTTGGAATAACATGAGGATGAGTAAATGATTTTCATTTTTGTGTGAACTATCCCTTTAAGCAGAGAAAGAAGAAATCCCTGTTACCCTGTTTTTTTTTTTTTTTTTTTTTAAATCTGATTTAGCTAGGCAGCTAGCTGGGAGAACAACTAAGACAAGCAACCTGCTTTGAAAAAAAATGTTGTTTTTTCCCCAGCACTGATGAAAGAAAATGTTCCAGTAATGCAGTAATAAAACACAAGTTTAGAACTCTCTCTCTCTCTCTCTCTCTAAGTGTGTGTGGTACTTATCAATCTTTAATTCAGAGAGGAACAGCAGAAGCCGTGCTGTGATTGTGTCTGACCGATCTGCCGTAGTCCCGACATGTCTTTTAATGAGCTGCCTATTAGCGCTTTTAATTATACCTAATGGCCATGGGATCTTCTGCTTGACATCTCATTGGCCTCATTTCAGCGCGTCCTACTTTGATCGACAGCCGGTGAATAATTGAATAGTCTCCTATCATATAGCAACTAATTGCTTTCTATGTTTACATTAGAAATTATAAATCATTTACAAAATTTTAAGGACTACAATCAAGGCAATAATTGTCATTTTAATGGTGATGTGTGTTTTTCAATTTCAAATATTTTTTTTCCTGTCCCAGCTTAATAAGTAGAGATAAGGAAGCCACATGTAATGAAATCACATACAATGGTTGTGTTCCCAGAAAAATGGTGACTGCTTTTAAAGCATTGCTCTGTTTGAGAATCCGACCAGCCCTACATGGCAACAGTGTTAACCAATGGCATAAATTTGGGGCGGGACTATCTGTTCAATCCACCAGTTGAAGTCAGCGAGAGTGTTCACAAGACTTCTTCTGTAGAAAGCAAATATTTTGAAAAATATTGTTTTGGACCCCTTGACTCTTATGGTATGGACAAAAAGAATATCTTATTTTGCGTTTAACAGAGGAAAGAACTGAATATTCATTTTTTTGGGTGAAAAATGTAACTGAAATGATGATGCATCTCTTCTGTTTTGAGTAGGGCTGTCAAACGATTAATCGTGATTAATTGCATCCAAAAATAAAGGTTTGTGTTTACATAATATATGTGGGTGCACTATGTATAATTATTTTTGTATATATATATATATATATATATATATATATATATATATATATATATATATATATATACATGCATGCATGTATATTTAAGAAAATATTATTTATATTACATATTTATATATAATATAAATTATATATAAATCTATATACAGTATATAAATGAAAATATTTCTTAAATATATACAAACATATGTGTGTGTACGTGTATATATATATATATATATATATATATATATATATATATATATATATATATATATATACACACACACACAGTGCACCCACATATATTATGTAAACACAAACTTTTATTTTGGATGCAATTAATCGCGATTAATTGTTTGACAGCCCTAGTTTTGAGACATACATCAAAGTGAAACAAATTATTGAGAAAGAAGTAAGAAATGTATGCCGGGGACTTGATTCAATGGTGATTGGATAGAGAAATTAAGTGATCTATTTTTTTACCTTGTGATTTTTAATTAAAATAAATATCATCTCTCAATGTTCCAGTGAAACAACAGACTTCTCTCTGATGACCTATACCAGACTTCTCCAATCATTTACTTCTGTCGAACCCTTTTCTTACAATTGAATGCATGTTTACATTCAGGTCAGCCTTGAATGTATGTCACAATACAGAAAAAAATGTCTCTTCTTCAAATGCATAGCAACTTTAAGTATGTGTGGACTTTATCAGGTCTCTTCACGCTGCATGTCCCTAAAGAGACGGCCGGACAGCACTTTGAGGGTTTGGAGATGCTCACCAGTCTCCTGGCTCCTAAAGGATCGAGATCAGCCAAACCCCTGGTGGAGGACACAGGTGAGGTTTCATTTTCACTTGGGTATGAAAAGCTGATTGTCTTCTTGTGGCATTTCATTTCATTTCAATTTCTCATTCTGTATTCTCTGAACGCCCTCTGAAGGTGTTCTCTCGGGGGCCTGTGGTGGAGGATGTGAGGAGGATGATGAAGAGGAGGAGTTTGATTGGCAGATAGAACAGGAGATGTACACCGAAACCTCAGCGGAGACGCTGAAAGAATACCACAAGTATGGCTTTGGAAACCTCAGGTCTGGAGTCTTCACTAGACTGCAAGTAAGAACATTTGGTTCTGTAGAGATAAATATGAATAAAGAAATGAAAAATAAATGAGTTTTTTTGTGGACAACCCATTGTTTTGCCAATCAGGAGGAGCTGAATGAGGTGATTGACGTGAAGGATCCCGACAACGCCGCTCCTGAGCTCAGAAGACGCGAATCGACTAGATGCAGAGACTTCAATATTTTGTGCTGACCATTATATGTGAGTCCACCATTCCCCATTCCTGTGTTGAATGTCATCAAATCTGTCAGAACTAAAAAAATAGTACAATGACATGATTTTTTAAAAACATTTCATTCAACATCTCACGCACAACAAAACATCCACTCATCCAGAACTTTGTTTCTTGACCCAATTTGTATTGAGAGTCAGTTTGGTTTATTGACAGGTCTGTTTAATTGATGCAGGGTAAATTTGTATGAGGATGAGGAGGAGATCAGAAACCTGCTGAAGTTTAAACCGTGGTGGAGAGAACTGAGCCCCGACTCTTCAGCAAACTCTGACACCTGTGAGACATTTACCTCCTCTGTTATACTCTCTAAATGTATTTACACATTCTGTGCATAATTACTGCTTTGTCCTGTGTGTCTCTCAGTGGGTCTGTGTAGAGAATTGGGTCGGGTTAACTTGAGGTCGCCAAGTTTAAAATGTATTTCCAGAAGTGCAGTTTCTAGCTCCTACCAGCAGGTGGCGCACCTTTGCTGAAAACTGATCATTCATTTTGTAAGAGACAACTAGCGACAGCGTCGTGTTCACACGTTGCATATGGGGGAGATTGGAAACTATTTGGAGCGTTGTTTTAGCACACTCTCTTTTCGTGATTAGTGTGTCCCCGGCTTTATGTGTGTTTTTGTCGTTGTTTCATAACTGCTGAGTCATATTGATGAGGCTGTGTGTGAGTCACTGAGTTGGTTTATTCAACGAGGCACAAACTACCTCTCAGCCCACTTTTGTGCCCACAAAGAAATGTGCTTTCTTTCCCATTTGTTCTTTCTCTCTCTTTTTTCTTCTTCCTCTTTCCTTAGACCCATAGACAGAACTATAGGTATTGATCTACATTATCTGTCTATAGTTCTATCTGTCTGTCTGTCTATCCATTATTTCCATCTTTTTTTTTCATCTATATGTCTCTATATCTATCATTTACATTCTTATTATCTACCTGTCTGTCTTTTATCAACCTATCATCTCTCTGTCATTAATTAAACTCAAAAGTTTAAGATCGGTAAGATTTTTTATGTTTTTAAAAGAAGTCTCTTCTGCTAACCAAGGCTGCAATTTTTTGATAAAAAATACACAAAAAACACAGTAATATTGTGAAATATTATGACAATTTAAAATGACTTTTTTAATGTTAATATATATATTAAAATGTAATTTATTCCTCTGAAAAAAGCTGAATTTTCAGCATCATTACTCCAGTCTTCAGTGTCACATGATCCTTCACAAATCACTCTAATATGATGATTTTATGCTCCAAAAACATGTATGATTATTATTCATGTTGAAAACAGATTTTTACATTTTTATTTCAGGATTCTTTGATGAATAGAAAGTTCAAAGAACAGGATTTATTTAATTAGAATCTTTTCTAACATTATAAATGTCTTTACTGTAACTTTATCAATGTAACTCATCCTTGATGAATAGAAGTATTGATTTCTTATTGACACCTTTTTTCAGATGAATAAATTACATTTTAATATATATTAACATAAAAAAGTCATTTTAAATTGTCATAATATTTCACAATATTACTGCGTTTTTGTGTATTTTATTTATCAAAAAATTGCAGCATTGGTGAGCAGAAGAGACTTCTTTTAAAAACATAAAAAATCTTACCGATCTTAAACTTTTGACCGGTAGTGTGTATGCATGTATGCATGTATGTATGTATGTATGTATGTATATGTATGTGTATATATATATATATATATATATATATATATATATATATATATATATATATATATATATATATTTCTATTGTCTTTCTTTCTTTATTTCAATCGTTTTGTCTGTCTTTTCTCTTTTTTGGCACAGCTGTTTTAATTTTTCAAATACTGAAATCTGACACGTTTAAAGTTGCATGGATCATTGACGTGTGTGTGATAAAGCGGCACAGACATGGACAGCCGAGAAGTGAACGTGTCCGACACCAGCACGTTCATCACTAGAGCCGTGTGCTAATTCCTTAGTGCCCGTTTACAGTATGAGGAAATTACTCTGAGCTGCAAGCATATGTTGGTGTGGTGTTGGGGAGGGGGGTTATACAGCTGGTCCTATCACAGAAGAAGATGATGATGAGGAGGGATTAAACTGAGAGATGGAGATATATTAAGATATGTTTTCCAAAGCTTTCGGTCTCTGCTGTCAATCAATCAATTAACATTGTTATTAGCTACTAAGGACTTAGATGCTTCTATACACCTTTATTTTTCACTGGTCTCATCAGTACGCTGGATGCATGGGGCAGATTAATTGGTACTAATTGCTTGGACAGACCGTGCTGAACATCTTGACTGAAGTCGCTGCCAAATATCTTCTCCTCGCTGTTTTTGAAGTTTTTTTTTCCTGATTGGATGTGGCTCATTAAGCCATTAAAGGTAATTAGGCTATTTGCTTTTTAGGTATTAGGGTGAGCTGGTTCATTTTTTCAGCTTATTAGCTTAAATGAGAAACAGGTTGGCTTTTTTTCTTTGTAATGGTTTGAGGTCATTGGTTAAATCTCACACAACCAGTCAAGAACATGTCTGGGTCATATTTCACCCAAAAATCAAACAAACTGAATCAATTATATTTTGCTTAAAATAGTCCAGAGTGTGTAGTATTATTGAACTGTAACACCTTTTCATGACTAAGCACATTCGTTAACCAACTCAATGGCACACAATGTATTGTAAATCACACTGTGGAGCGACAGCAGTCTGAGAGCCTGTAATTGGCCAGAGTTACTGAAGAGTGGGCTGAAGTCACATGATCCATGACTAGTCAATTCACAAACTTATCCTTATTCAGTGTGCCCTTTATCTTTGAGCATAGTCACATGGCTAAATTTGGCCAGTCCAATCAAATTGCACCTTTTGTGGATCATTTGCTTTTACAGCATATCTAAAAAGTCTGCCATCTACCCGCCATCATGTTGCCCTAAAACTGTGGTGGAAAATGTCAAATCTGCTGTTGAACAATCTGACCTCTGCTCATGTTTAATTACTCCCAGGACATAATATATTGCTGGAAGAAAGAAACTCAAACATGTTCTTGACAGACTACGTACATTCAAAAATAGCCTTTAATAGTAATAGACTTCTCTTTCTGTGCCACTTTATCTTAATTTGGGAGAAACGTTTCTGCCTGAGATTCTAATTCAAGATTTCTGATGCTAATTTTGTCCTTGTGTCTACTTTCTCCCCTTATTTTGTGTGTGTGTGGTGTACTTGCTTTCCCATGTGTATCGGGTAACTTCACACTCTAGGTCCCAATGGAGATAACAGCCTCACTCTACGTGTATGCATGTAGGCACTTCATTACTTGGCTCCCCATCTCACTCCAATAGCTGTTTGTGTTAGTGATCTGGGCACCTGTGTGGTGTCAGATGTTGTTTTGGCAGATTTTACTATATAAGTGAAGGATAAACCATAAAGTATTCCACAAAAGACATGTCCAGTATTGTCATTTACTCACTCAAAAAGCCTGTTTATGTTCTGTGTATGTTGCTGTGAAAAAGTGAGAATGTCCAGGTTGCTCCTTTTGATACAATAATACTATACATGTAAGTCTTCTGAATTGATTTGTGAGTATCAAGCCAGTATTCATAATTTCAAATGTTCAAATCTGGGACATTCACAGTATATGAGAACTCATTTGTTTGCATACAGCTGGAAATGCAATTTACTCATTGTCATAGAAAAACGAGGAGGAAGAAATGTGGTGAAGAAACGGCACACCTAATTGGTTCTCAGATGTATTGTCAATAGGCCAGCTGTGAAATGAGGCAATATTTTCACTTTGTGTGCACTAACATTCAGCGCATTACAATGATTTCTGAAGGATTATGTGACTGATGACTAGATGCTGAAATTTTCAGCTTTGCCATCACAGAATTGCCATTAAAATAGAAAATGGTTATTTTAATAATACTATTTCTAGTAATATTCACAAAGTATTAAGGAGTAGTTCACTTTTTTAAAAAACTTTTGCTGATAATTTACTCACCCCCATGTCATCCAAGATGTCCATGTCTTTCTTTCTTCAGTCGAAAAGAAATTAAGGTTTTTGATGAAAACATTCCAGGATTTTTCTCCATATAATGGACTTCAATGGGAACCAAACGGTTCAAGGTCCAAATGACAGTTTCAGTGCAAACTGTTCAAAGGGCTTTAAACGATTCTAGGCGATGAATAAGGGTCTTATCAAGCGAAACGATCACGGCATTTAAAAAATAAATAAAGTTTAAGTTGTATAAGCTCAAATTGCGTTGCTCTGTTCTGTGATAACCGTTTGTGACTCTCCTGTTTGAACTCGTTCATCAAATTGAACGAATCTTTTCCAGAGTCAATTCGTTCATTTCGATCGTTGATTGAACCCAATGACACGAAAAAAGATTTGTTCATTTTGATAAACGAGTTCGAACATGAGTCACGAACGCACATCAAGAACACAGAAAGGCGACCATTTGAGCTTATAAAACTTAAACTTTGTTATTTATTTTTTAAATGAGCGATCGTTTCGTTTGATAAGACCCTTATTCATCGTCTGGAATTGTTTAAAGCCCTTTGAACAGTTTGCAGTTTGCACTAAAACTTCTTTTGGACCTTGAACCGTTTGGTTCCCATTGAAGTCCATTATATGGAGAAAAATGCTGGAATGTTTTCATCAAAAATCTTAATTTCTTTTCAACTGAAGAAAAAAAAGACATGGATATCTTGGATGAAATGGGGTGAGTAAATAATCAGTTAAAGTGAACTACTCCTTTAATATTCGCAACCTCTGGTCACCCTTCACTTGTAGAAAAAAAGCTGTGTGACCCTACAGGTTTGTAATCATGGTGAGTAAATTTACTGTTCCTTTGACACATTTTTACATAGAAGGAATGGTTTTGTTATCTTACCATATTGTGTAAGTGCGAAGCGTTATGTTATGCACACACAAAAAAAGAAGAAAACCCATTGAATCTGACAGAATCAGTTTAATATAAGGTAGGGTGACCAACTGTACTGTTTTCCCAGGACATGTACTGTTTTCATTCAACAATATAACAATTTTCTATCCATACAGAGGAGGCATAACCTACTTTAAATGTATTGAAATTAATAAGGTATCTTTGAGTAAACTTCGAGTATCATTTGAGTAGGCCTATCTGTTTGCCAGGCCAAGTGTCCTGGTTTTTGGTAATCAAAATATGGTCACCCTAATATAGAGCGAAGATAAGAGCTAGGGTGGAGCTGAACTCCCTCCTCAGCTCCTGGTTTTGGTCTCACAGGAGTCAGTGTTTTCTGCCAGGCGAAGACAGCTGTGTTCGAGGGTAAATCAGGTAGACAGAGAGAAAGAAAATGGGGGAGCTGTTCAGTCGTCATGTCGCTGGAATCCAGCAGATCCCAACAGAGCCAAAGCTCGACTTTTGCCAGCTCTGGCTTAAAGTGTGTGTGTCTTTATGGACATGCAAGCATGCACACGAGGGGCTCTATCAGGGGCAGCACTGAAGCCAAGGAGAGGGATCACTTTCAGCTGCTACTAAAGTGCTGACTTGCTCTCTCTCCCCCTCTCTCTCTCTCTCGCTGCCCTGCCTTCAACTCTTTCCTCCCTGGTGCAGTATCAAGTCAGTTTAGGGCATCAATCAAGCTGTGTAACTTTGCTCTTCCTGTGCTGTAACTTTACTATGCTTCAAAAGCCTCGTCTCCGACTCTTGATTTAAAAATAATTGCGGCGAACATGCTTTTGTTTCTTAAAGCTCTCCGTGGAGCAGAGGCATCCATCATTCACTGCTGGAGCCCTGCTTTAAACTTGTTTTTCGGGGGGATTTGTCAGAGATTGACTTTGATTGTACTTCCCTGAGATATCTTGATAAACAACACTGAATGTCTGTTTTTCTCTCTTTGCTTTCAGCAATAACTTTCACAGAAGAGGAAAAGGAGCAGATGAGGAAATTCACAAACCGTTCGTACTTACTGGATAAGAAAGCGCGCTTCCACGTCTGGCTGGGTTTGGTGGACATCATTCTGGCGTATGTCTATGATGTGCGCACTACAGAGGGAGAGCACAATGTAAGTGCACGCTTGAATGCCACAGATGACTCTCTCGGCTAGTAAGTGGGTTTGGCGTGCAGGTCTTGGCATTTGCACATGCACTAAAGCTCCAGGAAGTTTATACATTCCTGTAATGTTTTCCAGATAGTGTCTTTGGAGGCCACTGCACATGGTTGTAATTGTAAAAATAAATATGAATAATGTAAAATTGGTGGTTGTGTTTTGAAACACAGTTTCCGAAAGTAATAGAATGTTGCAAGGGATTTTTTTGTTGAAGAGGTCTGTTGGATTGACTCCCAAGCTTTCAACATGTTAAATGTACAGTAGAAATCTGGGCTTCCATTCAATCATAATAGCTAGAGGACATATCACACCGTCTTAAAACATTCTCTTGTCTAAAGTGATAAATCTAGCATTGGAGCTGTGTCTTTGTGGTTAGCGCTTGTTCTCAGCGAGCCATGGTGCTCATGAGTGACGGGAGTTTGAATCCAGCAACATTTCCCATCTTTTCCTTAATTTCTTGTTCTTTCATCACTGTTGACTTTAAAGCTACATTGTGCAACTCTTTTAGTTTATTTGTAGCTAAAAACACTTAGTTCTTTCAAAAATATATTTTCTCATTAATGTATATTTACTTCGTTCAAGTAATAAAGTATTCTCGTGAGAGTATAATATGCTGTTGAAAATACATACGGGTAAAGGGCTCTAATGTCGGTCGCCATGTTGCCCCTCCATCTTGAAAGTACATTAGCCAAAGAGGGACATACCCGTTAATTCAAGCTTCGCCTTTCGCGTTTATGTTTGAGTTAACACTCATGGACGAGGTTGGAACCAGAAGTCATGTTAATCTTGGACTACATTGGCCACCATAGGAGTTAAAACGAAATTGGAATTGAGAGGAACAGAAACTAATATTCACTCAATGGTCATATACCTTTTCACCACTAGATGGGGGTAAAAATCACACATTGTAGCTTTAATGAAAAGTGTCAAAATAGGAATGCGCAATATCAATATTCGGTCCGATATCAATAAGCATATTGATTTTATGGCTCATAATATATAAGGTAACTACATGGGTTAGGTTTAGGGTTCGTGTATAGTTATATACAGTAAAATCAGTAATACTGTGAAATAGTAGAAATAGATGTCAGTGTATTTTGAGCAATGGACAAGATTGTAGCATTTAATTAAAGGGATAGTTCACTTTGAAATTAGTTTTTGACATGTTTTAGCTTATCTCAAGGGCATCCAAGATGTAGGTGTCTTTGTTTCCACAGTATTTTCAATTTTTATATTTTTAGGTCAAACCATCATTTAATGCAGGTTTATGGGGTCCACCTCAAAGAGCATGCACAGAGAAGTCAAAATTAAACATGATTTAATGACTCGTAAATGTAAGTACACATTGATGGCCTAAGGACACGAAACGAGCGGTTTGTGTGAGAAAACGAACAGTATTTATATCGTTTTACCTCTTGTAATCACAGTCACGTCCAACTGATCTGAAGGTAAGGTCGCTTCGGTCTGCGCATGCGCCGGAAGTGATTGCTTGCGTGTGTGACGTCACTCATTGTTTGCACAGAGATTTCGGAAGTTTTATCTTTCACTGTGAAGATCTAAACATATTTAGATATACAGGAAATCGCAATTGAAGATGATTTCGATATATCTAAATATGATTAGTAAAAGGTAAAACTAATATTAAACTTTAATATTGGTACATTGCTAGTCATAGTTAAGGGACAATCTCACTCTACTTGGCCTATCATTGACTTCCATTCATAGGAATGTGAATGCAGAAGACAAGAAAACATAAGCTATTGTGAATTTTGCTGTGTTCCAAAGTTCAAGTTTGGTGAACTCTGCCCTTCAATTTCATTAGATCTTGATCTGATCTGATGATCTGAGTTACCTCTTAGCTGAATTAAAAGAATGCAAATGCAGAAATGCAGCATTACAATAAAGTAGAGTATATTACATATTTTATATTTGTTCATTTATTATATGCTAAATCACATTTTTTAAAGACTGTGGCATCACACTATGGCTGTTGCAGTGTCTGTAGAAATGGTGGCATGCTTAAAGTCTAGTGTGACAGCAGCTTTATGCTAACATGTGACAGGCTTTATATAGTCTGACATCAGTATAGTTCAGTTTTGTATAGTGTGTTGCATCGTTGATGGCAATATTGATCAATGCCATTGTGATTTCCAGGTAGAGTCAGCCTGGACCATCAGGAAGCTCAGCGGTACTCTCAGCTGGCTGGAGGTATGTTAACCATTTAGCAGCATAACAAAACACAACATGGCCTTGAAGGCACGAACAAACAAATGAATAAGCGGTAAGCGTTAACAAGATTTTAACTAACAGGGTTCACATATGTGGAGACTCTGGCTTTCAAAGCTGAGCTTTAGGACTCAACGTCTGCTCTGCCATTCTGCAAATGATTAAATCTGATCTGTTTGTTCAAACAATGTAGTCAATATCCTGTGTATCTACTTCAGTTGCTATAGTAATATTGTAAGCATCAGCACATTGCCAAGAGACTTTCTCATTTTACACGTGAGTAGCTGATAGTGTGGAAAGAAAGGTCGAAAAACATGAACACTTTGCCTCTGCTCATGTCCGTCATGCTGAACTCAAGTGTGTGAGATTTTACACATTCATGAAGATACTGCTGACTTGTTCCTTCATTTCACTATTCCCTATACAGTTTTCACCTATCACTAAACAGTGTTATTGTAAATTAAAAATCATTTTTGGTATGGAATGCAATACAGTCTCAACTTTAGATGACTAAAACTGAAGATCAGACTGAAAAAAAAAAAAAATCAGAAGCACTCACAAAGAAAAGAAAACTGAAAATATATAAATCCATAAATGCTATAATAGTAAATAAACAATACTAAAATAACACTGGTTTATTATACAAGGAATGATAAAGGGAGTGTTCATGGATGCAGCTCTACACAGTATTGCACAGTTTGTATGATGTTACTTGTGCTTAACATTGCAAATTTTACCTGAACAGAAGCTTAAGATAAGGGTATGCAGCATTCTGGTTACATTACATAAGATATTTGTCATCCTATCAACCGCTGCTGATATTAAAATACATGCAGATTATACCACTGTCCATATCTAAGCTCATCCATTTTTTAAAGGCATGTTCTTAACAATTGTCCTACCCAGATGCAAAGTTTCCAGCACCAATTAATTTGTCTAAAATGTGTAACGCAACAAAATATAACCAATCACACAACACCTGATGTGCATTCTGGGTTATATAAGGTACTGCAGAAATTGAAAAAATAAATATTTTAAAGTAGAAAAACAACGAGTACTCGATTACTCCTGCTTATCCCTGATTTGCATAAACTTGCATGTGTGTATAGTGAAATGTAGCAGACAGGCATTTACATTTTCATTATCAGCGTAATCCATCCTGTTTTCAAAGTGGACACCAAAGCGGGGCACAAATTTAACCTTAAACTGCTTGCGTGTGTTTAGCAGAGCTGTACGCTTTGTGTGCGTGTGTGTGCGGGTATCCCGAATCCTGGGGCGGCGGCAGTCCCTAATCCCCCACATTTCCACAGTGAGTGTGACAATGAGGACGAGTAACCTGACACCTCTCCCAGCTCAGCGCGCTGAGAGCCAGCACTCCGCTGCAATACTGATAATGGAAGGGTGGTAATGACATCCTCCAACTGCCTGCTCTCACACACACACAAAACAACACAAACCCTCTGCCCCCTCATTTCCTCTTCCACTCTTTCATTTTTAGTGCTTGTAAGGCAGCTCTATATTGATCTTTCTTAAACATTTGTGTTAGGGTTTTGTCCCAAACCTCTGACCTCTGAAGTATTAAACAGTCCTTTGCACTGACAAAAAATGAGACCATAACTAAATAACCAGTTTTGAATAACACATATTATGATAAAAATCTATTAACATTTTCGTCAACGGATAAAAGCGAGACTTAAGTGTTTGGGAGGGATGATTTGGGAATCTGATGTCCTCATTGGACATCCATTCCTAGAATCGAATTTCCAGTTCCCTTATCTGTGGATGCACACATTTGAATTGTAACGTGCTGATTTATACACCGGGACCTAAGTTGGCATACGCTTGCTGCATGTCTCATTGAACGTTCAAAAATGTAAACGTGTGGGAGAAAGAGTAGAGCAGACAAATGGAATAATCTGAAAAAGTGTGACGACGTGAAAGAGAGCTTCATTCAGTACGCTTTTGGTGTGCGCTCACGGAAAGCCGCCTCGCAGACGTCATCTTTTGCATCTTCCCATGCTTGAACAGACAAATGCATGCCAAAACTGACCTGAGTATTCACTTCAAAGCAGTTGGTTATGTCTTAAAGGTACAATATGTAAGAATTTTGTAATAAAATATCCAAAAATCACTTGCACAGTGTGATATACACTCGCCTAAAGGATTATTAGGGACACCTGTTCAATTTCTCATTAATGCAATTATCTAATCAACCCATCACATGGCAGTTGCTTTAATTCATTTAGGGGTGTGGTCCTGGTCAAGACAATCTCCTGAACTCCAAACTGAATGTCAGAATGGGAAAGAAAGGTGATTTAAGCAATTTTGAGCGTGGAATGGTTGTTGGTGCCAGACGGGCCAGTCTGAGTATTTAACAATCTGCTCAGGGATTTCTAGGGTTTACAAAGAATGGTGGGATAAGGGAAAAACATCCAGTATGCGGCAGTCCTGTGGGCGAAAATGCCTTGCTGATGCAAGAGGGTCAGAGGAGAATGGGCCGACTGATTCAAGCTGATAGAAGAGCAACTTTGACTGAAATAACCACTTGTTACAACCGAGGTATGCAGCAAAGCATTTGTGAAGCCACAACATGCACAACCTTGAGGCTGATGGGCTACAACAGCAGAAGACCCCACCGGGTACCACTCATCTCCACTACAAATAGGAAAAAAAGGGCTACAATTTGCAAGAGCTCACCAAAATTGGACAGTTGAAGACTGGAAAATGTTGCTTGGTGTGAGTCTCGATTTCTGTTGAGACAATCAGATGGCGGAGTTATGGTGAACAAAAAACTACATATTGTGCCTTTAAGTGACATAATCAGATAATGTATTGTATCCGTGCAGTCAGCCTTAAAGTGACAGCAGTCTAAACCTGCAGCTTTCTGTCATTAATGTTAAACAAATAACAAAAGTTCTTGAAGAAAAATTCTTGATTGAAGAACTTTAATATGGATTCATCTATATTTATACAAATATATATGTCTGCTTGAAAGAATGAATGTTGTATGCAAGTTGTTGTAAAGAATGCATAATTCATTGATCTAAAAAGACCATGTTGTTTCTTTATAAGAAGTGGTTTTATTTAATTTTAAGATAAGGACATGTTATATGTGTCAGAGCAGTTAAATCTGTGTCTGCATTGCATGTTCAAACCTTAATATCTTTCATATTAACAGGTTAATGGATGTTTTCTCCAGAAGTATGTTATGAGTTTGGAAATTTTGGAGAAAAGCTTAGTTAATGCATTACAATTCAACTAATCCCATTAGAATTTAGTCGACCATATCGACTGTACGATTTAGTTGACTAAAATCTTATACTTGGTCTACCAAAACTAGACTAAAACTAAAACAATTCGGACGACTAAAATATGATTTTAAACTAAATCAAAATATGCTGTCAAAATTAACACTCGTGTTATAACTTCAGCAATATATTCTGCCTAAACAAAGTACAGACTCTGTTAACTTTGATTTGTAGATCATTTCAGCCTTATGTTTGCTATGTGCTTTTATTTTTATTTCCACAAAGTAGTCTATATGAGCCATTTGAAATCATATGAAAGGCTTGTGAGGAACAGACCATTCTGTCCATGTTATTCACTGAACACTCTTGACAGTTCTCCTTGAGAGTTCATGAAAAGCAGCCAATTAAGAGACAATTCAATGAATTGATTGATCTGGTTCACAAAACCAGGTTGAATTATTTGTTGACAAGTTGGATTTATCTGACTCTTTGGTTCTTACTAGTTTCAGTTTGGTCAATGTAGAAAATGATAGAATTCTGTGTCTCGAATTTTTTTTGAATATAACAATTTGTAAAATAGTTTATCATTATATTTATTAATAATTTTTTACCACGCTGGCATTTATTTTTATTTTCAGTGAATTGTTTCATCCAGTTCACAAAAACATGTGAATGATTAATTCAGTTCTCTTGTATGAAATGGGATGAGTAAATGCTAACAGAACATCATTCAAATATTTGTATAACAAGTTCTGATTGTCTTGCAGTTATTTGCATACTAACTTGTGATTGGTCTAAAACATTTAAAGCCACCTACTGCTACAAACCTCATGTTGCATTATGTGAAGATTCTTATGCACAGCCAGTAAAACTCCAGACACTGCCTCTGGGGCATTTCATTTACACAGAACAATGGCCTGAAACTGAAGCGTCCTAAAACTTCAGTGCTATTCTTCAGCTATCTTGCAAGCACTGGTATTTCCTTCAGGAAATGCTAATGTAGTTTCTCAACACCCTATTATTGTCTCCTCCTCTCTTTCTCTCTCAATCTCCTTCATTTCTCTTCCTCTCCACCCTGTGTTTTGCCTAACCACTGTAAATCCAGTGCTCCTTCAGCCCCCCCTCTTCCTCAGCAGGCTTATTTACACCAGTGTTTAATAGCCTGGGGGAGTGCATGAGCTATGATGACATGCTAGAATGGCTCCGGGTGCATTCTTAACAAGCTGCTGAGAGAATAGCGGAGGGGAGGGAGAGTGGGAGGCTGGAAAACGCAAAAAGAGAAGGAGCGAATAAAGAGAATAAAGACATGTTTTCCCCAAAGCACTTGTCTGTTGATGCTTAGACCACGGAGAACTCTCAGGCAAGCGATTAAACACCGTCTACAATTAAGAACGCCGCTTGCCAAGGTGTTTAAAAGTTGACCTACTATTTACCCTGCTAATAAAATGAGAAGTCGTTGGGAATAATTAGAGCAATTTGCTGTAATTACCAGTGGAGTTAGGAAATGATTGATGTAATATGCCTAGACAGATCTGGAGCAATTTACAGACCGCTTGTGTGTGAATGTGTTACAGACGTATCACTCGGTACAAGATGTGCTGGTGTCTTTCGGCAGGAGGAATTTGTGCTACCCGCTCTTCCGGCATTTCTCCCTGATCACAAGAGCTGTGAGAGACGTCGCTTGCATTTTTCAGTCTGGTGAGTCCTATCCTTCTTTTTATTTTCCCAGTTAAAAACAGACCTCTTAGCCTTTTCCAAGCCACCAAAGGAACGCGTTGAGGGTCAAGACTCAACACATGACCTGGTCCTCACCCTATAAACCCTGCAGTGCTTCCACCTCATTATGAGAATCCCTGCTGCCTATGAAAGCAAGCGTATCTCTTTCAACTTCATATCCCCATAAAGGCAGGTTTCCTCAAATTATCCCATTGGTCGTATGACTTGGTCAAACAAACAACTCTTAAAATCAACATGAAATCAAAAGGAATATATAATAATAGTATAATCATCATAGCATAAAAATCATTTCCCAAAGGGGTGTCACCAATGGACATATCTCAAATGCCTCTGGGCGTAATTGGATAGACCTAAAACAAATCAGAGCGATTATGATGACGTATAAAGAGCAACTTTGTTTGAATAAATGAGCAGACAGTGATAGGCTACTTGCTCTGTTTATTTAAAATTAACAGCAAGACAACTAGAAGGGAATGTGCTTTCCATTAAATAAATCACACACAGTAAACAAAACCTTAACAAAAAAAAAACTTTGCAATGAACTTTTCAATTTAGACGCGCAAACTGGGTGCCGATTGCGATAAAACGTCAGTAGCCTACATGCTCGGGAAGATTCGGCTTTATGTCGTTCATCCTTGGACGTGGCGCGCGCTGTTAAAGAAAAAGCCGTGCACAGCCAACGAAATGGGGTCTTGCCGGATCTTGAGCTTCGTACAGCATAATTTTTGCCATGTGCACCTTCGCATTTGATGTATAAAGTATAAGAGCTCAGAGAGCTCCCCGAATTATCTCCAGCTGTAGCCGCCTTCGAAGCACCACTAACTCCTCCTCCGTTTCCCTCATAAGATGATATTAATATTTAAACATTCTCTATGATAAGAAATGTTTGAGAAAAAATATTTTAATAACATGATTTTGCCATTTATAGAGTTCTAATGACGGTGTTCAACTATAACCGTCACACCCCAATTCCGTTGCTGTGCTGTCGTCATCGTGTAAAGCCCGCCCCAACGCTTTCTGATTAGTGCCACGATTTCCATGGATTAGAAATGGGCTTGAATGAGCTCTTTGCCAGACTAACTTGCAGAGCAAATCTAAATTTGCCGGAAGTTTTCTAGGTTTTCCCAAACTAATTTTATTAACCAATAGCTACAAAATTTTTTAAATATTGTATTAGGCTTCTGTTATAGGTCATTTTGCTTTTCTAATGACTTTTCTGTAGTGCAGTCATTTATTTTATTTTATTTTTTAACATTGACATATGTTGAGAAATTCTTGAGGATGAACTTGACCTTCAACCTTCATGTCTTGATCAAAAAGCCTTCTCCAAAAACTATTTTCTATATCTTAAATGCATAAAAAAAATGCTATTTTTTTTACATCAATTATTGTTTTTTTAGGCCTATAATAACATTCAGAATATAAAATATACTATTATTAATACAAAAAATCTCAAAGTCTAAAATAAGAATGTTTACATATTTTTTTTTACTGTAACAGAATTTGTTATGAAGACCCATCTCTCATATTTTGTTCCCTGTAAATCTCGGAAATGCATCACACTACAGAAGTGTGAGTTGCGAATGCTGTTTCATGTTGACTTTACAAGACTAATGACAACAAGAGCTTGACAGGAAACCTAAATTTACCCACAGCAGACGGTGTTGCTCACTCTGGACCAAATTTAACACAACACTCACCAACTCTCCCTGAACAGCAGGGTGCTTCGGGTAAAAGACATTTTCCATGACAAGTAAGTCAACAGATTGGTCATGTCTTGGTGTGCTTAGTCTTGCTGTTCTGTCAGCGTAAGTGGAAGGGGGTTAAGAATGAGGGAATCTGAGAAGGATGTGTCCTCACTTCTGAAGAAATCAGCGATTCTGCCGAGTAGACACTGTTGCCTTTGATATCTCTGCGAGAGGAGCAACCTTTAAATCAAAGAAGCCATCTGTGGGAGAGACAGAAGCGCTGTGTAAACACATTTTGGGGTGTGTGTGGTGAGATTATCCAACACATGTTGATTTTAGCGCTCACAGATAAGTGCAATTAAGGGGCTTGTAAGGATTGGGATTAGCAAGGTATGGTTTATTTGAGAAGTTAAGTCAGAGCAGAGACTACATGACAAAAAAAGGTTAGAAACAAGTAAAATCGCACTTCACTGATTTCAGGTTCATGTCAGGCACTGGCAGCTTTCTGTACATGTACTCATGGAAGATTTCATAAAGAAACATTGTTTGCGACACATTCTAGATCCATAAATGGTTATTCAGAAATGTGTCTACTTATGACAAGTGGTTGAAAAAGGAAGGCACTTGAGGTGTTAACTGGGAAGTCTTTTTAGATGTAGGCAAGCAATTATATTTTTTTCTGGTGAAATGGATTATGTGACAAGACTGAACCTTTCCCATTAAGACCAGGCATGTGTATTAATAAAGTAAGTAGGATTGGTTTAGCTCTCAGGTTGGCTCTAAAGACCAAATAAATGATGATCCAGTCAAATCAAGATGGATAAACCCTACAAAGAAATGGGAATACCATTTCAGGCTGCATATTAAAGACTATATAATAACCTTGATAATGATGTACATACATTTGGATATACAGTAAATGTTTAATTTATCCCCGAGGATCATAACCAAACACAAGACAACATTAACAATAACCAAGTCTCATTTTCAATGAGATTTGATGAATCTGTGTGTCAATATACAGGGCAGCCATTAAAGGTAGAGTTGGCAATTTTTTAGAGGT
The DNA here is from genome assembly GCA_030378365.1 of Hybognathus amarus. Classification (NCBI taxonomy): domain Eukaryota; kingdom Metazoa; phylum Chordata; class Actinopteri; order Cypriniformes; family Leuciscidae; genus Hybognathus; species Hybognathus amarus. Next base: position 135,062 of record JAQIUQ010001400.1, on the reverse strand, counting down.
TAGCAAAAACAAGCTAGCTTTGAAAACGTAAGATCCCACCCTCCCTTCGAAAAAAGGGCTCCAAAGCCCCGCCTCCTTTAAAACACGTGCACACACGGCAGAGCAGAGTCTGCAAAGCATCACAAGATTGAGAACGACATTAAATTACCTCATGTCACAAAGCACATAACATCTCGATTATAAAACTCAGAGCGCTGATGTGTACCACCTGATGGCTGCAGATTCATTTTGGCATTGATGGTATAGAAACTCATAATTCTATGTGGGTAGAATGTCACAGGGTTGCCATCTCTTAATTATGGTTGTTAACACAGCGTAAGCTCATTTTTTTGAGCTGTAAAATGCGGCTGCTGTTTGTTTGCAGGTGCTCTGTGACCCTCTGCCATAGCTGTCAACATTGAAAATAAGGGAGATTTCCTGGAATCCATCCCCAAAATAAGGGATTTTTACACTATTCTTACCCACAAACTTTAAAAATAAAGCACTAAATAAAGCACTAATCATTAGCCTGGATGCCAGCCCGAACTCCGCCCACAACATTTTTTGGACGGGAAGTTCGGTCTGGGACTCGATCCATTGAGGAGTAATTATGATCGGTTCAGAAATCATCTGGCCAATCAAATTGCCAGGGCGGGCTTTATACGATGATGGACAGGTGATCTGAAGGGACGTAATCATCACGTTTTCAAAGAGCGCTAACTGTCTTCCCTCAGAGATGACTGCAGCTGGAGAATTGAGATGTACAGATTCCCGCTGTCACGTCTGTTGTGAAATAAATCGACAGCGCATTAATTTTAATAGACCAACAGAAAACTGCAATCAAGGCATTTGTCGATCGGAAAGATATTTTTGCCGTCCCACATGATTCGGGAAAAGTGTAACTTATCAGCTGGCTCTGACGGTCGCTAAGAAGATGGGAGGTAATGAAAAGCCTGTGGTCGTTGTGGTTTCTCCTTTGGTCGCACTCATGAAGGAGTAAGTAAAAGAAGCAACACTCGTTATTTAACTTCTAAAATAAGTAAAGTTAGGCTACGTTCTGTATTTGACAACTGTATGCAAAGTAGCTGACTTACTGCGTTGCTCTGATTGGTTGTAGGTTTATTGTTTGTGGTTCGGTTAAGACACGCCTCGTAATCAAAGCCAGACGTAGGGGTTTCAGATTCATCTTCCGATAGGAAAATGAGTATGACGAAGTCAGGCTAACTAATCATTAAAAGCCTAAAGAGTTTATAAATTGAAAGAGAGAGAGAGAAAGAGAGAGAAAGACAGTGTGTCATTAAAAAATATATAGATATATCATAGAGAATGTTTAAATACTGATATCAGCTTGCGAGGGAAACGGGGGAGGCTGCTTCTGCTGGAGATGATTGAGAGAGGTCTGTGCACCTTTACCGATCAGAGTGTGCGCTGACACGGAGTAAAGCCTTTATATTCGGCGCGTCCGCACGAGCACGGCAAAAATGACGCATTGGGTGTGCAAGATCGGCAAGACCTCATTTCGATTGGCTGTGTGCGCAGCTTTTTTTGTAACAGTGCACGTGGCGCCGCATCCAAGGATGAAGGACTTCAAACCGATTCTGTCCGAGCTTGTACATCTCACACAATTAGAGCGTAAAATACGGGATATTTTACGGGAAAATAGTAAAACGGGAAGACAGCAGGAAAAGAGCTAAAATACAAGAGAAAACCCCGTAAAAACGGGAAGGTTGAGCGGCTATGCCCTCTGCATAGCCTCATGTAGTGCGCTGATGACGTGTGTTGTCTGAACGAACACTGTACACGGAGCTATGCAAATACATATGTTGACAGGCAGAAGCAGGTAGGACTTACTATAATTTAATTCGGACCGCATGCAATGATCGGATGAACCTTTTTTTAGTCTTGAGACTTCCACAGAAGATATATGTAAAAAAAAAAACCTTTATATATATTTAGACCACCTCTATTATGGCTTGTTTCCACTGAGTATAACCAGTAAAACAAGAAGTGTTTATGAAAATCATTGCCTATTTTTAATGTTCAGCTGAATTCAACTTTATGCAAATAAGCAGCTATAACCAAGGACGGCATCACTGTGATCTGCCATATCAAGTATGTAGGAACACCTGCTTGTAACCAACAGACTTAGTGATTCAATTTCAGGACATCAGCAAATGTGTGTTAAACCTTCTGTAATTGGGTTGAAATTGTATTTTTAGTTTAGTTGTCTGCCCTTAGAGGCTTTTACATTTTACAGGATACTATCATATCAATCTGTTCTCTGAAGTTTAAACTGGTTCTCTTACTCTTTTCCTCAAGGTACAGATTTCTAAACACACCGCTGGGTTTCACTCAGAATCTGTGACATTTCACTCCAGTTTACAATTTGTAGATTTACAACCATCAAAGCCTCACATGTAATAAGGCTCCCCTTTAATGAACGCTAACAGCGGTGTGACTCCCCTCGGAAAGCAGGCTATCCTGTGAAACCGTGACTCCTGGGTAATTAATTTGTCGGCGGAACATGAATGGAGGTGTGTATCTGATGTGTGTGTACTCTAATTTGAGGCACTTCGTTTAACCAGCAGTGAAAGCAAACAGTTGTAGGTAGTAGGAAAACAAACCCATTAATGATCCTGCACGAGGAAAGCCGTGATGGAAATGCTATCCAGGGGTAAATATTTGAACAGCCTTCTGGCAGCTCGTCTGGTTGTTCTCCGTGAGATCCTGCTAAAGTCAGCGGCCCTCAAGGAGATTGAGGGGGAGACTATGGATGACGGCCTAAAAGATGCACTGTGGGCAAATATAAACACTCATATATAATCTGAACGTTCAGGGGCATGCCTGTATTTCATTTAACTGCATAGCTTGCATTCAGTTTCCACTTGTTTTGCTCTGCACTGGCATGAGCATTATCAGTTAGCACAATGTTTCCCAACTTTTTTCGCCACTGTTACCTCCATAGCACCATGTTAAATACCTCTTATATGTACTTGGCTTAATTCCAGGTTTAATTGTTTTCTATTTGTCTCAATTTTAAAATATTATTTTTTTCTGTGATTGCAAAGCTGAATTACATGCTAATATGCGGATTTGAGAAACATTTCTAATTATCAATGTAGACTACAGTTTTTGTGGATATATATATATATATATTTTTTTTTGAGGATAAACTTCAAAAGGACAGTATTTATTAGAAATGGAAAGAATTTGTAACAAAGGACTTTACTGTAACTTTTGATTCATTTTACTTTCAAATGGTAGTATACATAGTTGTATCTTTCGGTTTGGAGGCAGGTTCATTTCCATGGCATTTTAAAAGCCCTTTTACATCATTCTTTGGCTTTTTTTTTTTTTTTGCTGAAGTTCTGTCGTAGCTTATTGAGATTCATTGTTTTCCTCTGACAGGAATTGTCACCTTTAAGCCAACGTGATCAATCTTAAAAAGTGCATTGTCATATTCATGATGATAGATGTAGGCATTTGATGCGGCATAATTTGATGTCATTGTTCTTTAACGTGATTTTTGCAGCTGTTTCACGAGTATAGCTCCTTTGTTCACTCGCAGTCAGTGTCACCCTTTGTATGATTAATACATTGGTGGTTTAAGGCTGATTCTTACCAAGTTTGTCAACAACATATCCAGGTCATATTTCACACCAAAATCAAAGAAAAATACGAAGCCTGTTTGATGGACCTTTTATTTTGTTGGCATTTTACAGTAAGCACAGACATCTTTCTCTCCCCAAGAGTAGCTGTATACTGATGACATATGGATGGATTCTGATCATATGTTTTGGATTTAACATATAAATCACAAATATATTATTATATTATAGTGGAAGTTTTACAAGTGACTGTCACGAATAAAGATTAGTTGGTGAAAGACTGAAAATGGGTTTTATTTTCTTAAAGGAGTAGTTTACTTTTTAAAAAACTTTTGCTAAAAATGTTCTCACCTCCATGTCATCCAAGATATCCATGTCATTCTTTCTTCAGTCGAAAAGAAATTAAGGTTTTTGATGAAAACATTCCAGGATTTTCTCCATATAATGGACTTCAATGGGAACCAAACGATTCAAGGTCCAAATGAGAGTTTCAGTGCAGCTTTAATGGGCTTTAAACAACACCAGGCGATGAATAAGGGTCTTATCTAGCGAAACGATCGGTCATTTAAAAAATAAATAAAAAAGTTTAAGTTTTATAAGCACAAATGCTCGCCTTGCTCTGTTCTATAATGAGCGTTCGTGAGTCTTCTGTTCAAACTCGCTCATCAAACAAATCTTTTTTCAAGTCATGTCTCAAAGGGTCCTTGATGAGACCCTTATTCATCGTCTGGTGTGGTTGTGAGTAAATTATCAGCAAAAGTTTTTTTTTAAGTAAACTACTCCTTTAATGCTCATTTTTTATTATATACTTTCTTTTGAATTTTTGGATGAAAACTACCGTGGCATATTATTGGGCATGCTTTGTGAGATTGTGGACTTCCAGGGCCCAAATCTCACCTTGTCACCCCATTCCACCTCTTCCTCTTCTTTCTTCTCTTCTCGTCTCCTCTCCTCAACTTCTTCCCCTGAGACGCCTGATTGCAGCACATGATTAACTGGCTCAACATGCAATCTAAACCTTGCACAAACCCACAGCTGGTCTTCGGAAGAATCCAAAAGCTTTCTTTTCCTCCACTCTCCCAGGGAGCAGTGAAGAAAAGTAGAAAACCCTTCAATTATAGACGGATGAAAGTCAGAGACAGCGATAGAGGGAGGAAGAATGGAGAAAGACAGAGTGCGGTTCAAGTTCCTGGAGATTTTCTCGCATGTCCTGAAGCTGGAAGCCACGGCGGCTGCTCTGGGTTAGAGCTCCAGCTTAAATGGGAACCAAATGTTTGTGCAAGGCTTTCCTCGGTGCGAGTGCACTGTTTGTTTTTTGAGGCGGCTGGAATGTCTCCACCGGCTGCCAGGCTATTCTGTGGGCAGCTCGAGAATCCTCGGGGTCCTGCTTTCACTTCACAACCGAGCCCGTTGCATTGCGCTGAGGGGATATTTTTGCACCTTATTTAGGAGACGGGTGTTATGACAACAAATATCATTGCTGCGGCATGGTGCCCTTAAGGTGTTTGTGTGTATGGGGGTGTGTTTTGTGTATTGTGTATTGTGAAAGCATCTGCCAAAATTGAAAATACAATTATCTCAAAAAGCATCTGCTTAGCACAGATTTCCCTTTTTTGCTCCAAAAAATTTTGCACAGTTAATTACTGACTCCACTGTCTTTACTGCTTTAAAAAAATATTGCTTTACTGCTTTTACATTTTTATTGCAAATTAACCAAATTATGCAAAGAGAAACAAAACAAGAGGTCAAACAAAGAGATGGAAAACAGCTAAATATAAATGTATATGTAATGGTGCATTGGTAAGTAATGAGATATTTTAGTGATATAGATATAGATAGAGGCAATCTAAGATAATCATAGTAATAGTTTTAAAGTTGTAGTGGAAATAGTAAACATACTAATAATAGTATTTAATGAAGTATTATTAGTATTAAGATAAAAAAAATACATATGACAAAGTATTTTCATAGAATATAGATCCAGTTAAGTTTTTGTTTCCCCACTGGTTTAAGCATAAACCTCATTAATAAATGCATACTCCTGTGTTTAGGCTGATTCAGTTCATGCTTTCTTTGTCACAGGGAAGGCCTGCATCCTGAAATGTCTGCTAGCCATCCATAAGATCTTCCGGGAGAACGATCTCAGCCTATATCCTGAATGACCTCTACATCACGGACTACTGCATCTGGATCCAGAGGATCAAGTATGTTCTGTCCAGTCTAGCCTGAAATGAACTAGGTCCAAAATCTGATCGTCTTGTAATCATGTCTGTGTTGAAACCCTGCTAAGAGATGAACCGCAGGTTCATTAAAGCATTATTATAGTGATTTTACTAGGGATAAGAGGTCTTTTTAGACTCTCACAATATCAAGTCCAGGTCACATTTCACACCAAAATCAAAAGATGAAAATAAGAAATTATGTTTCGCATAAAAAGAGATTCCTGCATTTTGACATCTCCATGATGGTTAAACAAGTTTTCTAGTACTAGTACTAATACTACCATGAAAAAAATAAATTAAACCATAAATGTTGTAGCCTATATAATTAATATGTAACATATTTACATAACTTTTTAATAAAAAAATATCGTAGTATATTCTATGAGATTTTTTTTTGCATTACGGTAATGAGAAATTTGTGTGAAAATTGTCATGTAAAATGTCAATTGTCTTTAGGAAAAATTTATATTATTTGTTTCTTTATTGGGTTGAGATAAGCTCCATAAATGTTTTTGTCAGGTTTGATGAGATGTACATATGCGAAACAGAGTGCCTAAAACCAGCAAGCAATAATACAGTATAGAGTCCAAACGGTCCATTCCATATTGTTTTTGTTTTAGTTCAGTCTTAGTTAGTTAAACAGAACCGCAGTGCTTGAACTTGATTCAGGATAAATGGTATCGCAATACTGATTGTGCTCGCCATTTTTTGTAATCACTTCCACATTTAAAATGCGAACTATGGCATAATTCAGTAATGAGAGATACTCTGCTTCCCGGCTGGTGTTCAGCTAAAGCCGTACGCTTGTCTATAAAGAGTCCAGCTGAAAAATGTGCTTCTGAAATTGTAGGCCCGTTGCCCAGATGTGATCAACGTCCTGCGGGATTACGCAGAAATTTTTCAGTCCTGTGTTTTGCCAAAGTGTAGATTTTCTGGCAAGAAAATGTCCTTGACAGCAAATTAATAATGGATGTGTAAAATGGCCGAGTTTAAATGTGCCTGTTTTCTCGATGAGATAAAGGGAGAAAATAAGGGGAAAGCGATGGAGAGAGCAGAGGTGGGTACAGAGACTCTTTGTCCATAGTCTACAGAGAACTGCACAGTTCCACTGTCAATGTGCTGGAAAACTCAGTCACTTTTGCTGGTCCTCTTAGTTACGGAAAAAGAAAAAGGGCAAATAAGGCAAAGCACTATCATGTCTTTATTCCCCTCCTTCTAAATGAAAAGTAAAATGAACATAAAATATTAAAAGCCTAAAGTAGAAAAAGGTGTCCTTAGGGTTCTCCATCGATCACTAAATGCATCATCTGAGGCATCAATATCATTGACCTGCAATTGAGTTCTTGTGTTTCTCTGTTCCTCTCCCTCTTTGGTGCTTTATTGAGCAGAACTGAGGAAAAACAGACTGGATCTTTGACAGCACTCTAGTGCCGCTGATGTTTCTTAGTCATACTTGCCTTGAGGCATTTGACAAGTCTCAACATCACACTGGAAATTGATTTCCAGTTTGCATCCCTTTAGAGTTTCTATAGTTGTCTTGTAACAGCGCTGCAAACTTTTCCTTTGAGTTGAGACAAAACCCCTCTTGTCATGGGAAGTGACTGCAGGAGACTTTCTCCTCCTTTTAAGTGCTGGAGCATTTGATCAAATCCCCACTGCTCTGGTTTGTGTTGATAACTCCGTTATCATAGCAGGTTTGTTGTGACAGCGTTTTCAACATCTGACATATCCTCTGTCAGATTATTTAAAATATTCTTTTCTTACAGAAGGACGCCCCAGTCCAGTTATCTAAGCGAGTTATCTTTGGCTGTGTTCACATGGCAAAATGTCTTGTTTTAGAGTGCGAAATTGTTCAGAATTTCCATCCGTTCATCCATCCACACACTTACAGATAAATAAAAAGAAACAATGGATGGAGGAAAATTTTTGAATTTGAAATCAAAAGAATAATGGATGAATGAAAATTCTGAATTTGAAATTGAAAGAATGATGATGATGGATGGATGGATGGATGGAAATTCTGAATTTGAAAGCGAAAGAATGATGGATGCATGGATGGATGGATGGAAATTCTGAATTTGATATCGAAAGAACGATGGATGCATGGATGGATGGAAATTCTAAATTGAAAGAACGATGGATGCTCGAATTTGAAATCGAAGAACGGTGGATGGATGGGAATTCTGAATTTGAAATAGAAAAAATGGTTGCATTGATGGAAATTCTGAATTTGAAATCGAAAGAACGATGGATGCATGGATGGATGGAAATTCTAAATTTAAAATTGAAAGAACGATAGATGGATGGATGGAAATTCTGACATTGAAATCAAAAGAACGATGGTTGGATGGATGGAAGGATGGATGGATGGAAATTCGAAATTTGAAATCGAAAGAACGATGGATGGATGGATGGAAATTCTGAATTTGAAATCGAAAGAATGATGGATGCATGGATAGAATGATCGATGGTTTTATGAATGAGTGGGACTTCTTAATTTAAAATCCATTCATCTATCTTTCTTTTTGTCTGTCTATCAAGTATAGCTTTTAAGAATTTAGTCCATTCGACAGAAAGAACAAGTGATGGATTGATCGACAATTTTTACATTGGAATCCATTCATCGTTTGTTCTGTCCATCTTATCTTTCATTCGGTATGTCTATCGCTCCATCTACCTAACCGTAAAACTTTAAGGATTTTCAAACTTTTTCAAAACGAGTCCTCATCAAGACAGCATCCAAACTTGGCTTTTCTATAATCTAGCTTTTCTGAATAAAACAAGCAATATATTTTACCTCATTCTACTTACTTTCATCCAATTTTGAATTGTAATTCTTCATCCTGTTCCTATAGGTTTTTTTTTTTGCCGTGAAATGTGGTTTAGTGAATTTGCCCCTGACTGTGTGAACGTAGCCTTTGTGAGATCTTTGGATTATAGATGTTATCCAGTCTCAGTTCCTCCTCTGATCTCCTATCGGCAGTCAGACACGATCATCTGCTTGTGATGAATGCTGGGATTAATAAACACGGCCCCTTAGGGATGATATATTGTGTCTCTCTAATCTGACCAGCTTTCTCACTCTTGAAGTCTTCCAGAGACTGCCAGAATGTCATGCTCAAATTTATGACGTCTTAAAGACTTCAAGTGTGATTTAAATCTCTGTACTAGCCCTCGGATCAACAACTAAACAAAGTGGATTGAGTTGGACACTCCTCTTTCTGGCTTTTTGACTGACACGGCACAATGAATCATTGTTTGACATTATGATGGCAACATGCCACTATCACTCAGTCCTTCCATGTATGGTTGGAATAGTGTCTGACAAATTGTCCCATATCCATCCGCTATTGCAGATGTTCCCAACTTTTTATCTTAGCTGAACCTATATGTCCTAACTTGTTGATTAAAGTAATGTTATTCACCATCAGAGTGTTTCAAAGCTACATTTTTAGGATGTCCGATTTGGAACACAAAACATTAGTTTAAGACTCTTCACATCTCTTTTTTTTTAACAGACTGTCAAGCTTCACAAAGAATGAATATTCACCATAAAAGTTCTCAGAAGTTTCAGAAGACTAAGGAATATAGGAAGTTGAATGAGTTCGACATTTCGGCACTGTAAAATGATGGTTGTATTGAAACCACAGTTTTTTGTGGAATTGAATGAGGATGAGTAAATGATGCATTATTTTGTTCCATTTGGATGGTATTAGAAAAATCTTTATTTATTTTAGTATAGCATTTGAATTTGTTTACTAACTTGTAGGGGAATTTCTAGCACAGTCTTGGTTGGTAAACGGGAACATTGTAAGTTTGGGAATGAAAAGTACCAAAGACCACTAAAAAAAACCTTTACTTTTCTTTGTATTCTCAGGTTCATATTTGTTCAAAACACTAGACATGGGGGAGATGAAGAAAAGCAGTTTTTGCATTAGCAAATATCTTATGTATGCATGAAATGCTTTCTGTGCTCTAGAAAGGCTGTAAAAAACTCGTTTGTACAAACAGAAAACTCATGTTTTGCCTACGGACATTAGCTAAGCTTGCAAAACTTCCATACAATATATACAGTTGTCTGTTTCAAAAGTCACCTTATGGCAGCTCTGCAATCACTTGCAATCAGTGCAGATGAGGTTCTGCTACACATTTCAATGTGGCTTCAATGTGTGCCGCTGATGCAATACTCTTGAGACCACTGGCATTTTCTTATCTTTTCTTTCCCCTCCCATCCAGCATTCAGAATCATTCCAGTGAGTCAACTCTTCGGCCAGTTCAGAAAGCAGATAAGGTGGAACTTACTGTTTTTCACAAAGTGCAATGGAGCCGTTATCTAACCGAGCCTTGCTTTTCATTTTCCCTTTGTGTTCAAACTCCTTAATTGGGTCAGTCGGATTCCGAACGGCAACCATGGCAACCTGTTAAAGGTGAGCTTAAGGGTTTATCTTTTGACAAGATGAGAAAGTTGCTTTCTCTGACATTGAGAAACAACACATTGTCAGAGTATTGACGCTCAGCCAACTGTTTTTCTCCAGGGACTCGAACCCCTTGCTTGAGGCTAAAGAGGTCTCCAGGGGCCACATGGGTCAGGGGTTTCGTAAAGCTTTGTGGTCAGTTGCCCCAGAGTGGACATTACTGTTGTCAGTTGGTGTTAAATCATGACAGACTAAAGAGGTGTGAGAAACTGTGTTTTCACTTCGTGCATCAGTAGGCAAATGAATTGTGAAATCCCTCTCTAGCATTGAGGGAAATCAGCTTGAAATATCTCGGTTTGGTGTGTGTGCTGGTTAATAGGACTGTTTAGGTTATTAAGGATTGCTGTCACTTCAGTTTGGATGGCTTTGAGTTTGATCGTGACCTTTTTGGTTTTGTTCTCTGACATTACACTGGCTTTCCGTCCAATTTGAGAGGTTCACTCATGACCATACTGATTTGGTGTTGTTTGGAAAAAAATGGGTTATGATGGCATCTTGATTGTAAAAAGTGATTAATAGTATTGGACTGGACTATATAGAAGTACCTGCAGGTGTCTTTGTCTCTTGTGATTGATTCTGTAACTGAAATTGTCTAAATAATAGGGGTTTACTAATTAAAGGCTGATTTAAATGTTGTTGTTCTTTATTTTTATAACCAATAATGATAATTTTTTTTTTCATGTTTAAGTATTTGATAACCAAAATGCTAAAACTTTAAATAGTTTGATTATGCTAAATGTTTGTGCTAAAACTTCACAAACACACTCTGGGGACATCAGATATATTTTACATCTTGTGAAAATGGCATTTTACCACCCCTTTAAATTTTGGGATGAACTAACTAACTAAGTTTTGGAATAGTCATTCAGACAATAAAAACTGTGATTGATTGCATTAATCAAATGAAGCATGTACACGCTGGAGCGGAACTCCTCAAAGTCAAAGCACAAACATTATCTAAATCACCTTATCATATTTAGTTGTGCCTGAGGCTTGTGCCTGTGGCGTGTCTTTGTAAGTTATCCAGTGAATGCCTGCATTGAAAGCGCGAGTGTTCTGTGAAAAGAAAAAAAAAGTTTACAGTAGCAGTAGTGACAGTAGCCAACTACATTAATGGTGTTTTTTTTTTTTTTTGTTTTTGACATGGCCTGACATATGCACTTTTTTCTGTTACTTATAAACATACACTCTAAAAATGCTGGGTTGTTTTAACCCAACTTTGGGTCAAATATGGACAAACCCAAACATGGGGTTAAAAATTTAATTAAAAAATGTTACCAAATGGCTAGGTTTGTCCATATTTGACCCAAAATTGAGTTAAAACAACCCAGCATTTTTTAGAGTGTATTAATCGCTAGAGTCTCCATTACACAAACTGGGCTACAATAATATGTGATCAACATGTTCTTGTTTGAGTGTGGCTCTGAGATACAGAGAGAGACAGAGAGAGAGAGAGAGAGAGAGAGGATTGAAGTGTCCCGCTGGTGTGAGGAAAGTGATTCCCGGTCTTAGAGCTCAAACAGATAAGTGGATCATATTCACTCTCAGTGTGTGGTTTAGCAGCATCTGAACACTTCGGATTGTAATGTCAGTCTTGGCTGTGACGGTGCTTCCAGTTTCCAGAATCCTCTCCTGTAATATGCAAAAGGCTGAATGAAACCACGCCACCATTTTGCTAACATATATACCTTGAATGGACCATTCATGCAGTCACTATGGATAAAAGAATCTGCCAAATGATCAAACATAAATGGGCTAAGGACTTGACTGAATTGTTTACAACTCACAGTTCAGCCTTATAATGAATCATTTACTTTGTTTCAAAGACTTCATGAATCTGTGATAATCTGTGAAAGTGGTCTTATGCCTTTTTAAATGCTCTTAAAGACAAACCTCATTGAAAAGGCAGAGGTACATTTTGTCCTTGTGTCCTTGATTTGTATATCTTAAGAGCTTAATGTAGAGAGCTTTGTCTGAAGTAGACGAGTAATTCACCACAGGTTTACCCCATTTCTCTAGATGTAAAGGTCTGCACTATTTTCTCAAGCTGCCTCTAGTGTGTCTTTGTTGCGGCAGGCTTGTTTTTATTTCCCCTTCGCCCAACCTTGAAAGCCGCTCCTTCTCGGTTAATTAAGGCGAACCACAACAGTGTCATCATAATGACTGAATTGTGTACAACATTATCCTTCGCCCCAAAAGGGGCCTTTGTTTCCACCGCAAGCGTGCATTCTCTCACCGCAGAAGTGAAGGAGGAGAGGGAGAGATCGAGACAGAGAAAACAAGCAAACCTCTACTATCCTAACTCAATAATGACTTCCCACTGGGAGAAAACGAATATGGCAAATGTTTGAAGCGCCTCCGCCACTGCTACAGGATTTCCACCAACCACATTACTCCAGGAAGTGCTTAATAGTTTTATGGACCATCTTTCTTTGTCTGAGAGCATATGGGGCTTGGTGCTTTTCAGAGAATTATCTTTGTCCAGGGTCAGAAATTAACAAGGGGTTGAGCCAAAAATGCCCTGAAAAAGTTATTTTTCTTTTTTTATCTGTTATCTGATATATGTAATATTATAGTTATGAGCCACTAGTAGCTGTCGGGTGTCTGTATTCACTGTCTCAGAAGCAGGTGTTGTTAATAAGAGGAAACCACTGAACATGAATAAAATGCTCCCATTAACTACAAACTGTGGATGGAGGATTATTTAAAATGTATTCCAGCAGTTTTGGGATAGCCTATTATTTATACATATGTTGATTTACATAATGAACAGCCATAATTGTTTATTTACTAATAATTTCAGTTAAATGGTTTTGGAAGAATTCCCTCATAAAGATTAAAAAAAGCTACTGAAAATCATTAGCAAGGGACAAATAATAGCGTTAATTTCAGACATTCATTTGGAACCTTTTTCAATCATTTTTCAATGTTTTGAAGCTGGTCAGGTGATTTTTGGTCTTTAATGGCAAACTGTTTTTTATGCTAAAAATAGTACAAATTGTAAGCTGATTATGTTGGCATAGTAAGCATAATCACATTGACCCCTTACGCTGGTCTTTTTCTCAACTTATATTACTTTTGCCATTTCATTAAACGGGTCATGATGGGGTCATTAACTTATGGCGTTCGCTTGGTTTTTGCTTTCAAAATCATCAAAATTAATAAGTAATAGGCTATTTTGTACCCTAGTTTTGAGCCTAGCTGAAAAACGCTTGGTTTTTATGGGCGTCTCGCACTGAAGACTTAGAAGTAAAAGCCCACTCCTGTGAGTGGATAACAGTTTTGCATATTATAATGAGTTTCAACTCACCCGTAGATGCACTTGGGGAAATTATTTTGAAAATGTCCAATGTTGTAAAATTGCAATGGAATGATTCGCCCATACATGTTCGACCCAGAGTCCGTGTGTTGCACAATTCCTGTCAGATCCAATATAGACGGCACAGCACCGTTCTTTACTCTTAATCGGTCTGCAAATCCAGTCTTGTTTACAAAACAATCTCAGCGAAATGAAGCGAACTGATGGACAATGTTTTACCTCATCAGCTAGAACGTCATTAAAAAGTTTATCAATGCAGTCCTACTGGAATTCGAAGGAAGCTTATGCAGCGACTGTCTTCTTCCACAAGTAGGCGCTGCACAATATTTTGTATTGCTCTGTAGCTAGATCCAGTTTGTCATCACGAGGTAGGCATCAGTTATTTAGCCTATGCGAGTAATGCACGAATCGGTGGGCGGGCTAACGGCTGTGTTGAAGTAGGCGTTGATCTTCTTCTGCGGGGGTGGTGTTTTATCCTCTTTGTCGTCATAGTTCCCCACTTTGAAAAAACGTCTTGTTTACTGAGCCTGGTGTCAATAAAAGCTATTATCGGACTAATAAGGACGTTTTCAGTTCTGAAACTTAAAGGATATTCTTATAATATGATGACCTCTTAGATGTCAAAAGCTCAAGGAAAATTTCTCAGTTCATCACCCCTTTAACAGAATGTAGTTTATTTTACAGAATGTAAGCAGTTTTTGGTCAGATTCAGTTTCAAATTGCCAAAAAACAACAACTGCCGGCTACTCCCTTTACAGAACTAGCATTTTTCTCTTTACTTTTCTCAAGACATCTATTTCATTGATCTCTATGGGATTGTAGAGACATTTAATGTGTGGTTTTCTCAAAAAAAGTGTTTCTAACACCTACAAGGCCTGTTTGTGTGTTTTGTCATTCACCTTGTAAACCCACTGAAAAGTGTCAAACCAGTTTTGCCTCTCTGTCTAACCATGACTTCTCCTTGACATATCACAGTCTGCCTCTTTATCTCAGATAAACGCCTTCTGAAGGCGCCAAGCATACTTGTGACTCTAGATCCTCCTGAGACCGTAGTGCTGCTCTCCTGCTAGGAATCCCTGTGCGCCGGCGGCCCGGCACATCGTTAGGCCTGTGCGGTGATAACAAGGCATCTTGGTTCTCAGCGGCATGTTAATTGAAGCACAGAGTTCAGCGACCCACGTCAATAGAGACAGGTCGGCTCAGACTCGCACGCTTTATCCTTTTTGTGAATGACCACGACCTCAAACCCCAGCACCCCCGCCCGCACGCTAATCACCATGGTGAAAAAGGATTTGAGCGGCTTGCAAGTCTGAATAGTAGCCACTTGAGTTTTGGCAGCACCCGATCGCATTTGCTACATGAATAATGTATGCCTCAAGGCCCCTTGTAGGTCTGGGATCTTTGCATTATGTGTATTGTAGCAATATATTTTTTTCTGCTCAGGGAAGCTTTGTCAGGTTGCTTTGCATATTGCTTCTCCCCAGGGGAACTTTGTTAGCGGAATGCGATATTAGTGAAACTCTGATTGATGTATTTATTTTGGTGTCTAGACGTTTTAATATTGCGTGCTTTACATATTCACAAAATGACAAAATATCAAATGGTTGTAGTATTATACATTTGAACACCCCAAAATATGTTGCATCATCTAATTAAATTTCACGAGCCATGAGTATTCCCCAATTTTCAGATTATCTCTACAACCCTTGTTAAATTGTCGGGCCAAGTACATGCATGCTTTGTTTTTCTAGTTAGTGTTTGTCATATTTTAAAACGGACACTTCAAGCACGTTTTTATAGAGTACTCCTCTAGATGATAAATGTGTACTGAAGAGTTCTTCCTACAGTAGCCATGGAGACATCTGTATTGTGAACTGAATACTAAAATATCCTCTGCCAAACCCAATTTTTTGGTTGGACCACAAATATGTTGCCTATAAAATAATTATTTAAGGATAAGTTTGGCAAAAATCTATGTCATTTAAGACCTGAATGGTTTTCTGTCTTTAATAGAATGCAAATGTTACACTACCATTCAATAAAGTGGGGTCAGTATGATTTAGTTTTAAATAATAGCCTACTTTTTTAGCAAAGATGCATTCAATTGGCCAAAAGCAGCACAGCTGTTTTCAAGAATTGATGAGAAATTTTGGTGTTCAAGAAACATTTCTTAAGGATCATGTTATGAACACAATTATGCTTAATGATCATGTAAACGCGTTTCTTTCGGCTCATTGAAGTGTGCATGTGTGTAATGTGACAGGAACGGGATTTAAACGCATTAAGACAGGGCGAGTGTTTTACAGGAAGGGAGGAGGAAATAGACTGCAAACTCACTCTTTCTTGATCACACTCTCATGCAGGAGAAGTGGTGGTACAGTCAAAATGCTGTATCTGTAACTGCATGAGAGATTTTAAGTTTCCTGCTGACGTGTTCTGACGTGTTGTAATACTCTTCTTCAGTTTTGAATGCTTTATTTTACATCACAATCAACAGTAAAATAAATCTGAGTCATAGTAAACCCTGAGTCATAAACGCAAATGATTATGCTTTGACGTTACTACTGGGAAATAACCTGATTTATTAATAAAGTCTTGGAAATGCGGTTTACTTGTGCTGACGGGTTATTGGTTTGCATGTAAATATGGACAACAGGTTTTTTCTGATATATTCGATTGCATGGAAATGACTGCTGCTGAAAATTCAGCTTTGCTATCACAGGAATAAATTATATTTTAAAATATTTTTAAATTGTATACTTGTATTGAATGCATTAGTATTTCACAATATGCAGCCTTTGTGAAAATAAGAGACTTCTTGCAAAAACATATTGCTCTTATAATTTATTAATCTCATTTTTTGGTCCATGGAAAAATAATCATTGTACATTTGAGTGTACATCTTTCAATATATTTTGTCATAAATTGACTGTGGGCTCCTTGGTGGACTAACAATCCCTTACTAGAAGCAGAAATCCAGTCACAAATATATCTTTTCTAGGGCTGTCAAACGATTAATAGCGATTAATCGCATCAGGAAATAAAAGTTTGTGTTGTTTACATAATATATGTGGGTGCACTGTGTGTAATTATTTTATATATATATATAAATACACACACGCTTGTATATATTTAAGAAATATTTTTGTATATACTGTATATAGATTTATAATCAATTTATATTATATATAAATATAAATATTTCATATATAAATAATATTCTTTTCTTAAATATACATGTGTGTGTATTTATATATATATATATACAAATTAATTATACACAGTACACCCACATATATTATGTAAACACAAACTTTTATTTTGGATGCGATTAATCGTTTGACAGCTCTGATATTTTCTTAATAAGCTACATTTTTATTTTAAGGTGTCTTTGGTAGTGTAAGTACTTTGCAATATTATTTAACTACATGTACTTACTATAGGGTTTGGTTTATGGTTAATTGCAAGTAATTATACATAATGTATTAATATAGTATCTATATGTAACTTATATAACAAAGACACTTTAAAATAAAGAGTTTATTATTGTTTCTTTTTTCTTCATCAGATCCAAGCATGTGATCGCACTAGCCGAAACCCTGCAAATGCCAAACTGCAGAAAAACGATCTAGAACTAGAGCTGGAGATTCTTGAACAAGCTGCTGAACTTGCGTTGAAGGATGAAGAAGATGAAGAGGACTCCAGCAGTGGCAGTGACTCTGAGGATGAGGAGAGCGAAGAAGAGCAACCTGAAGAAAGGACAGAAAATGACAAGCGGAACTCTGACCTCTTGAACCTGAGGTCATCTGTGAGGTTCTGAAGCAAGAAGCGCTGACTGAAGCTTCCCCCTCCAGTGTTGAGTCCCAGACGGATGATTGAAGAGCTGGGAGAGAGGCTGGAGGCGGGGCTGATGATTGAGGAGGATGTGCCTCGGGGAAGACGCTCTATTAGCGGCAGTAACACCGAGCGGGAGAGAGAGCGAAAGAGAGAGGGAGACTATTACCATCGGTGTGCAGCTGAGAGCGGAAAGAGACGCCACGAAAGCAGCAACCAGCAGAGAGCTACTTGATCCGTGCCTTCAGAGGAATCCACTGCGCATCATAAGCACTGATGAATTGGACAGTGACGATGATGGAGATCTACTTCTTTACAGTAGTAAAAGAAGGACCATAGTGGGAACATTGCTTGGATATTACAATTCCTTCACACTAAGAGTAACGGATGTATCCTTAAGTCTAAGAGCTTCTGCTTTTTCATGGATTTATATTGTGAAAAATGGTTTCATTTATGGCTTTTGAAAATAATCTTTTTCCCCACTGTACATTTATGTAATTCAGTTCAGTTAGCAATAAAAAAAGTTTGACTTATTTAATTGAATATGCTGCTTTTTACATTATGCAAAGTGCGTGTATATCTGTGTGTGTTTAAATGTATGAAAAGCATATAAAGATACCTTAAGCATATTCATGCTATTTAAAGGCTTACTTGACAATACAGTGTCGTCTTCAAAGAAATACGTGTTCAAGGCAGACGTCTGCATTCCTGTGGCACTTCAGAGAGATTTTTAGGGTTGTTGTCTATACAAACTGATCTTTTGCAGTCTGTGATGCTGCTGTTATTTACAAGCATCCTGTTTGCGTGAAGCGCCATCCAGCGCGTGTTAGTCCTCCCTTCTGATGAATGTGAGATTAGCATGTTGCACGTTGTCATTTCCTTGGAAGTCGAGGAGTAGGTGGTGGTCGATAGCATACAGTGGGGGTTGGGGTATATCGACAGGAAATCTTGAGAAAGTTTCTGTTACCATCCAGCTACCAAGATACTAAAGACGTATTGTTTGGTGCCATTTAGTTTTTTTGCTGTGCTGATTTATTGTTTTGTGCTTCTAAAGTGCTCTTTTTTTCATGAGTGCTTCATAAAGTGCTTATTTTGTAATGTGTAAAGTTGTTTCTCTTTAGATTTACTATCTGTTATACAAATCCAATTTTGATCAGATCTGCTCCACTTGGATTGGTTTTGAGTGCAGTTGATTGAATTGATTGATCGGTCCTGAATAGAGGAGTCAGGTGAAAACAGATCAATCAGAGAGGCGAGATAAATGGGGAAGCACTTGTCAGGCAGATAGATGGGGGATTGTGTAATGTGCAAGTGGAAATTGAGGAGATAAGGTGGAACGATTCGGCCTTTGTCATTTCAGAAAGCAGACAGTTTAACCGACTACAACTCATCTCAGCGTTTTAACAGACGTTTTATCGAAAGAGCTTTAAAATAAATCAAGCAACAACCAACACATCTCCAACTCTTGGCAAAATCTCTTATGTTCTGGCATGTTGGTAGCTAATTCGTATGAATTCTTCAGTGTTTTTTCCCATTTTCATACCATTTTTTGAATAGTCCAAAACTTTCATGACTTTCATGCTTACCTTTTTTCTATCAAAAAATCGCCACCGTGAGAAACGGTTACATTTTGCTGTGAAATTGGGTTGCAACAGCTTTGGAGGAGGTAACAAGTTTAGATTAAACATGCAAAGCCATTAAGTAAAGAGCCTTTCTTAAATCCTCCCCATACAGTTAAAGGAGTAGTTCACATTTAAAAAAACTTTTGCTGATGATTTACTCACCGCCCCCCCCCCCATGTCATCCAAGATATCCATGTCCTTCTTTCTTCAGTCGAAAACAAATTAAGGTTTTTGATGAAAACATTCCAGGATTTTGCTCCATATAATGCACTGGAAACCAAATGGTTCAACTGTCCAAAAGACAGTTTCAGTGAAAACTGTTCAAAGGGCTTTAAATAATTCCAGACGATGAATAAGGGTCTTTTAAGCGAAACGATCGCTCATTAAAAAAAAAACGAAGTTTAAGTTTTATAAGCTCAAATGGTCGCCTTGCTCTGTTCTCGTGACTCTCCTGTTAGAACTCGTTCATCACAATGAATGAATCTTTTATTGAGTCATTTGGTTCATTCAACGAATAAAATGATCGAATTGACTTGGAAAAAGAATTGTTCATTTTGATGAACGAGTTAGAACAGGAGAGTCACGACGCACATCACAGAACAGAGCAAGGTGTTTATAAAACTTAAACTTTGTTTTGTTTTTTTAAATGAACGATCATTTTCGCTAGATAAGACCCTTATTTAGTCGTCTGGAATCGTTTAAAGCCCTTTCAACAGTTTGCACTGAAACTGTCTTTTGGACCTTGAACCGTTTGGTTCCAACTGAAATCCGTTATATGGAGAAAAATCCTGGAATGTTTTCATCAAAACCTTAATTTCTTTCGAACTGGAAGAAGAAGGACATGGAACATCTTGAATGACATGGGGATGACTAAATTATCAGCAAAAGTATTTTTCAAAGTGAACTACTCCTTTAATTTCAAGCAACATGCTAGATTTAACACTGGGATATGTCAAGATGCTCTTAAAGTTGAACTTGACCTTCTTGACCCTTTTTTCTTCTCTTATGAGGCCATTTGTTTTACATGAAGGTAGCAGATCCACACAATCACATTCAGTTCTTGCTTTATTCTGGTATGTAACTCACTTTTAATGCTTTAATTTGATGGATAAAATCAAGTCCCATCCTAAAATGTTTCCTTTCTATCAAGATTCTGCTGAGAAATATGTTGCCGTATGGGATATAAATAAGCTACAAATGGCATTTCACGTTTACTTTGTCATTGCCAGTTTGGTAGCTGTTAAAGTGAGGAGCAGCTTGGACAAAATGCTGTCTTAGTCCGTGTGTTCCTGTTGGCTGTCTACCCATAGAGTCTGTCTGATACCTTGGAGACTGACGCTGTCTCTGTCTGTAACTAGAGCTCTTTATTTCTGTCCGTCTCACCATCTCACCTCTTCGCCGTTCTCCGTTTTTTGCTCTCTCTTTTCTGTTGTACCGTGTTGAGGATGGATGATGTCGTTAAAGTAGCTCCCTCCGAGAGGGGCCGACCGAGCTCTCCAGCAGCACCTTGGGAGCCTAATCATTTGTCCGACCTCTATCAAACCCTCCTCCTTCATGCCTGCATCTTTTATTCTCACTTCATTGCTCAGTAGCTTGTGGGAGCCCACAGGCTGTAGCCGCCTCTCCCCTGTGGGGTCCACCATTGATTAAGTGACACTCTGTTGAATCGTCGTTTTTCATGGTAAAGAGGCGCCTATATTTCCCATTATGATGCCCACCCCTGGGAGCCACGCTGGTGCTTCACAACGTATGCTAGTTTGAGCATTTTCAAGCCAGGTTTTTAATAGGTTTCACCTGCAGCTAAGGGGACATTTTGTGCCTTTTAAAATGTATTCAGCTGACAAAATTGGATGAATGCCGTCGTGTTTCAAGAGGCTTTTTCCCCCTCCATTCTCTGCATTGTGCAGTAATTACGAGCGGCTCTGACACTGCTGTGAGCTCCTCATTAAAGTCCAGATATCTCCCATCTTTTAACTGTTGTCAGTTGGAAGCTCATAACAGTGAGTGACCAAATTAGTTTTGCTGATATTCTGCTGCTTAAATCAACAGCTGGTAAATGCACAAACAAGGTACTAATGTTTCCAGTTGTCACTTTCTCATTAAAGGTGTCATTTTGACACTTGTAACACCAGTTGGTGAGAGCAACAATTATTAAATATGAAAGTGGTGTGATTTATTTTCCCTAGCCAATTGGCTGCATGCCGCCAATTTTAAAGATATCATTGATCATGATCATTTACTGAACTGATTGCATAAAGTCTGAACTTCCAGCACGAGCCCCCTAAAGCCCTAAGGACGACACTTTGTGGACTTCCCTCTCTACAATTAGAATGACTATTACAACTAAGCAAGCTTGTGTGGATGCTACTATAATTATAGTTGTCAGTCTTGGTGTGAAAGATAACTAAGTCTTTATGAAATTTTTGTTTCTAGCTCAGGATAGAAATATGGTCTTTTCGGATTTTGATCATTGTCATTAAGGTATAAACAATGTTTCATTCACTAAAAAATAACTGATTTATTACTGGTTCAGATTACACTAAGTCAGGATATAGTTACGATAGTCACGGTGTCAGATTACACGATTTTGACTCTTAAAATCTTGTCGTGTCGTGGACAAGATGCATGTCAGACTACACGTTGCTTCCTGACCAGTCATCGCATGCCGTCTTTAACGGCGTGTGTGATGTCATCGACAAGGCGAAACCACTGATCTATATAATGAAAATGTCATTATATAGATCAGTGGACGAAACTAGTAGTGAGTGACTTCCGGAAACTAACATAAACAAACAATGGATGAAGCGGTGAGTGTTGTATTGGCTGTCCTTTGTTCAGAAAAAAATTGACCCACTATGACACACTATACGAGATGATATGATCGAATCTTGCGTTCAGATGCCCATTGTTGTTTACGAATCTCCATCGACACCTTATCGGTCAAATGGATCGTGCCAAAATCGTGCTAAAATCGTGTAATCTGAACCAGGCATTAGAGTCATTTGCTGTATGCTGTATGTTCTTGGTTCCAACTCCTATGAGTCACCCGTTCAGGAATCAGACTGAACTGCTCGTGCATCTGACTACTCTGATCACACCACCTAGCCTAGAAATCTAGACGCACCCTAGCGGCAGCAAAAATTATTTGCAACCAGTGTGGTCTAGCAACTCTCTGTTGGCTTTCGAAGTGGATAAACCCTGGTCTGCCCAATCACTCGTCGTTCTATAGAGTTGGTGGGCGGGCTTGACACAATGACGGCAGAGTTGTGACGGGTCTGCGCAGTGATTTCCATAGGTGATTGGAAGATTGCCACTTAAGTCATTTAAAAGTTAAAAGTTTAATATATCAATAGCTCCGCTGGTGGGAAAACGCATGGGACAGTCATTCGTTGCACTAGTTGGTTAGTGCTATCCTATGGCGTGCAGAGAGAATATTGAAAAACAACCTTTTATCCCGCCCCTTGGATTGAGGTATGTCAATTGTGAGTTCCCAGACTTACCATCTTGATGGTAGGTCTGGCTTGCCAGGCTACACACCACCTGTTTGAAGCTGTGTGATTCTGAGGCAGTTTTGAGTCAGAATTGCGAAATGTATGTGAATAAATACATTTTCAGTGCTTCTGTGTGGGAATATAACTTACTAATGACCTTCTCATAGTTGTACATTAAATTTGAATAGGAGACAGTATCACTGTAAATATTTCATACTATGCCATTGAAGGTGATATTCGTTCCCTCTGCTGTCAGATGTCATTACATTAGGTTGGTGAAATCTGTGTGACACATTGCCTCAAACTGTCCTAACCTGCATACATTTACTGCTGACAGAACAAGGACAATGTGTTCATCCCACACACAGGATCCCCCAGTGTGCCATACTAATAGAAAACTCAATCTCTTTCCTTTTAAGTGGTGAGATTCCGGTACTTGAGCACATGAATAACCCTAAAGGAGAAATGAATCCATTCCTCTCTGGGGCTTGGCTTCTCCAATGACTGTGCAAGTGAGGTTTCTTGTGTGCCATATGTCCCTTTCTGATTGTCTGTTGAATCTTTGTCTCCTCATTTGTCAATTTTAGGGATGTAATGAACCTTTATTCACTACTTAATCCTCTCTGTCTGGACAAGTAAAGTCCTTGTGATATCGCATGTTTTGGAGGCTTTTTCCCTCTCATTCCGATGACAACTAGAGTGTATAGAGAGCTACAGGGCCCACTGAGAGTGCTTGCATCAACAGTTCCCACATGCCAAGCTTCCGGATGCACTCTAATTGGCGTAAGCAGCATCCGTTAAATCGCTCCTGTTAAACAGAGAAATTAAAGTACGTCCCTGAGAGTTGTGTGTTAAATCACTCGTCGCTTGCAGCAGACGTTTGCTATCAGCCCATGGAAACTATTACCCCTGCCTATCTAACAAGGTCGATGTTTGGTAGAGTAGTGCATGTTAGAGAGAGAGAGAGAGAGAGAGAGAGAGAGAGAGAGAGAGAGTGGGTGTCTATAAGCCATTGTCCCGTCGTTAGCTCTCAGATTGCAAAGGCACTTTACGCTGGGCTGAATCTCGCGCTGTATAACTTTACTCCCAAGGCTACGGTAACAATTAGCCGAGGTGTCAAGTTCAAGTAGCTTGACTGTAATGTGAATATACTCCTTTTGTTTGCTCCATTGAAGGTATTTCCTCCCATATAAAGAAGATGGCTTTTATTTTTGTGCCAGAAGCTCCTTTCTTAGATTCATTCAACTTTTCATGGGTGCCATGTTTGTGTAAACACTTCATAAGTCAGCGTAGCAAAGTGTAGTTTTCAGAATTCAATCTGTAAATTCTCTCCTCAGAGCTTTTTAAACCGCACCATAAATCTCGAACTTCGAAAAACTGTTGCTTTGAGAAGCCACAGTCCCTTATTTGTTATTCATTTGAAACACATTTTTGTTTTTTAGCACTAGTTGCTGTTGGAAGAGGCTTGGGGAATTGGAAGTCAGAGGCAGTAAGCCGACCTGTCAAAGTGCTTCTCTTCATTCCTCCCTTTCTCTTTCCATAAGCTGAGGTAACAATGGTGCAGTTGTGCATTCTTTCATTTAGTTTTCCACATGCTTATTTCCAATCTACATTTGTCTTTAGTGTATGTTTACACCTAGTGTTAAGATGCGTTTTGGTTGATCGTATCACAAGCGGACGATAAGTACGGGTATAAACTTGGAGATTGTCCACTTTCGCCCACTTCCAGAGGTAGTTGAAAATGCATAACTGGATTACTTTCATAATGTAGACGCTCATGTGGTTAAATGCTTTGAACAGCCACAAGACCACCTACTCTCCTCCTACTGACCTAAAACATTACGCTAGCCAGACTGGATTTAAACTTTATTGGCAGGAGACCCAAGTTTGAGTTGAAGATGAACAACATACCACGCCCAATGTTCTCTCACCATTCCAGATTTCTAATACGCACTCACAGCATGCAGTTAAGTTATAAATGCCTTGAGATGGTAGAAAAACTGCATTTTTAATTAATCCTACTAAATTAACTGGTTAAACTGACCACTATAGTTTAAAGGGATCTGCAAGTTTGTGTGTGCACGTGAACTACAGACTGACCAGTACTGGTACCAGTACCAGAACTACAGTTTTGCGGTAACCTATCAGCTAAGAAAAAAGTCAGGCCAAAGCAACACTTGCTCTTGCCTTTTGCCCTTAACAAAACTGTGAAAAACAGCTACCTCATCCGCCTACACATTTCATTCTCTGAGCTCGTAGCTTTTCAATGATTGTTGTTTGACTATCTTTCCACCATGTTTTGTTTGTTTGTAAACCAGCCGTTCATTTCCTAGCCTGCTATTACCTTGTATGACGTTTAGCATTGATAGATCCTGGTGTCCACTCACTCCATCCACTGCCTTATCTGTTCATAGTTTGCAAGATTGTGGCGCTGTCAAATGCTTGGCTTCATGTCTTTTCTCTCACTCCACACATACACACACATAGAGTGCCCATAGGGATATGGTGTAGAGAGACAGATCTCCTTACATGTGCATGGCTGAATGTGTTAGCTTGTCACCCCTTAGACTGCCCTCTGTGACTCCTTCTGCACAGCTCTCACTGCCTGAGTGGTGTGCATTACATCTGCTCACTGCACACACACTCACACACAAGTATGATGGTAGTAATATGTATAGACAGAACCAGCCAAAACAGTCTCTATAGCATTTTAGGCCCTGTTTACTCCTGGTAAGATGCGAAGATCAGATCACAAGTGGACGACGCTAATGTAAACGAGGTCTAAAACATTTTGAGCTGGTCCACTTTCGCCCATATTTTAAGATAGTCGAAAACGCTTTCAGCCAGATGTGTCAGCTCATGTGGTTCGAATGCGCTCAAACAACAACAAAAGACTAATGCGTAAACATTATGGAACGCTTGCTTGCCAAGACCCAAGTTTATTTTGAAGATAAAAACCAAGCTCAATCTTCTCTCACCATTCCTTATTTCTAACACACTCAGCGTTTGGCATGGTCCTGTCAGAGCAGAAACGAAGCTATACGTTTTTCTGTCATTTTCATTCAATCATATGTAAGCTGCGTGAGCTTATTTTGTCCATTTCACCGAAAGATCTGAAAAACCCACATCTTTATCTGTAAGTTGTTGGGTTTTTGTTTTGTTTTTAAGAAATATAATACTTTTATTCAGGCAAGGATGCATTAAATTGATCAAAATTGTCAAAATGACATTTATTACGTTACAAAAGATTTCTACTTAAAATAAATACTATTATTTTGAAAGAAAGCTGTAAAAATGTATCACAGTTTTATAGTGATGGGGACAAGACCGTCTATGCAGAGAATCTGAGTTAAGGCCGAGTCTTTGAAGGGTTGAATTTAGAGTTGAATATCAGAGTCCATTGGTTTTCAAATACAGTCGAGTCCAAGTCAAGACTGAGTCTTTGAAGGGTCGAGACAGAGACCGAGTCAGTTGGTTTTCAAATACAGTCGAGTCAAGACCGAGTCTTTGAAGGGTCTGAGTCCGAGTCCATTCGTTTTCAAATACAGTTCGAGTCCGAGTCAGACTGAGTCTTTGAAGGGTAGAGACAGAGACAGAGTCAGTTGAGTTTTCAAATACAGTCAGAGTCAAGTCCGAGTCTTTGAAGGGTTGAGTCCGAGTCCATTGGTTTTCAAATACAGTCGAGTCCGAGTCAAGACCGAGTCTTTGAAGGGTTGAGTCCGAGTCCATTGGTTTTCAAATACAGTTGAGATCTGAAGTCAAGACCGAGTCTTTGAAGGGTTGAGTCCGAGTCCATTGATTTTCAAATACAGTCGAGTCCGAGTCAAGACTGAGTCTTTGAAGGGTCGAGACAGAGACCGAGTCAGATGGTTTTCAAATACAGTTGAGAATCAGAGACCGAGTCTTTGAAGGGTTGAGTCCGAGTCCATTGGTTTTCAAATACAGTCGAGTCCGAAGTCAAGACCGAGTCTTTTGAAGGGTTGAGACCGAGTCCGTTGGTTTTCAAATACAGTTGAGTCCGAGTCAAGACCGAGTCTTTGAAGGGTTGAGTCAGAGTCGAGACCGAGTCCGTTGGTTTTCAAATACAGTTGAGTCCAAGTCAAGACTGAGTCTCTGAAGGGTCAAGACCGAGTCTAGACCGAAGTTTTTGAAGGGTTAAGTCCAGAGTCGAGACCAAGTTCATTGGTTTTCAAATACAGTTGAGTCCGAGTCAAGACCGAGTCTTTGAAGGGTTAAGTCCGAGAGTCGAGACCGAGTTCATTGGTTTTCAAATACAGTTCGAGTCCGAGTCAAGACCGAGTCTTGAAGGGTTGAGTCGAAGTCGAGACCGAAGTCCGTTGGTTTTCAAATACAGTCGAGTCTTTGAAGGGACAAGTTCGAAAGACGAGTCCGAGAAAGCAGAAATCAGTCTTGAAACCAGTCTCGAGTCTGAGACCAGACCCGAGTACTACATCACTACAGTTTTTTTTTTTCAAAAATGTTAAGCAGCACAGCTGTTTGTTTGTTTTGTTGTTATAGGAATATATTACATTTTAAAATATAGAAAAATAGTCATTTTGTTGTAATAATGCAGACTTCTTTGTCTGTTATTACCCTGCAAACATGTAGACGACACATGTTCAGTCCAATTTACATTTTGAAAGTCAAATCCATCAATCATATCACACTTTCATCCGCAGCTAACATGCTAACAAACAGATTGTAAATTTTTAGGTTGCAAACATATTCCGTCACTGTCACATACACACAGTGAGGTCGATGTGTGAGGCGCTGTTTCTGGAGGTCTCATCAACTCGGCACATCATTAGAATGTGTCACCCTGCTGCTGTCTGCTCCCTCCCTCCTTCTCGTCTCCCTCCTCTCTCTCACAAAGATTCCTGGGATTGTCAAGGACTCTCGCCTTGACAGTGCCACCAGAATTCTGTTTGACTCAAGACACTGTGCACTTAAAGGGATAGTGCACCAAAAAAAAACCTATTACTTTAATGATGACTTTATTACCTTTATGGGGATTGTAAATGGTAGCTATATAGCCAGCCAATGGTGGGACAGAAAGCTCTTTGATATCATCACAAAGATCTCATTTGTGTCCTGAAGATGAATGAAAGTCTTACGGGTTTGGAACAACGTGAGGGTGAGCGAGACTAAGACCCAGACTCAGACTTCAATTCTACTGAGGTACACTACTGTTCAAAACTTTGGGGTCAGTTAAATTTTAAATAATAATAAAAAGACAATTTAGCTGTTTTTGATTAGATTAAGGGAGTAGTTCACTTTTGAAAAAACGTTTGCTGGTAATTTACTCACCCCCATGTCATCCAAGATGTCCATGTCATTCTTTCTTCAGTCAAAAAGAAATTAAGGTTATTGATAAACATTCCAGCATTTTTCTCCATATAAAGGACTTCAGTGGGAACCAAATGGTTCAAGGTCCAAAAGACAACTTTCAGTACGAACTGCAAACTGGGCTTTAAACGATTCCAGACGATAAATAAGGGTCTTATCAAGTGAAACGATCGCTCATTTAATAAATAAATAACAAAGTTTAAGTTTTATAAGCTCAAATGGTAGCCTTGCTCTGTTTTGTGACGCACATTTGTGACTCTCCTGGTTGAACTCGTTTATCAAAACAAACAAATCTTTTCAGAGTCATTTGGTTCATTCAACAATCGAAACGAACAAATTGATTCGGAAAAGATTAGGTAATTTTGATTAACGAGTTTGAACAGGAGAGTCACGAACGTGCATCACAGAACAGAGCAAGGCCAGCATTGAGCTTTTAAAACTAAACTTTGCTATCTCTTTTTTTTTAAATGAGCGATCGCTTCGCTTGATAAGACCTTTATTCATCATCTGGAATCGAATTGAAGCCCTTTGAACAGTTTGCAGTTTGTACTGAAACTGTCTTTTGGACCTTGAACCGTTTGTATTCCCACCGAAGTGCACTATATGGAGTAAAATCCTGGAATGTTTTCATCAAAAACCTTAATTTCTTTTCGACTGAAGAAAGAATTACATGGATATCTTGGATGACATGGGGGTGAGTAAATTATCAGCAAAAGTTTTTTGAAAAGTCAACTACTTCTTTAATGTAATTTTAGTGACCAAAAAAAGAGATTTCTGATCCCAAACCTTTGAATGGTGGTCTATATCAAGTCTCTATCAGCTAATGAACGGTGTGAATGGGATTTTAATTCATGTCATTAATTACTCAGTGTATTTTGGCTCACTCTCTAGCAACATGATCATCAGCTCTTGAGGTGTAAAAAATGTTGGTTTATAACATTCTTGTGGAATGAGTTACTTCGGTACTTAGAAGTCAAACCCTGGAAAGTGTGTCAAGTGAGATAAGATGCTAATAAACTTCATGGAATGTGTTGCTATTGGCTGCACTGGTCCTTCTTATGTAATCTCTGAATGGATTATTACAGAGTCCATTACACTCTCAAGGTGATTGCTGACTTTTGAACCTTTAGCGATTGCTTCACCCCTTCTATAACCTTCATAAGGCTGGAACCATGTTTGTTCATTATTTAAGGGTTGTTATCTTCAGGACTGCACAGGAGGAATTAAACTGTGTTACATAAAATGAATGTAAAAATAAACTGAACTGCACCCTCCTATTCCATAGATAAGGTTTCTGAAGAATTTAGAATCACTTAACACTAAGGTTAAAATGATTTCCAAGACTGCGTATATAATGCTGCACTGTTTTTGATATAAAGACATTTCAATTTGAGAACAATATGAAGTATTTTTGTTTTGAATGTATTTTTTTATTATTTTATTATTTATTATTATTTATTTGATTTCTCAATATGACTTTGAAACTTGATATAAACAATGTTTTATGGCAGCATTATGCTTTATTGTAATCTGACTTGACAGGACCTACGGCTGAGGAGAAATGGTGTCCATTTCTTTCTAATCTATCCCATCCATGTGTGTGTGTAACCTTAACGTAGTCTAATCTGCTTCCTGACACCAGATCAATAAACCGCCCACCCAAGTGCGATTCATCTGCTGCGGTCGGCCATGGACTTGTTCTCTGAGCTTCGGCTCAGAACCTCACCCACCGCACATCTGTACGGCATTAGCAATGCTGAGAGATTTACAAGCGCTTTGTGAATCCTGCAAATGCAAAGGCGCCCTCGACTCACCCCGGCAAGAAACGAGTATACACCTATAAATATGAGAAAGCACATTTTTGGATTCTGTCATATTGGATCAATAAGTGTGGTGGTCCACATGGCATTGATCTTCCTCAGCTATAGCAGCAAGCCTTTAAATCCTTGAAACTGTTGAGATGTCTTTAAGTGCCCCTATTATGCTATTTTAATGGTTCCTGAATTTTGTTTTGGGGGTCCACAACAATAAGGTTTGATTGAAGATTCAGTTTCTTTCTGCAAGCCTACTCTGCTCTGACTGATCCAGTGGCCTAGTCTGTTGGGATTGTTTCTTCTTACAGTGCATGTTGGAAACAAAGTCCCATTACCATATACGAATTTCAGCTCTCGAGGCTTCCTCCGTGCTGAACACACTGATGAGATGAGTGAAAACTGTATTTTACTGTATATTTCTCATCCTTTTGCAGTGCATGCAAAGTGGATTCACAGTGCTGAAAACATAGTGGATAAGTTTATGCAACTGGCCCATAGTATTAATTTGCATTTTGTCGACAAGTTTCTTTGCCTTTTTAAAGAATCTGGCTTTTAATGTAAAAGAGTCTGGTTTTACCGCTGTTGGTCCGGTCTACTTTTCCAGTCTAAAAAGAACGGATTTGGCAGCGGCAGGGAATTGCCATGTGGTGTTTTTCTGCCACAGTTACATGGATCAATGCATAACGCATGACCTGCCCTGGGCGCATGTTTTATAGTTGAAGTGACTCGCTCCAGCGAGCCTGCCACGACATAGCCCTCCTCTCGCTCACTTTCGTCTCAATCTCAAAGCCAGCAGGGGAAGCTGCAGGCACTGTCATTTCAACAGTTTTCCTCAAAACTGTATAATCACTGTTCACCCACATCGGAATTGGAGCACCAAAATGAATTTGTTGGTGATTTTTGGTGCACCCATTCAATATTTGCATCTTAATATTTTTGTGGACCCCATCATGCACTATCATTTAAAAGATTGGTTTAAAATTAAACATTTATTTTATTTAAAATGTTTAATTATTTAGCAAGGATGCATAAAATTGATTAAAAGTGAATAAATTACATTTTAAAATAGAAAACTTTAGATTGTAATTACTTTCAAATAAAAGAAAGCATAGAGACTTATGCATAATACAATCTTAATCATTCCAAACTTTTAACTGATAGTGTACTTTTAATATTTTTTAGTTAATTTAAATTACCTTAAAAAAGCAAGGCAATCAACAGCTCTAATTTTTGCATTGCCTTGCTGTTTACTGTAGATTTCCAATTCGTTCTGATCGGATCTGAATTGTCTCATTACATAATACCATGCAATAAATCGAACAGCAGTCTAATGACAACATGGGCTGTAAATCCAGAGATTCGATGTTGTTGCACACTCTCAGCAAGCTGTTGCATTCCATTGCAACATGGGTAAGCTCATCGAGATGCTTAACGGCTAAACAGGTTTAAAGCTTGAGTCCAACAGCAGACCCAGAGCAGAACTATTTAATGCATGAAGCATGCACACACGCTGTGCCAAGAATCCCCTTATTGACGGGAAAGGGCAAACTCCAACCCCCGGCGAAGCTCGGCCAGGTGGATTAGCAAGTCAATGCTAACATCATGTGTGGGGTAATCTTACTGCAGACACATGTGACCTTTGTTAATGATTTCACTCAAAGCTGCAGGTGGTGTTTCAATTACAGCCAAATGAACTCTCCTGAGGGGTGAGTGCTTGGCAAAATAGTCAATTGCAAATGTGTACTCTGGTAGAAGTACTGCACTAATTTGCAATACAAATAATACCACCCTTCACTGGAATCATGTACTGCTCTGGGCTGTGTAATTGAGCTCTGGGTCTTTTTGTCAATTTATAGACAAATTGACCTCTTTCCTTTCTCAGTGGGAATAACCCTTGCATGTACCTCATGATGTATGTTTATGCAAGGAATTCATGTTATGCCCTTGTTCATAAGACCACACCATGGTGGCTCCAGATTAGAGTAATTTGTCAAGAGTGCTAATCATTAATCAGAACAATTTGAAACTAATGCAAAGGCCTTCAAGATCAGGGTTCGCTTCTTTTTTTCACTGGAGACTGAATTAAAAAACTTTACCAGACACCAGCCTGTTTTTTATTAATCAAGAAAAATGTATTTTGCATTATTTTACTGACTGACTGACTTACTGACTGACTGAGACTTACTGACTGACTTACTGACTGACTGACTGACTGACTCACTTACTGACTGACTGAGACTTACTGACTGACTGACTGACTTACTGACTTACTGACTGACTGAGACTGACTGACTTACTGACTGACTGACTGACTGACTGACTCACTTACTGACTGACTGACTTACTGACTGACTTACTAACTTACTGACTGACTTACTGACTGACTTACTGACTGACTGACTGACTTACTGACTCACTGACTCACTGACTGACTGACTGACTGACTGACTGACTTACTGACTGACTGACTTACTGACTGACTCACTGACTGACTGACTGACTCACTAACTTACTGACTGACTGACTGACTGACTGACTGACTTGACTTACTGACTCACTGACTTACTGACTGACAGACTTACTGACTGACTTACTGACTGACTGACTGACTTACTGACAGACTTACTGACTTACTGACTGACTGACTGACTTGACTTACTGACTGACTTACCGACTTACTGACTTACTGATTGGCTGACTTTACTGACTTACTGACTGACTGACTGACTGACTGACTTACTGACTGACTTACTGACTTTCTTACTGACTGACTGACTGACTGACTGACTTACTGACTGACTTACTGACTTACTGACTGACTTACTGACTGACTCACTGACTGACTGACTGACTTACTGACTGACTAGACTTACTGACTGACTGACTTACTGACTGACTGACTGACTGACTGACTGACTTACTGACTTGACTGACTGACTGACTTGACTGACTTGACTGACTGACTGACTGACTGACTGACTTGACTGACTGATTGACTTGACTTACTGACTTACTTACTGACTTACTGACTTTCTATATTTGTAAATTTATTTATCCAGTAATATTAAGTCAAATGGATTTTTTTTGCATGACAATTAAATAAAAAACGTGGGAAAGGTTCACACTGTCCTTCTGGCAGAATGCTGAATGCTATGGGACAAAATATTATTTTCTCATAAAAAAATTTAATGCATGAGATCAATCAAGAAAGCAGTCTTGTTTTGTTTGCTCTTTAAAAAAAACTTCTATCTGTTAAGCTATCAACTTAGGGTGTCGGTATCATACTTTTTATATATGTTCCCACTGAGATGAGATCCACTTATGATGTTAAAGTTGTTTTGTTTTGTTCTCATTGTTATGTTGCCTTTGTTATGTTATTTACTCCCCTGTCCTCTCAAAACCACTTCTTTGCAAAGCATCTCAATCACAGGATCAATCCACACTGAAAATGTGCTGCATAAAGATTTAAGATCAGGCTGAAATGATCTGTTCAGGGTGGATAGGACAGAGTAACAGGTGCCACACAGCCAGAAACAGGCAAACATCTGACAAAACTTCCTCATTATACTCTAATATTAATGTTGCATAACTCTTACAATTCTGGTGTTTTGATTGTCCTCAGCTGGTTCAGAAAACTCTTATTTAAATTGGGGAAGTTTTTTTCAGTTCTGGAAGTTGCCGTATTTTTTTATAGTGCATCAAGCACTTTAATCTCAAAAAGACAGAACATTTTGATGCTTGATATGACATCAAGTTTTTCTTCTTTCAAAAGATTACTTTGATTACATCATGATATTCCTGAGACTTAAGCAATGATTTCATCATAAATTGCAGAGAACAGAAGATATAGTGTATCTTCTCTGTACATTTTTTGTACTCGCTCACAACTTTAGTTTAAGTTCATTCAGGTTAATTAAATCCAAGACCATTTCAGCTCAAGTCTCTTTAATCTGTCTTTTATTTTATTGGAAAACTTCTATATGTTCCTGATGACACAAGCTACTTGCATGAGGTCGCCTTCTTGATCAGTCTTTCAGACACAAGAGCTTTAATACCACATGAAAGGTTTCTGCTTGTGATTAAAATGTCACCCCGCTTGTTATTGAAGCCAAAAAAAGCCTTGGTCTTCTCTCACCTCAGTCACAACCCCCTGCCATCTTTCCTGGTTCTGTCTCTCGCCTCATGTTCTGATAAAACACTCTCCATTATCCAATCCCACTTAACCTATTGTCCCCCATTTTCTGCCTTTCTCAGCCTCTGTCTCTGGCTTTAATGCATTTTCCCACCCACACCTTTCTGCTCTCTCTCTCTCTATCTCTCCCTCTGTTATTCTGAGTCTCACACTTATCATATGTAATAATATGAGTCTAATGTGAAGGTTTCTTGCCCTCTCAAACTGTTGCAGACACATGATAATGGAGCTTAGCGTGTGGAGGAAAGTGATGTACATATAAAGCATCTTTTTCCTCTCCCAATGAGTGCCAGATGTATATTCACTGATAACTTCTTCATCTGGGAAGAGAACAGGTAGGCATGTCAGGAAAATTATCCATATTTTTTTACAGTTGACATAGGGTTGGCATTTGAAGGGTTGGCTTTGCAAACCAGCTGAGTCACCAGAAAGAATGAAAGAAAAGGGGAACAAATAGAAGAATAATCCTCTAAGGGTACTCTGTTAAATGAATCAAGTGCTCAGGGGATTGATTGGCCAGTTGATTGCATTGTGTTCGTCAATGCACTAATCAGTCAAATTGAATTGGAGCCCACTGTTACCTGGTGAGATTCTACTGCTTGATTTAGTCTAAACATTAGCCAAGTTGAAGCCTCCTTAACCTTAGACGACAAGCACGTTGATCACAAACAGTGCGTTTACTGAGCAATTATGTAAATGTAAGGAAATTCAGGTAACACTTTACTTGAAGGGGTGTGCATAAGACTGACATGACACCTTCATAACCATGACTGACATATGTCTTGAATATGAAGTGCATGTAGTTGTCATGACAACTGTCATTAAGTGACTTTCGCTCAATAATGACATTTTGAATGCAAATATGACATTGTTTAAGATGTCTTTGTTATGCCATCTTGACTATAAACCATAACATCATAACCTGTCAGTGTCTTTTGTCATGACAACTTGACTTAAAATTAAGTTAAACTGTCATGTGGTTGGCTTTGACATTGGCTGTCATGAGGCCTTTATAACTGTGTCATGAATATTTTTTCGTGACCTCAACTACAGTTGTAACAATTGAATTTGTCATTAAAAAGTAAAGCTAATTAAAATAAAACAATAAAGCTAGGTGGTTTCT
Organism: Hybognathus amarus; assembly: GCA_030378365.1. Lineage (NCBI taxonomy): Eukaryota > Metazoa > Chordata > Actinopteri > Cypriniformes > Leuciscidae > Hybognathus > Hybognathus amarus. The sequence goes on along the minus strand of JAQIUQ010001400.1, from coordinate 100,037 downwards.
TAAGTTTGATAAATAATCTGCTGTCATGTTTATGACAGGTTATGATGTATTGGTTTATGTCCAGTTGTCATAAGACATCACAAACAATGTCATATTTGCATTAAAAATGTCATAACTCAGCGAATGTACACTTAATGACAGTTGTCATAAACATGCATAAAACATCCTTCATATTCATAACATATGTCATGATTATGAAGGTGTCATGTTAGTCTTATGCACACCCCTTCAAGCAAAGTGTTACCGAAATTGATTTTTTTTTTTACTTGAAAAAGCAAAGTTTGTCAATGGCAAACTTTGAAAGTTGTCTCAATAAAGCCTTATTTGAACGTTTTGAAATAAAGAGTTGAATATACGTATATCGTTAATAGTGAGAATTGGATGCTAATCTACAGTGTGACCTTATATTTCATCATATTTTGTGGACCAGGGTAAAAAAATTAAAACTTTCTCAGAATGCATTATGCGTGTTTTGAGGACTTGATTATGCAAGTCCTTTGAATTGAAATTTAGGAAATTCCTTTTCCAGTCATTTCAATTCAAATTACTTTTCAACTTCCTGTGGCTTGTGGGTGAATCAATTCAAGGATCATGAATGGAAAAGAAGCCAATTCTGAATTTTGTTCCAATCTGCCTGGTTTTACACAACTTAAGAAGCTGGGAGCGCAGTCTTTTATCAGTCGCTGCTGCAGGAATTTTTAAAATGCATGATTCACATCATCAAAGGATAGTGTTTTTAGGCACTCTTTTAGCATGAGGTTAACTACATATTCATAAACATTACTTTATATTCTGTGTTGTTTTCTGAGTTTATGTGAAATAAAATCTACTTATTACTTCTATATGGACTGAAATTCTTTTGCATTGCACTATTTTCATTGTAGCTTTCAAAGGTACCCACCCTTAAATGGTAAGTAAAATAAACTGTGGTTGGCCTAAATGTCAGTAAGACAGCTTAATGTATAGCTTTGCAAGACTAAAGTCTCCTTGACCACATAGAGTGATTTATCGTCCTCTGGATAAACCAATCTTGTCAGAAGTACCACATGAAAGTATTACAAAGTCTCAAACCTCTCGTTCTTTCATCTAAAGGTGACCTATGCCTCAAAGAGCTTGATTTGAGTTTTTTTCTGATCCACAATGTGCCACAATTCTTAGTCTGTCATGCTTTATTGTTTTCGAGTGACTTTGGTTTTGATAAACCTTTTAGGATCTATGAAGAATGACAATTTGAAAGATAAGCAAGCTCTGTTTCAAAGAGAAAAACGACATCTGAAAGTGAGAGCGGGAGAGCTGGCAGCTGACGCAAAGCGTCTCATTTTCTTGTTTAAAGTTACAGTGCGCTCTGAGTTAACAAACCATGGGATTGAGCCTTCCCACCACGCTGCCTGCTCCCACATGCATACTCTCCTGCACACACACTTAGCTCGCAAGCCTTTGTTCTGCAACCTTTTGTGAAGCTTGCCCTGGATTCAGCAAAGCTCTATGCTGTAGAGTGAGACTAAAGAAGTCTCTCTCGTTCTCTCCTGCCCCCCCAATGTTCAGTCTGGCTCTCTTTGTCATCATTTTTTTTTCAGTCTCTTCACCTGACTTTAGCAGTCTGCCTCTTTCTTTCTTTCTCTAAACACAAATAAAACACTCATGCTCTGAGCGTTTGCCAGCATTTGGTGGGATAATCTTCCTTCCTGTAGATTTGGCTGCTCTTCTCCTTATCACTATGGGCTCATCAGAGCATAAGCAGCTCTTGGCTTTCTACCAATGTGAGAGAACCACTTTCCAAACAGGAACTCTTATGGAGACATCTCCTTATGTGGAAAAGGAAATCATGTCCTCCATTCCCCTCTCATTCTCCCAGAGCACATGCACACACACATGAGAAGAAGCCTCCATCTTTGAGTTGACATTACTGAGAATCTGACCAGCAGAAGTTTTTTCATACTCAAATGCATTTTCTTCATCTTGAAAATACACCATTTGTGTATATTAATCTGTATATGAAGTAGTTCAGATGCAAAAGCCTCTAAGTGCCATTTGAAATTTTCTTCTAAAATGATCATTTTTATCAAGCTTGTATATTAAAGTTCAGTAATTTCACTTAAATGGCAATGAAGATTACCTATTAACTGTCATTTAAGAGAAATTACTGAACTTAAATATACAAGCTTGATAAAAAATGTCATTTTAGAAGAAAATTTCCAATGGCATTTAGAGGCTTTTGCATCTAAACTCTTCATATGCACTTCCTGGACAAAAAAAAGGCCAAATGCTAAAGAGTCAATGATTGGATCATAACTGCAGTGATTATTATGTTTCTAGCATGTTATATGCTTGGCAACAGTTCTTCAAACTCTAATTGATGGAGTGTGTAGTTTGTAGGATGACACATCATTGTCATATCAGGCTCAAATTGTGAATGGACGGTTGGAAGGAGCATGGAGAATCCTTTTCACACATGAATTGGCTTTATGCACAGCTCCACTACTTCCTGAACTTCAGCCAGCCCCTTGTTTCCTGTCTGCCATTATTGGACAAACTGATTAATCCAGGTGTGTCTGACCTCAGTAGTCACAACAACAATAATCAGGCACACCTGAATTAATCAAGTTTGTCCAATAATGGCAGACAGGAAACAAGGAGCTGGCTGAAGTTCAGGAAGTAGTGCAGCTGTGCATAAAGTCAATTGGCACCTCTGAGTCCAAACCTCAGAAAGTCTTTGGGATGTTCTGGAGGAGACTTTGCAGAGTGCTGGACTCTTGCATTGTCAATACAAGATCTTGACCAAAAATGTATGCGCTTCCTGATGCAAATAAATGTTGTAATGTTATTTCCATCAAGAGGTGCATAAATGTTTCAGATAGATTGATCTCTTGCTTCGATAGGCTCTTGCTACAGGTCTAAATCATGGTGATAGAGTGGGACAACGCATTCTCATCCCAAGGCGTCATCTAACTGACAATTTTGACCATGCTTCAGTATCCGACGCTTTAGGCACCCTTAGGTTTAGGTCTGGGTTAGGGTTAGACCAATAGGAAAGCATCATCTAACTGATGCTAAAGGGTGCCTAAAGTGTCAGTTAGATGATGCATGGTCAAAAGCATGGTCAAAAGCGTCAGTTAGATGATGCAGGTAGGTTTAGGTCTGGGTTCAGGGTTAGACCACTAGGAAAGCGTCATTTAACTGACGCTAAAGGGTGCCTAAAGCGCCAGTTAGATGACGCATGGTTAAAAGCTTGGTCAAAAGCGTCAGTTAGATGACGCCTTGGGATGAGAACGGGCTGAGTGGGATCCTAAAAGAATGTGCATTTCAAGTATGCCTGTCATTGGAGCCCTTCATTTGGTCAGCGTGCCAGCTAAAAGCTCAGGCCAAATTTTGTTTTGAATCAGTTCGTGCTCTGGATAAAAAGTGCATAAATTTGTGTCAGTGGCAGATATGCATAACTGGTCAACCACATCCGTCTCAAGAGACAATGCGGGTTGTAAGTAGCTCAAATGTGTCACTAAACACTGTGTTTACTTGTCGGTGAAAACCTTTTTGAAGTCCAACACAAGCACATGAACACACAATGAGTTTAGCCAACAAGAAGCAGCCTTAGGGGCGGCAGCCAGATGTGTTTTATCTGTAAGGTGAAAGGTCAAGTAGAACAAATTGCATAAACTCATTCCCAGTAGCAAGAACACTTTCCACAGGGCTGCAGATACGCATCTGATTTTCTTCTGGTTTCAAATACAATATGCGAAATGAACAGACTCCACTTTGCTTCTTTATTACTTCCCCTTAACCTATAGAAAGAAAACGTGCGGCGAGTGTTAAGTGCGACAGGTACGAAAACGGAAGCAAAGGTCAGAGTTGTGCATCAGAGGTAATTGTCGAATTACTGGTTTCGAAACTAATCAGGGAACATGAACCAAACACAAACAAAATGATAGAAATCTAGAGGTCACACTGATTTTGTCCTTGAGCCAGGCATGTAATCCTCTTTTATTTTTAGAATACATTGGCCCCATCTGATTTAAACTGATTCATAATGTGTTTTATTTATCCTGAAAACAAACATTTTAAATGAATTGAAACATCCTAAAAGAAAGCAGGTCAAATAAAAGTGGTACTTTAAGTATTCTAATTAATATAGATTCAGTCCTGTTTTCATACACTTTGTGTTTTGTGATCATGCCAGCCCGATCTCACGGGAATTCGTACGAATTTTACCGAGGTGGCTAATTCGTAACAATCTCATACGACCTCACTCGGTATCGATTTTGCTAAAGAATACATATTTTACGAATTGGCTAATTCGTATGAATTTGTACGAATGACCTACCCCTTACCCGCCCCTAAACCTAACCATCACGTGGGTTTAGACAAATTCGTATGAATTCGTACAAGTGAGGTCGTACGAATTAGTACGAATTAGCCACTTTTTAATCATTCCGCGAATTTATACGAATTGGTTGTGAGGTAGATCATGCTCACTGTATTTTTTTTCTTTTTGCTTTTTCTGAGAAAATCCACCATTTGTTTCTTAAAAGAATCATATATTCTTGAAAATTCTACACTGAATTGAATTATTACAAATCCTGACATTTCCAGGCACATATGGCACAGTTTTTGAGAACACTTTCCTATTGTTAAAGGGGCTCAAAAAATCATGTTTATCGCCAATTTGTGAACGGCTTGCAATTAAAATTTAAAAAACTAAGTCTTCTCTGAGATCCTAGATTGTCAATGAAAGAGACTCATTTCTTATGTGAAGGACCGCTTGGAACGCTTTTGCCTGGAAAATCAAAAGAACGTGATGCTTACTCATGCATGCAAGAACCTCTCTTCCGTTCTGTGACACGTGAAATGTTTATACAACATTCAGGATAATGCAGAAAGAGCCATTCACTATATGATGCCAATGTGTCATGCAAAGATAAGGGATTCCTTCAGTCTCAAACAGCCATGCAGTCAAATATACTTTAGTGGAATATAATCGTTAAAAGTATTAATAATTAAAAATATATACAATAAAAATGAGAAATAAAAATGTTTTAAAATATGAACATCCTAAGCCTTTGTGTGAACCAAAAAAGAAAGTTTAACTTCTATATTACTTTTCTTTCTTTTTAAAAAACTTTTTCTGTTTATCCAAACACTGTGAGCTTTTCAAATGTATCATCAAATAAAGGTTGACCCACCACATTGAGAACAGAAAGAAACCATGTTCTCAGTTTCTGTCTATTTCATCTGTTGTCTCAATTCTGATCACAGCATTCATCTGAGTCATCTTTCTAATTCACCCACTCCCACATCTCATCGTTCGTGAGCTACAAATCTGTGACATCAATCTGGTACCACAGAGGTGACAGCCAAATACTGTTCTAATTTTAAGACATCACAGGCAAGCTCTAAATTAAGGATCTGACAGGTTCTTACAACTTTTCTACAAGTTCTCCACATTCAGTTATGAATCAGTGTTTGAAGCAGAGTGTGAACGCTCAGGTAATTAGAACTGTGTAATATTTCATGTTTCGTCTGATGTGACTTAACACTTAGACAGCATCTGTGTTGTATTTAGTATATTTACAATTGTGTGATTCTAGTAACATTTTCTTGCTGGTCTTTTGAAGCTCTTGGCTTTTCCAAACCTTGGACGTTTGTATTCTCAGCTGTCCTGGATTTTGTAAGGAACCATCTGCAAAGAATTCCAGATCAAACCTCCAATCAACATCAGCCAGGAGTAAACTTGCAAGAGTCTGTCATGAAGTTGCAACAGAGAATCAAGCAGCACATGGAGGGAAAAGAGGGCACAAAGGGGCTGGAACCCCAGAGAGCAGCTAATGATTCACATTTCATATCCCCCACACAGGGGCCCTTGTGTCTACCATGAGGGGCCTCTTCGAGCGTTTGTTTTCACTGTGAAATCCAAAATAAATGGGAGCCGCAGATGAGGACTGGCACTTGAGAAATTGAAATCATGAAGTCCGTAATAAAAACGCTAAAAACTCCTCATAGTCTTTTGCTTATTACGTGCGTGATCCCTTGGATGGTAGTATGTTTTTCGCAACAAGAGAAACTGGTGTCAATTGTGTTTATAGAACTTCTTGTATCCTCCATAAGGCTGTCAGGCATGTATTTTGGCACAATTAGATTCTGGTCATGCTTGTCAAAGGAGACAAATAGTCATGACATACAAAATATCAATACGCTGATGTCAGTGACAACTAAAAGGCATTGATTTTGGCATTGATCTCATGTGTTCATTCGTTTATAAGTTCAGGCATGAAATAAAAAAAATCATCCTCTATTTGGTAAACCAATTCAAATCAATAGTTTTTTTTATTTTATTGATATTTTTACTTCTAATTTATAATCAAAATATAACTTGATCTTCTGGTGAAACTTTTGTGAAGACTGATCTGGTATTAAGCTTTAAGCTGAATCTGATGCGGTCTGTTGGTACAAGTAGGCTAATTGTAATTACAAGTTCTACAAGGATGTGAATGCTTCTTGCAAATTGGAATCTCGTAATTACAACATGGTGTGAACGCACCTCGACATATGCCAACAATCGGCATATCCAACTTGTTTTCGTTAATTTCACTTTCGCACAATTACAGAAGAACATAATCGTTACCTCTGATATGTCACTACTTTAACAAGTACAGGCTAAATATTCAAAAATATATATTTGTGACATCAAAAACAACAAAGTAGGCTAATGATTATACATGAAATATTCTTTTATGACTAACCCTAGTTATTATATCAAAAAGCAGAAAATCATTAACCACAGGTTCTTCAGTTAGGCTTTCAGACACTTAAAAATATAATATTAGCTGTAAAAAAAATGTCAGCTGCTACTATGGTAAACTTGTTGCACACTGAAGACTTAAAACTGTGGCCACTCAGTCCTTGCATTTCTATGGCTTACTTTCATAAATGATTTGAGAAGGTAAACCACAAGACAAAGTAAACTTCTGTAGGCTATTCTTCAGCATTTGGTGTCCCAAGTTGAACTTGACTTTTCTCCGCATATCCCAACTCAACGCACACTCCCAAGTGCTGCTGTTGATGTATAGCAGAGTCATTAAGTCATCGAGTAGGTCTCTCACTGCTGCTTTCTCTCACTTCGACAGCCTCACAGTCTAATTGCGTTTGGCAATCGGAGAGTGTAGTAGTATTATTCTATCCGTGCCGATTATTTCTGGCGAGAGTTTTAAACCGACGACAGCGGTGATTGGGCGGCGCAGTCACGGGGTCCACAGTCTCTTCGCCCTGCCTAGAGTCAGTCAGTCAGTCGGGGAAGGCAAGACTGCCTGCAAGCGCTTCTCTGTGTGGATCCACCATACACACACATACGCGCTCACACGGACTTTCACGCACAATTATTGTTAATTACGGAACCCTTTTCGGTCTTTTGAGAGTCTGTTTTTCCACCATGGGCGACAAAAAGAGCCCGACCAGGTAAGAAAGCGTCAACAGTCGGTAGTTTCCGACGCGATTATGGTGACCGCGCGGCTGTTTTTCGCTCGGTGGACATTCGGATGCTTTTCTCGAGGAGTGTTTCTCCTTTCTCTCAGAAACAAGCGCAGCTATGGCGGCTTTCTCTTCTTCTCATAGGACTCTTAACACTTCTCAGTGCCTCTCAGACAAAGAGATTTTTCTTCCTACGGGATACGCCTGGCCTCTCCGGACGGGTTTTTTGGTCGAAGTTCAACGTTAAATGGACCGTTTTTGACATTCAATTTCACGCCGTTCACCGACGCGATATCTTTAGCTCGCTGGCTAATGTTAGCTGTCGTGCCAACGGACACCAACCTAGAGAGTGTATTAGATACGTGTTAAGCCCGGTTACTAGGAGCTGTGGAGAATAACCGTGGCTAGTTAGCTGGTTAGCGTGTATTTCCAGTATTTTCCGGTTCTAATAAACCGCCCTCGCGCGTCACGGGTCGGATTTTCTGTCACTTTCTGTGCCACTTCGGTTACGTTAAACGAATTCGAGACAGTAAAAGTAGGGGTGTAGGATGTTCAGGGGGCAAACATGGAGGTTAACCTTTAATTTGGTCTTCTTTTTTGTTATTTAAGGCCAAAAAGACAAGCCAAACCGACAGCGGACGACGGATTTTGGGACTGTAGCGTGTGCACTTTCAGAAACAGTGCCGAAGCCTTCAAATGCAGCATCTGTGATGTACGGAAGGGCACGTCTACCAGGTATGGACATTTACATTGGACTTTTGCAGCATTGCAATTCTTATCTCATCCTCACTAATGCAGCTGTTTGTAATGCTTTACTTGTTGATCTGCTCTTTAAGATTCATTGAAACACCAGTCCTCTCATGCAAGTCAAATGTTATTTCTTCAGTCTGATGACTGGCACTAGAATGGAGTGTGGCAGCCAGCCCGTGCAGTCGCTGCAGTGATAGGCAAACTTTCTTTGTCCTGCATTAGCTTGAACACAATTTATTGCATTGGATTTTCGTGCAGATGCTTTCACTGCAGCTCCATTGTCATGCATGCTTGCAGAGGCATACCTGCTATTGCAGTGCTGCAGTGTTTGCATGTGTCAGATTTCCAATTTAAATCTATGGCTGGCGTTTGTTGGGTTTGATCATTTAATGTCTGGGTGTGTTTAGAATCCGTTCAACTGGCATTTGTTGTTCAGATCAAGAACGGGGAAACAAAGTATCTTGGTTTAAAGTGGTTGCAACAGTTTTAAGGTCAGTCAGGTGTTAGAAATTCTTCTGCAAGTGTAACAATTTCTGCTTGATTTGAGAATTAGACTAACATGGTGCTTCACATAAGGCGAAGAAGTAGATGTTAATGTTGTTGTTGTTTTTGATTTGGCTAATTTAATGATTTCATTACTCTAATTTCTATGCTGATCATTTGGAAGCTGTCACTAACAGGTCTGGGTGTGCTTGTCCATTTCTACAGGTCATCTATTCCAGTGCTTCTCATTCTCTATCCTAGATCTTTAGTTTAGGATATCTGGATGTAGCATCTGCTAATTATCAGATCATGAGTATCAATGCTTCTAAACTCCTCAGGATGTCAAAGTATCCACAAGCTGCACGCTCCAGTATCCATCTATTATTCGCCTGCTGTTTCATTTTCCTAATTTGACCATGCAATATGTTTGATGTACTACTTTTTGCATGCTATATTTCAGGCTAATACGGCGATCACAATTAAGGTGTTAAATAAATACTTCAGAACCTCGATTGAGAACCACTGATTAAATCGACAAATGAATGTTCGGTTTGCCTGAAATGCCGTCGTGGTTGTATTCCTGTAAGCGTATCCTCAGTTACGTATGTTCTACGTCCGTCTGGCCTGCGCTGTGTTTGTTATGATGTGTGAACCCGCCAACACTTCTCATCAGCTGACTGATGTGGTGTCTACAGCTATGAGTAATATGCGGCTGCACGCAGTAATCCCCGAGCTCTAACCTTTTCATCTGCTCTTTTACACCCAGTGCTTTTCTGACATTTGGGGGAAAGAGAGAGGTGTCGGGAGAAGTCAGACACTCCAAAGCGCGTATTTGTCAATAACGATTAGTCAATTTATAATATTCCCTTCGAAAACCCAGCTTAGCTCTTGGATCTGTTTGCAGAAACCAGGCGCATTACGTTCATGGTAAAGACAGGAAATGATGCCATGCGCTTTCGGAAACCCCTCGTCTCACTCTCTCTGGCAGCAGCCCAGCTCCTATCAGTCTGCTAAATAGAAATCGCACGATATTGCTGATGAGAGCCGCTCTGTCTCTGTTTGATCTGCGCTGTCAAGCTTTGATGGATGCGATTGTTTGCTGATGTAAGAAGCCTGGCTCCCTTTGTAATGAGGACTAATTAGCCATCTTGTCCACGTTTGATGTATTCCAGTGGTGCGAGGGGGAGTGCGGGGTGCTCGCAGAGAAACGATGCGCTCTCTTACAAGGGTGCAGCAGTTTAGGCTCCCATCTCAGCACCTTTTATCTCTGTTTCCCTCAGTGAATGGGTCTTTGTGGTGTGATAACGCATTCCAGTCTCACCAATTATTTTATCTTTGGTGGTCTTTGGAGTTCAAAGAATGCCCCCTGTGCAAAGATGTATGTAGATTAGCAATGCGTGTTTGCTTGTTTTTTTCGTCACGTAAATATATCTGTTTAAAGTGTCGGGATGGTTGCTTCGAAGTCTATCTGATTCCTGAGCACGTTGTGGCAGATTATTTGCACACAGCATGCCACGAACCTTGGCTGCAGGAGAGTGTGCATGTATCGGTAGACTTTTAGGATGATAATTAAAGGCAACTTTTAGGGATAAATGTTAATTGAGCATAACAGATTCTCTTTTGCTCAACTGAATCACTAACAGACCTCTTAATGGTGTGGATGTTCACTTATAGACTGGGCAATTTGATTCTCAACGGTGTGCTAATGAAGTGTTGAATGAATTATATGTATGGCTTTCATGCTTGTGTATCCACAACTTGCAGGATTGTATGATTTGATGACATCTTTGCTGGAGGGCATGTCTCTTGTGTTTTTCACACACAGCAGCTGCACACTTCATAAACTCGTTCGCTTTGTGTTGCCATGGCAGTAGAGGTTATCTAGGGTTACGCTACTGTCAACCCAGCAGAAATGTATCCTGAATCACTGTGGGCTTGTCGCATGATATGTTGGACGTGTGGTCTATATTATTTGTGATTTTAGCACTTTTGGATTCAAGTTGCCTTAAGATGGCTTGAATCTTAAATTCTCATCTGAACAAAAAAAATACACCCTCAAGCACCCTCTGAAATCAAATTTCCTAACACCGCATTCCTTGCAGACCTTAAAGCATCATGTTTTAATATTAGATTGGAATCCTGAGAACAGGAGCGAAGAATGCGACACCTTGTTTCAGTATCAGATTCCGTGGTTTCTATGTTCCAAGATGCATATCAGTCACCCACAGGTTAGAGGGAGAATCCATTAGGGTTTTCTTAAGTTGATTGATGTGCCGGATCAGGGGGAAGTGCCATTTGGCCTTTGTTACCTTGATCTTCAATGTCGGGTGTACTTTTACTTCCCCTGAAGCTCCATGCCAGGTCCCAGAAAAAGTTTTTCATCCTTTAAAGCGAGTCCAAGTAGTTTTGTTTCTTCCTCTGTGAAAATGGATAAAAGCAACTGAATAAAAATTATGTTTATTGATAAAGTATACACAGTACAAACATTACAGATAGTTTGCTGCAACCTTGCAGAAATGGCTTTTTAAATGCTTTTGCAGAAGCATAATAATACATTTAAAGGGAATGTTTTTACTCCTCACTATATATGTATTTACACACAATCAATAGTTGATTAGTCTTGTGCACATCCACAGAAATCAAGACATGCACTGATTGACAATGTTTTTTTTTATTTACACTGAATGAAAACTGAGGTCAATCCACCAGAGCAGACATTTAACTGGTGTTTTGTTTTTATACAGAATCTTTCTATAGAATTTGGCAACTGTTTTCTTTAACACTTTAAAAGATTTGAGTCGTTGAATCAAATTTCAGTGAAATGATGAGGTGTCTTCAACATTCCCACCCATACTCGACAGCCTGTTTTAGTGTCTCTCTGTGTGTCATGTACAGGTAGACACACAGAGCAAGTCAATGGAATATTAAGTATGTCACGGTGCAAGAATTTCATACAATCTTTGTGATTCCATGGGAAATTGAGGCTTTAAGTGTCTTGTTCCGCTTGGACTAACACAATATTGTCTTGACACCATTGATTTGTGAAATCAACAAGGGTGGCAGAGATTCTGTGTGTGTAATTGATGGAGCAGAGATTTACAATCCAGTAATTTTCTTCGCCATTGCTTGAGTGCAGATTGTTGAGGATAATGAAATTACATAATCAGACTGCTAACACTGTCAAATCCCCCATGCCTCTACAAACACACTTAGACACACTTTTGCTTATCCAGACCTGCTCTAAACCACAGGCATAAGCTTTTAAACTATACCAGTGTGTTAATTGATGGTTTAAAACTTCTAAGATTGCAGACATTAAGGCGAATGAGCACACTAGTCGTTTTCACTTGAGCAAAAATGAATCGGAATGCATAAGATTTTGTTTTGTAGAGGTCAAATAGATGTGTTGAGTTGAGTAGTGATGGACCAATATATTAGCCAGATTGATTCATCAAACAATATATGGCCATTGGGATTGGCAGAATCTCAACATGTAATAAACATGTTATTGTGTAAAGTAGTTTATATGTATATAATAGATTTTTTTTTTTTCACTTTTATGAACGAACTGCATCTTATTTTCTATCCTTATATTATATATATATATATATATAGTGGGGTCCAAAAGTCTGAGACCAACAGAGAAAATGGTTCCATTTTCCATTTCTAAAAAAAAATGGGAAATTGATTTTTTTATTAATTATTTTTAAAATTAAATTATATTCATTTAAGTTTTTATTAATATTATAAGCATAATATTCTGCTTGTGTAAATCCAACGACAATATTAAGTTCATTTTACATACGTCTCATTTGCGTTCCTTAATTTTTATTAGCCTATATATACAGCGAGGTTCAAAAGTCTTAAGTCTAATGACAATCACAACTTCCGTTTCACGTCGACTTTAACAATGTATTTATATTATCAGCATAATAGTCTAGGTGAAAAAATGCATGTACATAAATGTTTATGAATTTGCTTTTACTTGCATTTAACAAGTTTGCACATTACCTGATGTTCAATTTTCTTTTTTACGTATTATAACTAATGTTATGTTTTATACTTTTCAAACTCTTATACCTTTTGGATTATTTTGTTTAAATAGGATGTTGAATCCCATATTTTCAGATTATTCTCAGACTTTTGGACCTGTCTGCCCTGGTGGGTACCGGTTGATGCTTATTATTGAGTTTGAACCAAGTGTGTGTGTGTGGGCTGAAATAGGCTTGAAAGTGATTTGGCAACAGAGAAATTGCTGGCCATGTGATTCTGAAGGGAGACAGATGACAAGGCACTAGGGAGGAGATAAAAAAGGCCCCAAAAGAATGGAGCGAGTGAATGAAAGCAAGAGAGCGAGTGTGCGTGTTGTACGTGTGTGCGCTGCGAGGAGGGGGTTGTGGGCCACTGCATGCTGAGTGTGATGGACGGCTCTGTTGGGATGTGCTCACTCAGCCAAGAGGCTCTCAGAGGGAAGGCAGAATGGAGCACATCATTACCCAGCGCTGGGAAGCATTGGGCTCACCCTCCTTCAACTCCCGCTCTCCTCCGCATGTCCTTCAGTCAGTGGAGCAGAGGAGGCTGCCGTTCGCCTGACTCATGCGTATCTCACGTAACACAGTCGCTGACGTTCAGTGACCACACTTAATCAGCTAACTGAGTAGGAAATGAAGCGGTTGTGCCACCTCGCTGTAGTCTGTGGAGCAGAGCGCTGATGAAGATGGTAAGGTGGACTGACTGGTAGATTGACTGACAGGTTGTCTTGATTGGAGCTGGAAAATGTTTTTTGCCGGAGGAAATATAAAGTTATTACAATCTGCAGCTCTGCCTGTATGTAGATGTTAGTGCTAAGAGGATTAGTCAGCCTACTTTATTGCTTGCTGATGTGTTTTTATATGACTTTAAATTCTTCAAAGCAGTAAAGGCATGGATTTGCAGATAATGCATGAAAGTGATGGCGAGGGAAATATCATTTCTGTGAACTCTTCTTGTGAAGGTTTTATTTTGCAACAGCAGTCTGTTTGAAAACGGTCACATGGCCCCTAGGAGTATTTAGACCCTTACAAGTCATGTACAAAAATGAATTCAAGCAACATCTGAAAATAAATGCTACAGACATTTTGAAATTACTTGTTAAAAAAAAAGGATTTGACAACCTGTCGCCAAAAACAGTTTGTCTTAAACCGTGCTTCTATTGTTTTAATAATTTTAAACTTTATAACATGTTCTGCTTGCAGATTGAGCTTCCAGTTTTTAAATTCCACTTGCTTTTATATTTAATACTGTGACTTTAGTGTTTAATATTTTGCAGGCCCACAGTCTCCAGATATTTTAGTTGTGTGGGAGTTGCTACTCAGTACTGAAACTCTTCTATCTGTGCAAAAGTGAATCACAAAGGAGCAGTTCAGCGACAAGACATGTTTTCCTATTTGAGCGCTTTACAAAAAGTGCTTCTTTGTTGCATTTCTACTTATTAGTTTAGCAGAGCAGGCCAGTCTAGACATAAATATTCAGTAAATTGTTGTTGAATAGGGTGCATATTGCACAGCCTTTAGCTCGTTCATAACTAATTTGAAAAGTGACCTGTAATTATACAGGTCAGAGGGAATGGCAGGAAACAAGGTTGAGTGAGCAAGTATCATATGAAAAGAAACATGACAAGCCTCTGCTGATAGATGAATCACTATGTGGGTTACACACAAACTCTTACACCTGGTTTGCAGTCTAAGTGATGAGAGGAATTGTGTGGTTTCCTTTGGTGAAAGGTCAGGCATGGGAAGCTTCTCTGGATGGATCAAAACGAGAATGAGATTTTTGTTTGCTTTTTTGCTAGTTTTCAGACAGGCCCATACATAGTCTAAATACAAAATACAGGTAATTTTTATTTTATGCCACTCAAAGAACAAATTGTGTTGTGTGAGGAAAAAACCCTGGTACTACTGGCAACAGTTCTTTTGGGGGATGCACCGAATATAACAATTTGGCCGAATACCGATAATTCTTTATATTTGAAAGCCGATAACTGATATTTTGGCCGATAAATAAAGACAATTTTTTGATTTTCCTCATTAAAAGGATTTTATTTTAATGTTGTGTAGCCGATATGACAGATTTGCGCTGCACATTTTGCACTTTAACTGGATTTTCCATTTTAAAGTGATTTCAATCGTATTTCAAGCAATTTAAAAGCATCATGTTGAACAGTGCACATCTAAAGTGCCTCTGCTGAAGAAAATAATACGTTATTTATTGGCTTTTCCAATATCGGCTAAATGTTCTTGTTGGGCTGATCAACAGACAATTTTTTAAAAATTATCATATATCGGCGATACCGATAATGTGGCCGATATATCGTGCATTCCTAGTATTTTTATATAATTTGTTATTTTATTGTTTGTAATTTTTAGGCATTTAGAAATTGTTAATATTTTATGAAATTAGAAACTAAACATGTAATATTTAGTTTGAGCTCCTGACATGACAATCAACATTTTTATTTATTTGCTTTCTGTGTTGTCCCCTAACTGGCCAGTTTTCACATTGCATTTCACATCCACATCTTGTGAGAGCAGTTAGATTTTTCACCACATCCGAGATCTTCTCCCTGAGAGAGCAATTTCCTCAGGGAAGAAGGAGGGCAGAATCCCTCCAGAAGGTGGAGATGAATGTTTAACGTCCTCCACCCAGTCGAGAGCGACAGCACAGGAACCCAGGGCCTGTTCTCTAGGTGCTCTCTTCACGTCCTCTGTTCTGTACAGCAGGCACAAAGCCACTAATCGCTTTAGTAGAAAGGCTTATGGGAGCCCCGTCCAGAGCTTGTTCAATACGTGCACACACATGGCAGCTTCATCATCCCCCACCAGCCATACGCTTAATACTGCTACGCCAGAGGATCAGGCGCTCCGCGAACTGACACTGCACACAGACTGTCGCGTTTGCCGTGATGTAAGAGCCGAACATGTTACATCTAGTGGTGAATCTCACAGTTGCTGTACAGAAATGTCTCATTTAGAGTATAAATGACAGATATTGAATGTTTTTTTGCACTGCTTCTCTTTTTTATAGTCAGAGTCCTCCATCTGAGATTAATTAAATCCATAGGCTCAGTAGACAGTCTGGGTTCAGTTTACGAGGCCTTATCCTTTAAATGACAACAGGTTGCTTTTTAGATTTCATCTGCCTATAAAGGTACAGCACCTTGTAGTCCAATACCATGCATAAGTATCAGATATGTATCCCATTGACCTGACTGTCCTCTCTCCAGGGCACTTTGTGGCCCCATAGCATGCATGAGTCCAATGACCGTGATTGCCTGCTTATGCTGCACTTGAATTGGAGAGCTGTGTTAATTGACTGCTTTTTGTAGCCTCTCTTCACTGGAGCGTTCTCTCATTCTGTCTTGCCTCTACATGCAATCTGTTTTATTTAACTCAGCCATAATTTACTGCCCCTCTGAACATTTGTGTAACTGAAGCTTAGACTGGAGCCTCACCGAAATGCCAACCTCTCTAGGAATCAAAGAGTCTCCATGTGTGGTGTCATTAATTTACAGCAGCATAAATTTAAAGTGACACGTGCCACCATGGGGGGCTTTTCAGACCAAGGTTTGTTTTCACACAGTTCTACATTTACAAAAATGTATATATATATATAAAAAAAACATTCTAATTTTATATAATTGAATGCCTTTAAAAAAATATTTATAATCTACTTCAGTTTGAAATATTCAATTAATATATGAATTAATATTCAACTAAGAGAAGGGGAATAACCAGGTCCAATTAACCATTTAAGCTAAGAAAACCTTTTGAAAAACCGTAGTTATATAATAAATATATAAATAAATAATTTTCTTAGGTTAAGGGTTTCAGATTCAACAACTTTATTTATCCCCATAGGGCAATTCAGTTTTAGCCTTCCAGTCGTTTTAAACAAGACAAGAAGACAACAATCAATCAAACGTTCAGTGACACTGTCAGTGAAATTGCATTGGGGCACGAGAACAATACAGTGAATACACCGATCTTAATACATGGTTTGATTGCAACTGGACTTCTTTTTGCAATGAGAAATGGTGCATTACTGAGAGCTATTTACATCTGTTTCATTCATACTGGAAGCTGAATGTTTCCCTTGTGCAGAAACTCCACATATGCCTCCACATAATGTAACTTGACATTACAGGAATTCCCTAATGTGGTCAAAAGCATCATGCTATTGCTGTAGCTGAATAAAAGAATGATTCGAAACACTGACTGATTAAACTTGACGACGATAATCACACTACTACTGCCGCAATATCTGTATTTGAGTTATTCGAGCCTTCTCTGAATATTAAAGTAAAGGCCTATTTATAATGCTATTGTAATTGACATAGACTTTATCAATGTATAGAATACTATAAATATATTGTCTGCATCATTGTATAAGAAGCCACATCAGCTCACGAAAGGAAGTTATTTCAAACACTCGGCTGATGTTATGAAGTGAGTTTGAAAACTTTAAATTTTGTCTTTTGTTGGACAACAGGTTTATAAACGCTTTGCATTACAAGTTTGGGAAGATATTTGATGCGTGTTGCTTTTTCAAATGCACATTATAAGCATCTCAAACTTGAGATACTTCAGTAGATGGAGCAGCATTTACTACTGATCACTAACATGCTGTGCTATTTATTTAAATAAAAATTAGAATCGCAGCTTTTGCAATTTAATAATCGCACTAAGCCAAGTCTCGCAATTTCGGTTTATTTTTGATTAATCATGCAGCCCTCAGGATACTAGTGTTCTGCACAGTGTGCTATATCGTGTACTGCGGATTGTGTCATATGGAGGTCTTCCAGGTGTTCCATGCATTAAGAAATGGACCTTAGTTAGAGGTAGGCAACATTTGACCTAATGCAAATGAAAATAAGGTTCTGAGGGAGAGAAATACAGTCAACAAGAAATGTTTTGGAAAAGACGTACTCTGTGTTTTGTCCACTGAATGGTGGACACCAAAGTATACAACAAGTAAATTGCCCCGACAGTGTTGTTCAGTTCAAGTGAAATTAAATGTGGCATATGCCCAGACTAATCCATAAGAGTAGTATGAAATTCCAAAACACAGTCTCTCATCCAACTCCAGTCAAGTTTCCCTTGACTTGGCAACCAACGTCTGTTCGCTAATGTGAGTTTGGTCAGTGTCCATCTCAGACTGTATGCCATTTCTCTCTTTCCCATTGGAGAGGTGCCACCTGTGTTTTTTACACGAGTCCTAGTCAACAGGGTGAGGTTGTGATGAGGCTGGTCATGTGTCGATCAGTAAATAATGCATTGTGTGGATTTTGTCATGCTCAGTGAGTGTTGACAGCAGCGAGACATGCCGGTGAGCTCTCGTGGCCGAGTTACAGCTGGCACTGATTCATGGCTCAAACTCTCAGCCTGTTTCTGTCTCTGATGCCCCTGATACAAATCTCCCCTCATGGCAGGAGATCCACCAAGGGAAGGTTAATCAAATCAATCACAGGCCTGTCTGCCGCTAGACTCCCAGGCTGACCTCAGGTTGGAAGGGATTTCTGGTTCCCCCTCAGGAGGTAAAATAAGCCAAGTACCTGTTCAGTGTCAGAGATCGAGTGCAATTTTGACAACCCCAGTTTGGATTAGAGCAGAAATACCCAGTGCTAAATGTACCACAGTGGATACACTTAACAAATGGATGCATATATAGATGTTATGTTGTAATGGTTACCAATAAAAACAAAACGAAACGCACGTTTCGCACACGTTTACAGCGTGGTTAATCTCAAATCAGAAGATACATCTATCCGTCAATGGATATGTGCCAAATGGGTTTCACGTCTGATTAGCTGTCCAGTTGACTGTTACAGTATGTAAAACTTAATCTGTTGTGGACATCACAATTTCTTCATATGTTGGTGTGTTGCTGATCAGCATGGCAAGTGAGGGAGTCCGCTACTGATAGAGCTGCTGCCGTTTATAAAGGGGGAGCCATGGATCAAAACAAGAACTAATTAAGTTTTCCTGCAATATTAAAGTCATCTGATTCTGAAGCCATTCCATCAGCTTAATGTGAGGGACTGGAAGTATATTTACATCATTAAGTTAAAGCTGCCGTCGGCAACTATGGCTGATTGAGTGGACTTTGGCAACATTTTGAATGTTTACAACTCATATGGCCCTCCCCACTATCAACAAATACCCTCCCACAGAGTTTGTGCTCGAGTGCATGCGCACCAGGTTTTCTGTGAACGCGACCGTCTCATCAGCATTCATCAACACCATGGATTATTTGGAGGTATGCTGCCCTGGCTAATCTACCAATATATTGCAATTGCTAACGTCATTTATAGTCTAAATGAGCTTACTTGGTTTGTTTTCCGCCATCACTCTTCCTTACTGCGCAAACCTCAGGTGTGTGCATGTGATTGTAACGTGCGCGAGGGGTGGCGTGTGCCCGATCTGTGATTGACGGTCAGATCTCACACCCCCCTGCTCTGATTTGACAGTGAACAGGGAGCGCTGGATTTTTGCTAAACAAATAACACGCTCCAGATGGAGTTAAGAAGCTGTTTTTTTTTCTAAAACCACTTTATTTATGTTGTTCTGTCAGATTATAGTGTCGATTTCACTGAATATGATCAAAAAAATTTTGCCGACGGCAGCTTTAAAGTTCACGTAAACTCGTCTCTCCTCCGCTGCAGCTGTCAATCATTCTCTGTTTAGCATTCAAACAGCTCGCCTTGTCCAGTTCAAACAGGGTGCACGATGGTAATGCCCTCTCCAATATGATATATTCATGTTATAATGCTTGATCTGTAAAAAATGGGCTATGGATTTGCATAAATTACTTTCATTTGCTTGAGATTGCTGTTTTTAAACGACTCTACCATTAGCAAACACAACACAAGGACTATGAATTGACTGGAATTTAAAACTATAAGTAATTAAAAGATCAATAAACTGTTGGACTGATATACACTAGGATTTATGCGCTCAACATTTCTTCGCTTTGTGCCGTGAACTTTTTAAATGCGCACTTATACAGCACTGCGCACTGTGACTCTATGTTGCTTTAAGCACATCATATCTGCATACGCGCTTTGTGCCGTTTTGTTTTGAAACGTGTTATGGTTTTGCGCACTGAAAGATTAAAAGCCTATTTTGTTCTGTTGTATCTCTCATATGTTGCCCTGTTATAAAGCTGCACAATATATTTAAAATAAGCATCTTTGAATTTTATATTATTTGTGCGCGTGTATGTACTAATAGTAATTTGAAATTTGATTTGTTTGGATTTTATCAAATATATTTGCTGATTTTTTTTCAATAATTAGCCTACTTTGTATTGCTTCATTTATATGCTCACTAATTTTAATAAAAATAGTGGCCATAGTGTGTTAGTTCCTGATCTCTCTTTTTCTTCTCTTGACCAGCACAGACCTGATGCATACTATTCCCACATGCTCTAGTCTAAAAGATGCTCTTTAGTATCATTTGCCAGCGGGCCCTAAAGCTCATCTAGATTCCTTGCAGAGGTTGTATTGATTGGAGTTGTGCTGGCCTCTTGTACATGATTCCCCATTATGAGGGATTGATTGGCTTCACATTGGCTGGTCTCTGTGAAAAAGGCGTCTGTATCACTTTCAGTCATAGGGAGCGAAAGAACCATCGCTATCTAAGGGCCACATGTTTTCTTCAAACCACCAGTAGACGGCTGTTAGTTTTATCCAGGGTTACATGTTGGTTTGAGTTGAATGACATCAACAGCACCATTGGGTCTTGGGATCAGATAGCTGCTTCTATCAGTACTTCAGTTGCATTCTGCCTCGTTTATTATTCTGTGACCTCTTACACTCCTAACCAGGCACAACATGACATGACCTTTTGCGACAAATGTTGTACTGCTACAACAGTCATAGTCAGTTCAATGTCTTGCAGTCATAAATGTCCTCTACACAAATATGTGAACACAATGATTCAGTCTCGTTTTTACGAGTTTTCCAAATGTATTTCGCAGGTTTATTTTCTGTGGTTACCTTTCATGAGGACACTTTAAGCGTTAACAGTACTAGTAGGGCTGTCACTTTTACGTTCGAAAATCGATTGCACAAAATCGATTCGACCAACCAACACAAGTATCGAAAACGAAAATAGGCAATCGATTTTAACAGCCTTCTCTCAGAGCGCGTCCAGCTCATCACGACACGAGTCGCAGCGAACGCGTGTCACACATCAACACACAAACACACACACACACACATAACAGCAAAATGTACTTCTGCATAGTGAAAAATGTGAAATCTGTCGAGTATTCAGAAAGTCTCATGCATACAGATACAGATTCAGGCTACAATCGCCTATGTTGGAAAATTTGTTTGACATTTAAGTAGTAATCGAAATAATAACTCTAATCGTAAACAGAGCCATGTTGAATCCTAATGTTTTTCATTGATGTTATGGCAGTCCACTCTGCTTATTTTTTTTTTGAGAATGTTACACTCCTGTTTGTCATTGTGCACGAAGCTTCATGTCAATACAACATTAATAAAACATTGAACAATATTCAAGTGTGCGTCTTAAGCGCCTCTTTAGGCCAACATTCGCCCTTATGTAGCGTCCGTGGATTTGCCTATATTTGGCTAAAATGGAAACGTGTTTAAACAGGGAAAATCGATTTTACAATCGATTCAATGAACACTTGTGTCTCAAAAATCGATCAGGATTTTTTGACAAAAGTGACAGCCTTAAGTACTAGTGTTGTGACGGTGAGGATATTTTCTCACCGGTTAATCGGCGTGTGACAACACCGGTAACAACGGTGCTCTCACTGGCGGGGGCTATTAAATTGCTAATTTAAAGGCAAACGTAAAATGTGCACATTTTCACGGGCGTACATAATGGTGCGGTAGTGCGGTAAAGAACTGTTTTGTTATTGTGCCCTGAATATGCGCTATTTTGAAAACGAAACTAACTTTCACTTTAAAATTAGCATCTATTCATCCTTTGCTTGGAGTTTGATTGACAGACATGTGATCTGACAGGATCAGTCAGAAAGCAGGAACTTGGCTTTATCAGGCAATCTGTCACGACACATTAAAAAGCCACAAAACGGTAGGCCTATTTATTGTTTGATTTTCTTTGACTGACCAAAGTTGAGACTGTTTCATATTAAATATTACCTGCTCGGTTCTGTCTGTCAACTCGTTGTCAGTGTCCTCTATTTTTCACTGCTTGAGAACATGGGTTGAATCTGAAATTGCCCCCAAAACCCTCATTTACTAGGCCCATTCCCTACATTAGTCCACTAATACGGTTCACTTAAAGGAGTGAATGAGGAGTAGTAAGTAAAAACGAGTGAGCGAATTCGGACAGCCGTTGTTGACAGAGACGCGATCGACACGCGTCCCATTTTCTCACAAATCTCTATGTTCGTTTAAGACTGCTCTTATGGACATTTTGGCATAATTTGTGTGTTATGGTTTGTTCAAGCCCGAAGAGAACTTTATACCGACGCGCGTCCTTTTCTGTGGGTCGTGTGTGTGTTAATAGGCAGGATTTAACGACTACTGCATAATTGCGTTCAAAGTATTTTCAAGGCTTTAAACTTTTTTTTTTTTTTCACATGCCAACCGTGGTGCCACGGGGGGCATGTGCATGAAACCGGTGTTAAGAACTGAACACCAGTAACACCGACTACCGTGGCAAGCCTAAACAGTACAATACATTGGCTTAGCCTTCAGTGTTTGTGCATTTACGCAGTATATATTGAGCATGTCTGGCCTTAATCTTTCATTCATGAGTTTTAGAATCTAACCGCCATCTAAACAGCTAAACATTCCCAACTGCGACTGATCTGAAATATTGAGGTGAAGAGGACTCCCGAGTCTAAATGTTTAGACAAAGCAAAAAAACACTTGTGGGCTTCAGCCCCGTGATCAGTTAAAATCCTCTGTTACCCCCAGCTGCTGCCAGATGTTGGCCATTATGCTTGAGGAACGTAAGTTGGCTCGGGCTGCATGGCGCTCTGCCTCAGATCTCAGACACAGCCCCTCGGCTTTTAATTAACTCAACACCGCGCCGGGAGAGAGCCTCCAGCTTTCCACCGTTACAGAGTGTGTGTGCTCACAGAAGCAAAAAGGTTTTCTCACCCACATAGATAGTAAAAAAATTCATAATCTCAGTTGTATAAATCACTTCTTACCTGGTAACTTTTAAACCTGGTGTATTCATTATGCACATGAGAACAGAGGAATATTGTGCAGTTTCAGGCTTGCTGTTTTTGTGTTTGAACATTCAAGCGCAACAGAAATCTGAGAGTAAGAAATGATACAAATATCTGATTTCACTAAATAACTTGCGTTTGGGTCTATTCCTCCAGACAATGCTATCTGAATGTTTTTGTTTTTATAAGACTTAAGATTAAGTCGTATGAAGTATTTTTATGGCACTCTTATGGTACTTTTTTTTTAGCGCCCAGATATTCGCGCTTTTGTGAATAATATTAATGTTTTTGACCATCATATTTTAATAATCTTTTCCCTCTCTGTGCTACTTTTATATGTCGGCTATACCCCAAGATTGAATTTATCTTGTTTGTTTCAGAGAACAGCCAGACTGAAAACAGGTTTCTATCCGGTTTGTGACAAATGGGGCTAAACCTTCTAGCTAATCTGATTAATCCCTATGACAATGACATGCTGCAAATGTCCCACCCTATGATCCTCACAGTCATTTATTAAAGGAGCAGAGTAATGAGATTACACATTCAGCAGACCCACACAGCTGGCGATGGACTGTCATCACATTCAGGGACCAGCGAAAGGGTTATAGTCACTGAAATGCCTGGTTAGGTATGTGTTAAAGTCTTCATCACAATCCAGAACCTGTGCTTTAAAATGGTTTTGTGTAAACACGACTGAGGTGGATCAGGCGTGATTAAGAGGAGACTTTTTTGATGCTTTTTTCAATGAATTTCTGGTCAGATGTTATTATCATAATTCTGTATGTTTGCTCCATAGAGCCTTTTTTTAGTAAATAGCAATAAAACTAAACTTAGAATATTTATAGTTATATGCAATATTAAACTCTTCCATTTATTATATACAACAAACAATTAAACAATTGTTAAAAATACATTATTTATATATTTATATAAATTTATATTTATATATACTCATTATAAAATAATATATATCAGTAATTCAACTGGTTATGGTTTACAGATTATGAAAACCCCAAATTCAAAATCAGAATATTGTGAAAAGGTTTTCATAGGTGTGAGCCATAATCATCAAAATTAAAACAAATCAATTCTTGAAATATCTTACTTTGCATGTAAAAAAGTTGCTTGTCGAAAAAGAAAAAAAAGTCTTGTAATTGAATATAATTTATTCTGAAGCAATATTCTCATCAAGTGTTCAATCAGCTTATTTAAATTACCTTTAAATGGTATTTCCCTCCCTAATCTTATTAAATGTATGCTTCATCTTTCATTTCAAATTCCTAAATTTTTCTATAAATTTAGTTAAATAATAAGACACTATATGGCTGTTACCCTACTGGGCTGATCAAATTAAATAATTTACACTGAAAAAAAACAACTGCATTAAATAATGTTATGAGATTGTTTAAAATATTTTTGAATATACAACTAAGAAATTTTGGAAAGAATGATCATTTTAAACAGTAGGTGGGGGAAGGGCGTCTTAATGAGTGAGTCAATGAGTCATTCATTCAAATGACTGATTCATTCAAGAATGAGACATTTGTTTATGAATGGATCATTGAATATTTGACTCAACCGATTCATTGAAAACACTGAATCATTCAGTAATGAAAACATGGTTGAGTGTTGCTATGAGATGCATGTCTCTTTTGTGGTCTATGTTAAGAACTATTTTCGCTGGTGAAACATGATATTGTGTCTAAAATGTACTGTAACTTTTGTTTGAAATTGTCACCTTTTCAATCATGATGGTATTCAGGAAAACATCACTCGTTATGCAAGGTTGCTTAACTGTATATCATGTTTAAAATGTAAAAACTCCACATTTAGAATTTTTATCGGCAATATGTTGAGAATATACTTGGGTTTCTTTGTGTTTCATTTCTCCTTGAGCCTCAACACCGCAACCTTGTTACTGTCAGTGATAGCCTACAAATTATTATCCACTATCGATCGTAACCTACAATGAATGTCAACCAGAATCATTCTCATGTTTTGGTGATACTCCTAGTAATCAGTCTACTTGTCAGGTCAGGCAAGTATAACTCTCTTTTACTTGTTCCTTCAAAAAACTTGATCCCAGACAAGCCTTAATGTAGAAGCCCATGTTGTATGTTTATATGTGTATATATGTAAGTAGCTACTTTTGGAAAAGTGGTTGAGTGCGTTTTCATCTCAAATTTCTGTTTAAGTGCATCTCAGTAAATGCAATGGGTTTTTCCACCTAAACCTGTGGGACAAGACAAGGTTATTTTCTGTGGAAATCAAATGCAGAGATGTTTGAGTTTGTGTTCATTTTAAAAGGACATTATATTACTTTCAGACTTTAGATATTGAACTTGTACTTGTCGGTGACCTAAAGGCTCACCATTTGAGTGAAGCTCAACCACTCTTTGTGCCACTCTGATGCTATCAACTCTGTTTGGCCCCATAGGAAACCCCGGATAAACTCCCAGCTGGTGGCACAGCAGGTGGCCCAGCAGTATGCCACCCCTCCTCCCCCAAAGAAGAGAAGAAGGAAAAGCCTGAGAGGCCTGAGAAAGATCGTGCCGAGGAGGAGCGTCCTGAGAGAAATCCACCCGACATCGAACGCACGGACACCGACACTGACAAGGACAAGGACAAATGCGAGAAGGATCCACCTGAGAAGAGAGAGAAGGACCGGGAGAAAGAATTACCCAGCCATCACCAAGAAACCCAACAACAAAAAGAACAAGTCCGTTAATCACCAATAAGAATTTGAGAAACGTCTGTGCTTTATGGCATTTGTAATCAAAAAATTTCTCTTTACAGACCCAAGTCAGACAGCCATCAAAGCCCACCCAGTGAGCGAAACAGCATTCAGTCCGGCAAATCCACAACCAAAATTAAGAACTCTCACATCTCCAGGTATCTAACCTTTTATTTTTGTATTCATTCATTCTTTTTTTTTTTTTTTTTCAGTCAGTCTGCCTACCGCACGGCATTCATAATGGTGCGGAGCTGAGTGACCGTTTTCATTTCATTCCTATGGAAAAACACTTACTCTGCTCCGCACCGTTATGAATGCACTTTTTACATTTTACTCTGTTCTGCTTGCTCTGTGTCCGTTGACACGTGCGGCGTGTGCGCATTTTAGTTTCGCTTTCAAATTATTGCCGTTTTGGGGCCGGGTTGCTTGAATGATGAGTTCATTAGCCTATTACTCAACAGCAAAAGTAATGGGCAAGTGATGTAACCGGTGTTGCCTCTGAACACTGGTAACACCGACTATCATAGCAAGCCTTCTGCCTATTGTACTTGCCTACCAATAAAACAAAATGCCAGTATTTTTTACACACTCCTACTGTTTACTAGATAGTCTATCAATTTAACACGGACTACTTTTCGTTCTTTTACTACTTTAGTGCCACTGGTACAGTTGTAAAGAAACGCGCTCATCGCTGCAGTCCGTTTCAGTGTACCCTCTCCTTTTCTGCTTCATTTAGTTTTCGCCGCCATCACAGTTAGGAGGACTTACTTGTAATTCTGTGAAACACGTTCAGCACCTATGTTAATACTTCAAAAATGCACAAGCCCACAATGCATTGGGCACTACAGTCCGTAGCCGTAATACATAAATACACTAGATTAATGTTGGAAATGAGCTGTAAATTAACAGCAGTTGCTTACCGTGAAGAATATTTGCCAGAATGCATTGTTTTATACAGCACATTACCGTTTTAATGGAAAACCCGAACAGTATGTTACTGTCAGAATTTGGCCTTATTTTACAGCAATTTTGAAAGTAACGTTTCAATAAATTGAAAAAATAAATAAATTGTTTGTACAGGCACCTGTACCCCTGCCCCTCAGTAATGCTCACATAGTCTGGAAAGGAGAAGACACGTCTATTAGCACTAGACAATGCCATCCAATTTCATAAACATGCTTAATGCTGCTATTTAAAAGCCCAAGTATTGGACGTGTAATAATAAAAACTGATCTGACTTGAGAATGTGTTGTAAGTCACCCTGACAGTGAACAAAGCTGGCAGTCAGCAGTGACGAAAATCACTGTAGAAACTGCTCTGATTCATGACAAATGCTGCCTCTCTCTCTCTCTCTCTCTCTCTCTCTCTCTCTCTCTCTCTCTCTCTCTGTGTGTGTCTGTCTCAATCCCTTTCTCTCTGAATGAGCGAGTCGTGGGCTGATCTCAAATGAGCAGCACAGTTTTACTCCCACACACGCCCTTTTGGCTGCCGTCCCACCATTCTGTTTCTGTCTGCTTCTGCCAGCAGAGCTCATTGTGTCACATTGTCTTGGAGGCATACTAACAACTGAGGCTAATACCAATCAATGAGATTTCGCTTTGTGCTTTTGCTGTGCACACAACCTTGGAAATATGTCTCCATTTTTTGACCGATTTTGTTTGTCTTTTTGTGTACATGTCAGTTTTGGTGATGTTTAACTTTTGAAATGTCTGCTGGTCGGTGTTAATTTTGCTGATCTAGAGACAAATGAAACAAATGTTTAGGAAATGTGAACCTGGTCTTATTTTCTCTCAAAATCATCTTTTGACCTTAAATTTCTGCATACCAAGCAGTGTTTAGGGGCTTTTTACTTGTAAATGTTAGCGCTAGTGAGAGAGTAACATGTTAGTTACTTCTGTCTTTTGCATTAAAAGCTGTGTGGCTGTCTGACTGTTTTTTACTGTGGACAAGTGTTTGACCTCTCGACGACCATCCTTCTCTGCATTTAATTAAAAATCATGCAACTACTGTAAAAGGAGAAAAACAGGACTTTCCCCTTTTTACCTTAGAATACTCATTATTTTTTATGACTGTGCCCAGCGGGAATCTGTACTTTTTTTCTTTTCTTTTTTTCCACCATTTTATTTACTGATTTAATTTATATTTAATATCATATATTATTATTTTTTTATGTAATAATTGAATTTTTTTATATTTAAATTTAAAAATCATTTGTTTAAAAATGTAAAAAATTAGAAAGCTGAATTTTCAGAAGCCATTACTTCATGATAACTTGTTCAAAAAGCATTTCTTATATTTATCTATGTAAACAGTTGTGCTGCTTCTTTTTTTTTTGTGCTAACCATGATCCATGAATATATTTCAGGATTTTTTTAATAGAAAGTCACTTCTGATCAGTTTAATGCGTCCTTGCTAAAGAAAATTTATACATTTTCCGACAAAAAAAAAAACAAACTCTTTTTGAATGACAACAAATTTTTGAATGGTATTGTATTACCAACATTTAAACATTTAAAGTCTATAAATATTAAAAAAAATAAATTAAAAAAAATTATTGCATTACCTACTTTAATAAGGTGAACTTTGTTTTGTAAATTGCAAAGTGCAAGCATGAAAACATGATTTAATCTTCATTTCCCATGACTCTACAGGTGCCAAGTGCGTGATACTTCACCATCTTTACTTCCAAAAGTGATCTGAATTGTGGTCTTTGTGACACTACCCCCCTGAATATTTCTCCCTCTCTACACATCCGCAGGCCTGAAGCTGAAGAACATTGACAGGAGCACAGCCCAACAGTTGGCCATCACTGTGGGGAACGTCACAGTGATCATAACAGACTTTAAGGAGAAGACCCGCACCTCCTCCACCTCGTCCTCCACAGTCACCTCCAGCGCCGGCTCTGAACAGCAGCACCAGAGCTCCGGCTCCGAGAGCATGGACAAGGGCTCATCCCCGTGCTTCAACCCCAAAGGGAGACCTCTCTGGTCGGGCACGAATGAGTCGATTCTGAGCGCCACGGACGCTGTTGAGACCGCAGGGATGTACTTTGCCTCCATTTTCCCCTCACCTTGCCCTGAGCCAACGCATATTCATTTCCATATCTGAAAGGGGGATTTATGCTCCTCTTATCCACACACACTCACATTTGTGTGAATGGTGCAAACTGGACCATGGTATTGGGTCGTTGGGCGACTTGTACCTCCTTTCCCTTTCTGGAGACATCCCACTCTTGTATGTATTGTTTTATATTTGTCCGTGGATGTGCAGCTGAATCGACTTTTTTTGTTTGTTTTGTTTAAAAAAATCTTTATGTAAATGTCCACTGTGCACAATAACCACCAACATTGGATCTACTCTGGACCATTATTGCTCTTATTTATTATGTTGCATCTCTCTACTTCGAGAGTTGTTTTTTCTTCAGTTTCACACAGCTAAAGTAGCTCAAGCCGACGGCTCCCCTTTAGTGTTGAAACAATCTTGCCGGAGATTCCTGAGAAACTTCCCGCAATGGTGCTAGATACACTGTGAAGTGGTTTCAGTCCTCAGACTGACGTTCACACCATAGAAACAGATCCCTCTACTCTTGAAAACAATGGAAACGCTTGTGGCCTGGTGTCAGGCTGCATTCTTCTGTTGCTTTGTTTTGGGATTTTTGCTTTTTTCCATTTTGCAAGACTGGACTGAACATTTGTGCACTGGGATTCCCTAGATCTGGTTTCGTCAATGAACTAAACGGATGGTGTTTTGCATCCGCTTTGTTATGGAGAAGACAGCTGGGATTCAAAAACTGCAAGGAGACATTGTGAGCATGACGTCAGCTTTGTATTTGAACATTCACTTAGCTCACTTGGCGTAACGTCTGGTCTCGCAAATGTGTTTGGAACGTTTTATTTGACAGCTTTTGGTGTTCTTCATGGTCTACATAATATGATGTATTGTAAAAACACTAAAAGGTCTGAAGGCCTTTAACGTTGAAGAACTTATTTTGCGATTTCTAATTCTTTTTGATTTGAAAGAACCCCATTTTAATGTTAGGGCTCTACTCGGCCTCGTTTTAATCTGAAGGCAAACGTGTGACTTCACCCCATTATTTTCAGAAACTTACATGGAGAGCAGTGCTGTATTTACTCAAACAGTCCAACTGAGACATGTCGAACATGATCTTCAAACGGTCATTGAATGCATGGGAACTCTCACAAGCATTTCAGTACCAACATTTTTAAAAAATCAGTTTATTTGGTTGTCATGAAAAATTGACACGAGCATGGTTTCGCTCAGACATTACCGATCCCCATTGACTCAATAAACTCAAGCTGGCGTTTCCCACATATCTAAAAGTCAGCAAATCATCCCTTTGAACTGTAAACTTGTACAAAGTATGTGTATATGATATGAGTTTTATTTATTGAAGGACCAAAGGAATTTGATATTGATGACATGCTAGGCAAATGAATAATTCAAAATGTAATTACCATATGTGTGATATATAACATTTTAATAAAGTCTAATATAATCCATTTCAAATGTGTAATTCTTGTCCTCTTGATATATGCAGAATATTTGTATACTTGTAAATCCATAGACACTCAAGTCAAATCTGTAAAGACAACACTGACTTCTGTCGATTTACTGCGTGTTAATTCCGCTATGGCATACGGTGAATTCCATCGAGCTGTTTTTCCCTTTTTGAATTGTTCTTTTAATCTTTTGTATGTTTTGAAATGAAGAGATAAATGGACACTTTGTTGCTTTGAATGGGAAACTGCTTCTGTGAACAACCTTCATTAGCAGAAGTAGACAGACTAATAAGCGTCTTGTATAAAATGAAGGCTGTTTTGAGAGGGTAAACGTGTGTCTTCTGTGTTTGTGAAGTTAACCAGACCAAACCGGTATTGATTGTTGAATACGAAGCATTTCAGTTGTATTGATATTGATTTTGTTTTGTAAACCCATTTAGATTGGATGCAATTAAAGATAGACACTATTCGTAAAATTGTTTCTTTTTCTCAAAGTATGCAAAGTAATAACCAGAATGGGAGATGTTTGACTGGGGCTTTAATTATTCTGCATTGTTCAGATTGTTGAGATTTTACTACATTTTAACCCCTGCAAAGTTATTGAATTTGCAATGTATAGCTTAAAAAAACATTTCGTAAAATGTATGAATATAGCCATTTTTTTCACTTGCCTTATTCGCTGTCAGAAACGATTACCTGAATTTTGTAAAATTGTATAGGAAAAAAAGAACAATGAATTGTATGTTAATTTATTCAAATTTGAGGATAAAAAACAATTGCTGAATTTAAATTGCTTATGTATAACTCAAAATGAGTGCAAAAGCCAACATAATAGGCTATGAATAGCAATGGAGCTAAACGTTTTTGTTTTGTAGCGCAAGCAGTTTCTGTTCTTGTGTACGACCAGTAACCTTAATTTACTGTGTAAAGATGGTTACACTTTTTTAGCATTTTTTTTTTTTTGGTCTGAAACCCAAATATAGAATGCTTGTTTACATATGCTATAGCGTTAATCTGCGTGAAATTTCAGTGTACCTGTATAGTCCTGGCTCCTTTAATTTTTCAATATCTTGTAAAAAATATATATGCTTTTTACAGTTTCCTTTTGCATAATATTTTTTTCGTTTTGTTATTGTAATTTTTTTTCCTTTTGGTTTGGTTCTTCCTAGTTGCTGTTATTTGTAAATTTTGTATTGAGCTCATTATTTGAATTGTAAATGTACATTTTACTGCCCTTTCTCTTAATTATTTGAATTGATCACTGCTCCTTGTCTATAGCTGATAAAATGCTAACATTCGACAGACTTCTGGCATGTGCACGACTTTGCTTTTAGAGGCTTCTTTATCATTTCCCATGCTTCCAGTAGAAATGTCCATTGATGCATTTTGCTTGTGTTTTTTCCACAAATAAAATGTTAAATTTATACTTAACGTGATGTTTTTGGTCTTTTTCATACAATTGTACTTCAACACACCCAAAGCTAAAATGTCCAACTTAATCTCAAGGTTGTTTGACCAGGAAATATCCATTTAATTGATCATATCTTCCTGTTATATTTCTTTAAAACAAATGTCATTTGGTTTCATATTTTATCTAATGCAATGACGTTTAATGCAGCTGAAGTGTCCAAATACTGTAAAGTTTCGAATACTACTATTCTGCCCGATAACCTTTAATAGCTTTTCGATGCAGATAATCTGGTATGCAGAATAAAAGCTTTTTCCTCAGCACTTTCTCTGTGCAGCTCTGATAGTGAGTCCTGGTACCCTGAGGCATGCTGGGAGCTGTCTCATCTGGGATCACCCTTCATGCAAAGCACTGACACTTGACCAAGTGCTTCAGCCCTGAGAAATGCATGCTCCCTTTCTATTCCTCTAGCTAATCCTCCTCCTTCGATCCATTGAACTATTTGGAGGCTTCACAAATTTTGAAGGCTGGTCAACGCTGAAACTTTCAATCATTTCAACTGCTGTTTGCTGGCGACTTGTGAAACAGCCAAAGATTACCAGTCAATTCACATGATACATTTTTATGTCTGGTGTCATGTAAAAGATATGATTGAAGAGAGGCATTTGTCAGCGTGATTTCAATGCAGCTTTCTGAATACTCCCCCTGTAAGCCATTGATTGATTATAATTTTTCACTTGTTAATGTTATTTATTTTTGGAATTTTAGCTTAAACTTTTAAGCTTCGGAATTTTAGCTTACCTCAGCTTAAACTTTTCTCATTTTCATCTAAGTGTTTAAAGTTTAGGTTTTATATAATTATTTTATTTGACGTCATTTTGGAAGTGTTTCGCACCGTTGGGCTTGAGATGTCGCTAAAAGCTTATTTTCATAAGGGGTTTGAGAAAAATAACCTATGAATGGCTTACTTAATAGTTCTAAATTTGGGACAGTAGAAAGTATTTTAACACAGAATAATTTACATACTCCAGTTTTAATTTGTATGACAGTGCAAAAAGTAACATTTCAGAAAAAACGGTTTTATTATTGTCACTTTAGAGATCCTCCTATGGCTATAGCGGCTGTTGACCTTATTCACTGCAGCGCCACCTTTGATTATTAAAGGGAATGAAAGTAAGGCTGTGAGGGATAGATTAATCTCCTTCGGGTTGAACTGTTGTTGGATTGTTCTGCTGACGAAACACTACAAAACTTGACCAGCAGTCAAAAAACTCCTGACAACATGAGGTGTGGAAAATGAAGTGATCTGTAAGGAGCTTATACAGATTTTTACGGCGGATGCCATTAAGTATGTTAATCTACTCACCTAAACACCTTTCAATTTCTCATTAATGCAATTATCTAATCAACCAATCGCATGGCAGTTGCTTCAATGCATTTAGGGGTGTGGTCCTGGTCAAGACAATCTCCT
The DNA here is from genome assembly GCA_030378365.1 of Hybognathus amarus. Taxonomy (NCBI): domain Eukaryota; kingdom Metazoa; phylum Chordata; class Actinopteri; order Cypriniformes; family Leuciscidae; genus Hybognathus; species Hybognathus amarus. The sequence goes on along the minus strand of JAQIUQ010001400.1, from coordinate 66,993 downwards.
GAACTCCAAACTGAATGTCAGAATGGGAAAGAAAGGTGATTTAAGAAATTTTGAGCGTGGCATGGTTGTTGGTGTCAGACGGGCCAGTCTGAGTATTTCACAATCTGCTTAGTTACTGGGATTTTCACGCACAACCATTTCTAGGGTTTACAAAGAATGGTGTGAAAAGGGAAAAACATCCAGTATGCGGAAGTCCTGTGGGCGAAAATGCCTTGTTGATGCTAGAGGTCAGAGGAGAATGGGCCAAATGATTCAAGCTGATAGAAGAGCAACTTTGACTGAAACAACCATTTGTTACCACTAAAAATAGGAAAAAGAGGCTACAATTTACAAGAGCTCACCAAAATTGGACATTTGAAGACTGGAAAAATGTTGCCTGATCTGGTGAGTCTCGATTTCTGTTGAGAAATTCAGAAGATAGAGTCAGAATTTGGTGTAAACAGAATGAGAACATGGATCCGTCATGCCTTGTTACCACTGTGCAGGCTGGTGGTGGTGGTGTAATGGTGTGGGGGATGTTTTCTTGGCATACTTTAGGCTCCTTAGTGCCAATTGGGCATCGTTTAAATGCCACGGCCTACCTGAGCATTGTTTCTGACTGTATCCATCCCTTTATGGCCACCATGAGGATAATGCACCATGTCACAAAGCTCGAATACTTTCAAATTGGATTTTTGAACACAACAATGAGTTGACTGTACTAAAATGGCTCCCACAGTCAGATCTCAACCCAATAGAGCATATTTAGGATGTGGTGGAACGGTAGTGATCTAATCAATGTGTGGTGATCTAATCCATATGGGCCAACGTTTCTAAAGAATGCTTTCAGCACCTTGTTGAATCAATGACACGTAGAATTAAGGCAGTTCTGAAAGCGAAAGTGGGTCAAACACAGTATTAGAATGGTGTTCCCAATCCTTCATGTGAGTGTGCGTTACCTTGTTTATTTGTTTGTTTGTTTGTTTACACTGTTTCAACTTGCTAAACCACTTTCTTTCTGACCTTGTAACCGCGTAAAATCATCTTATGTAATGCTATTTGCAGCGCTTTTAGTATGAAGGTGAAGATGGTGCATTACGCTTATGTTGAAGCCCTGACATGTGAAAGGTTTTAATGCTGCTCTTTGCACTTTACGTACGATAATCAGACTAAATAAGCATGTCAAAGTGGTCAAGTTTGGCTGTGTGTGATTATTCACGGCCTCAAAACCACTTGTCTCCATCATCACCCAAAATCTGCCATAATCCTCCAGCTGCGTTCACTAGGCCTGTCTGTTTCAGCACTCGCCGGGTCTCCAGTGGCCTGTAGCTTCTATCATTAAACGGCAGAACCAATTGTAGTTTTAACTCCTCTCCCTGGGCTATCTGGTGACAGGCTTTGGATCGGCCCGCTGTGTATGACCGATTGATGCGTTTCCAGACAAGCCCAAGGGTTCTCCAGAGAACCTGGCAGAGAGGGGCCTCACTCTCTTCCATTACCCACCTTGTTCCCACTCCAGATGGGTCTCTTCCGCAGCATTCCCTCCCTCCAGACCACAGGGTGAGGATATCCATATGTCTGGGAAAGGGAGAACATCTGCAGATAAGGGAAGAGCTTTTTATATGGCGGAAATATAAAGGCCCACTTTCCAAATAGAGTATGTGTTTAACAGAGATTCTAACAGAGAATTGGGAGGATGCTTAATAGCACAATAAACAGGTGTTTATTCATTTAGTTATTTATTACCATATGGGTAAAAGGTTAATAAAAACGAGTCTTTTTGCATGTGTGAATGAAACAGCATACTGTTTTACAATATAATATACTACAATACACTGAGGTGCAAAACTGTTTCATAGGAAAGGTATCTAACAACTTTACACTTAGTGTATAGAAATACTTTCTGTTGCTTTACACTTATTTATATTGGGTTTTGAAACAAATGTATAATTTTGGTGTATAATTGTCGAAGTTTAAAAGAGCTATGGTGGAATCAATGGTATATTTCATATTCTGTTTGTGAGTTGTATGTGTAACGGAGGCCAGTTAGTAGTTGCTGTGCAAGTAAACCTCACTCCCCTGATCTCAATAGGCGCTCTAGCGACAGACGCTAGAGGGCCTTGTTCAGAGGGCCTGACTCTCATGCCAGAGACCCGGGTTCGAAGCCCGCTCAAGCGGGGTCGAGTGGGACCCGGGTGGAGGGGTTACATTGGTGCCGTGACCCGGATGAGAGTGAGGTTTAGGTGGTGACTGTAACGGAGGCCAGCTAGTAGTTCCTGTGCGAGTAAATCTCACTCCCCTGATCTCAATAGGCGCTCTAGCGACAGACGCTAGAGGCTGCGGTCTTTAGCCTCCTTGTTAGAGCGCCTGACTCTCATGCGGAAGCCCGCTCGGAGCAGGTCGAGTGGGTCCCAGGTGGAGGGGTTACATTGGTGCCGTGACCCGGATGAGAGTGCGTTTTAGGGGGTGACTGTAACGGAGGCCAGCTAGTAGTTCCTGTGCGAGTAAACCTCACTCCCCTGATCTCAATAGGCGCTCTAACCCGTTACATATATGCATGCAAAGATATAAAGATGAGTGGGAAAAACAATAGCCTTTCAACAACAACAAAAAAACCCTAAAGAAATGCTTAAATTTGATCATCATTTTGACCTGCAGTTTACTATTGTCACCTCAACACTTCAGTGTGACTTTATCGCACAACAACCCAATAGACTTTACACGTTCATGCATCTCAAATTACTCAGTGTTGATTAGATTACACTAATTGACTCCTATTCCAAGTAGATGCATGCTGTCGTGATTCATATGCATCTATAACCCGTGATATTTGTGATATGTGTAACCTATGACCACGCATGTTCGATTGTTTGCATCCACAGAAATGCACTTACAGATCTTAGCATAAAACAGTGTAACTCCTCTGGCTTCCACATGTCAGTCTTCCAGCAGAATCAATACGAAAAATCATTTACTCTGATGAGTGTGAGTCAATATAACAATGATCTCCATTTTGCGGGAAGGAATTCTTGCCTGCTTGGAATTTGAGCCTTCCTTTGTTCACTCCGGGCGACTTACATGGTTTGATGAATGTAAGACAATAGTGTTTTGGAAGGTTTAAAAGGATAGTGAAGCAGTTGGGATTTAGACAGCAGTGGTGATCTGTTTTTTGTCTATGAGAATCTGCCTCTTTATCCATCCCTCATCCTTCTAACTTCCCTTTAAGTTTGTTATCAATCTGGCACAGTTATTGCAGTATGCATGGGTATTATTTGCATTTTGGAACAACTGAATTTTGACTGGGTTTGAAATTGATTACTGCTTTGACTAGTTTGTACATGATGCCCAAAAATGTAATCTAAGTTGGTGACTCACTATTGACCAGGTTAGAATATGTATGATGCCAAAAATGCTAGAGAGGAGTCTCTTTAAGATTTGAGGTTTTTAACATGCCTTTTATTCCCAAAAAATGCAGTCTAGGTTGGTGATTCTCTATTTGAATGTATTTAATGCCCATAATGATGTCTATAGGGAATCACAGTTCCTTCAACGCTTGAATAGGAGGAAGCATTAAGAAGACTTTAATTATTTTTTATAAAAATTTGACTAATTTTATTATTATATAAATGAATTTTTGATATGTTTTAGATTACCTCAAGGTCATCCAAGATGTAGGCATCTTTGTTTCCACAGTATTTTCAATTTTAATATTTTTAGGTCAAACCGTTCTTTTCTGTCAGTCATATAATGGAGGTATATGGGGTCCACCTCAAAGAGCATGCACAGAGAAGTCCCAATAAAACATGATTTAATGACTCGTAAATGTAAGTACACATTTACGGCCTAAGACATGTAAACTAGCGGTTTGTGTAGAAAACAAACAGTATTTATATCATTTTTACCTCGTGTAACCACAGTCATGTCCAAGTGAGCTCTATACTTGCATGCAGTTTGTACCATGGTAACAGAAGTAACATCTTTTCTTTACTCTAATTGTCTCTAACTAGACTTGATTAGGTTCAGATGTGTCTGAGGTAGCCTATTAGATTGTCACTAGTTTTGATCATGCCTATATTAGCCGAAAATGCTGTCTAGGAATCTCACTTGGTTTCAAATTGCATTCCCATGCCTCCCAAAATGCCATCTAGGTCTTTGATTTTGACTGGTTTGAACATAATGCCCAAAAATGCAGTGTGGATAGGTGAGTATTAACTTTCATTGTTCTCTTAATATAGGCTAGAATTCACTAGGTTGAATGTGTCTATGATACCTAAAGTTTTTTTTTAAATCAGGTTTAATCAAAGGTGACCATGTTGCCCAAAAATTTTGTCTAGAATCTAGGTCTTGATTAGGTTAAAATGTGTCTGGTGTTCAAAAATACCATCTACAAAAGGTATTTGGCCAGATCAAGATAAGCAGCTCACTAGGTTTGAACATGATGCTCAAAAATGCTGTCTGGTATTTGGTGAGTTCACACTTACATATTTTCAGATATAGTATAACATTTGCATATTTGGCGTGCCGTCAAGAAGAGGGCTCAGAGTTGAATTTGGCCCAAACCCAGAGCACTAATAAAGCATCTTTTCTTGCTGTTTAGCTCACTAGCTGACTCACTAGACGCAGCAGCAGATCATACCAGGGCATAACCAAAAAACACTGTAATTAAACAACAAATAATCATCCCCTAAGACATAGGCTGTATTTCCATTACAAGCAATAGTGAAGTTAAAACAGTGCACTTAGATAATCTGAGCCACAGTCAAGTGTGTTCTCCATTGAACAAAGCTCAATCCTTGTTTCTAACTGTGTGCTTCAATGAGTTGTGATGGAAAATGATGACTAGAGAATCACTGTGAGTGGAAAAAAAAAGGCCCGTGGAGACAAAATTTGCATGACCAAAGTCATTATGTTTAAACAAGAAAGTGACAAACAAGGGGATTCTCCCACAGTAAGAGGAAACATAGCATAGCAGTTGTTCAAGAACCACCATGAATACTGAACTAAACCCCATTATTAATAATTAGGTGCCTTTGTGTCGTGTGGGACGGACATATCTCCCAGTCTTGAGTAATAACTCAACTGCTGGTCATATCTTAATTTGTCTTACATTGCTACAGCTCCTGTGGGCTTGTCTTTGTGTTTGCTTCAAAAGACGTTCTGCCTCCATATCTCAACTCTAGACAAGAACCTCTGGAGGCTTGGGAACCGAATAGCTATTTTTAAAGCATTTTGTCTGACATCGTCTACATCATCTACGGCTGTGCATATTAAAGAATCCTGGCCTGTCATGTAAATGTAGATTGTGTTCATATGTGTTTTTATAACACAGTCTCATCCAATTCGTCATATAACTGACGTCTTGGGACGTCTTTCGACCATTCGTCAATATATGCCTTTTTAGGGTACCCTTAAACGTCAGTAAATGACGATCCCGGGTCGTCATACAACTGACGCTTTACCTTTAACGTCTAGTTAGGTTAACGAGTTGGGTTTAGGGTTAGGTTTAGGTCTGGCGTAGAGTTAGGATCCAGAACGTCATCTACTGACGTTTAAGGGGGCCTTAAAATAGCATATATTGACGAATGGTCAAAAGACGTCCCAAACGTCAGTTATATGACGAATTGGGACTGAGACTTGCGCTGGTTTTTACCTTGGTTTATTTTATTACTCCACCATATTAATATTCCAAACTCTTCCTTTGCCTAATTTGCCAGTGTAGACTATGCATAATTTGAAAGATTAATGAGAGTTTGTATCAGCATGTGATTAAACAGACAAATCAAAGAAAATAAGTCATATAAAACAACTCCAGAAACATCCACTATGTGTTCATAGTGCATAATGATCTGATTTAACCCCAGTAATGTGAACCCCTTGCATGACTGGCAGGCTAAATTGTTGCTAATTCTCTTAATTTTGCAATGAGTGACTCTGCATTTGAGCCCTCTCTTTATCACTTTTAATGCAAAAGCTTTATCATTTCAAGTAATTACCACTCACAGCAAATGCTTTTACGCTGCCAGCCAGTGCAATGTGTAATCATTCCTGACCCACTCGGTGATCTGTTCCTATTAAGTATCTGAACTGCATAATGCGAGGGCCTGGCCGCTAAATAATTAATGAGAATAAATTGCACCAAATGCAACCTCCATTTCTCTAAGCGGAGCGCTATAATAACTTAGATTTTAACCGCCTGGCTCTAATGTCACGACTGGGCAGCGAGCAAGTCCAAAGCAAACATAAACACTCACATACCACATACAGTTTCTTTTTTCACTAAATGTTCAAATTATGAATTCAACAGATAATAAATGACATGGAAAATAATGCAATTTACTGCTGGCCACTAAATTAGTAAATTTTACAAATATTTCATGTCAGTGTGTCATTTGAAAAATGATCTTGGAGTACTTATGCAGTTTCCATATTAGTTATTGGAACCATGTTTTTAGAATGCTTCATTACTTTTTCTTTTCTTTAAACTCTACATAATCACACAATTATACAATCCAGATCCAGGAAATGGCGTGAAAAAATAAATATATGTATATGTTAAAGTATGTGACACTAGTTAGCCCACTGGTGAACCCCATTTTACTAATTTGTGTTATAAAAATGTTCTTGTTAATTTTTCATAGAGACACACTATTTCCTAAGAGTGAGCCAAAAACCTTTTTATTCCTCCTTATTCATGTATGATCTTTCTCTGCATCATTAACATTGCTCTCTGTTGGAGAACTCAATGCAATGGCTGAATCAGGACTGTACAAGCAGTGATCGGCCATTATTCACACTACATCATCACAGGCCATAGAACAGGCAGAGCAGCCTGGCTGCCTGACACTATATAAGTTTCCATATGAGTCATTTCCAAACTAAACTTCTCCTGAACCTCAGCCAAGAAGGTCCCATGAGTTAGGAAAGGAGGTGGAGGCAAAGAGATGGAAAGGACAAGGCAAGGCAACATAAACTCACTTACTCCTTCCTCAGGAGATGGGGGTTGTTTGTGCAGCGGTCGGGTCCTGTTAGGGTGGCTTGGGAATTGAGGACTTACTCTGTCATCTTCAAATATTTTCAACAAGCCATGAAGATGTTATCTTTTTTAAGCCTTGTTATAAGATGAAGAAGAAGATAAGAAAAGCTTCTTCATAATACAGGTTTTCACAGGCTTTACATGCAGGACCACTGAAGACAATAAGCCACTCAGTAATGCTTGTACTAATTGTAAGTTTTAAAATACCAGGAAATTAAGTCTGACTGGCACATTAGGTTGAGGTCACAAACGTTTTCATGGTAGGGCCCACCTAGAGAGGTTTAATCAAACTTGAGACCTGCCAAAAAACATTTGCCATTATTATGCTAACAATAGGTCAAAAAACACTTAAATTTGCTCATAATAAACATTGCAGCATCCCCTTTTACACTGTCTGAAACTGTTCAATAAAGGATTTAGTCTCTCTAAACTTCTTTCTGAGAGCCGACTCTGCTCTGATTGCTCAAATAACTCAGTCTGTTGTGATTGGTTTACCTCTTATAGCAGGTTTCGGGAAACGTAACGGCCATTACCATATCTGAATTTCGGCTGTGAACATATTTACATTTTTTCATTTATATTTTGGATATTCATTCTTTAATCCAACTCTACTTACAAATAAGAACAATAGAAGCAGTTAAAGAACACTGTAAAAAACAAAATGTGTTTAATTTACAGGAAAATATCAGCAGCTGTGGTTGCCAGAACTTTACTGCATAAAATACGGTAAGCAAGGCTTTACGGTAACAAGGTTTTACAGTAAAATTACATAAAATTTACCGTTAGATCTATTATTTACCGTATATAGTAAGATATTATAGTAATTAACAGTATTTCACTGTAGCGTTTTTACAGTCTTTTACCGTTAAAATCACAATAATTTTTTACAGTGCTTTAGGACAACAATATGCAAGTGCTATGACCCTTCCCAGTTTAATCTTACATAATTGAACAGTAACAATGGTGTCGTTGTTCACGGGCAAAGATGACCATGGCATTATGCAAATTTGTAACAAATCTATATATGTTTGTGCAGGAAGTAAAACTGGAATTACTAAAGACTCATTTAGAAGTTCAGAATCAATCCTTTTATCCTGCACTTTGATGAATCTTTGCAGACCTTTTACATAAAAAAAGCAATTCCACAGGTAATATTCATGAGGTGAGCACTATTATAAGAGTAAAAATGGTGAAAAATTGCTTTTGTTTTTAGTAATGAAACAAGCTGTGGTGAATATATTGAATATTAATGTTTATGATTTGGCTTAAACACCACCATTCTCAAATTTTGTGCAACACACTTTTTTTTGCCACAGATGCATTCATCTGATGTTTCATAATGTATTGTAGTATTTGATATGTTAAATTGCATCTAATATTTGGAATTTGTATCGTATAGTATATTGATGGTATTAGCCTGAATCATGACTTAGAAGCCACAAAACAACCATTTTGATTTCATCGAAATCTTTAAGCACCATGTTGGAAATTTTCAGATGGCCTTCACCTGTTTCTTCTTCTTCCATAATTTGCATATATTTTCTTTGATGAACAGTCTTAATTTCCCTGCAAGCTGTCAGGAATATGATAATGCAATGTGATGTGATTTTGCCCAATGCTGACCGTATTATTCTTCGACCAGCTCTGACCTTTGATGGGAATGGATCTTATCATCTCCATGCGCCACCTCTCTTGGGAGCCTTTAGGATTTCACAGGCATACCAATCATCTGCCGTCCAAGGGAAGGAAGCTTTAAGAGACAGTTATGCTTACAATATTGGTGAAGAGTTATAGCACTACTTTTGTATTTCAGCTCTGAGTCACATATCTTTTATATCACAGCTTTATGTTTGGTGCTTTTTTTCCCCTCACTGGTTGGAGAGTCACTGTTTATAGTTTAGAACCCACTTTTATCCTCTTTAAATGACAAAGTAAACACTTATCTGAAGATGATGGGTAAATGTGTCCTGTACCTGACTGCCTATTGATTGCATAGAGAATAATTGTCCGTCAGATTATAATAACAAAAACAAATAACCAGCATGCAGATCTCATAGAATTTGCATTTCTTTCTCTCAATTTTTCCCTCTCGTTGTTCTTGTAACGCTCCTGAATTGATATGCTCATTTCGAAGCTAAGAGGGCCTTTACGGGGTCAGTTTGGAGTGATACGGTCGTTTTGAGCTCTGTTGAGGTCTGCTAGGCCCCTGAATAGTTTGTGTGAGGATTTGCAGGAACTGTTGGAATGGAAGATGGCTGTCTAAAATACCAGAACCTTTAAGAGCAATGTGTTATACCAACCTGCCAGCTGGCTTGCCTACTGTAGTAACTCTACAGAGTAAAAGGTTCACTACAATAACGTCCAGATGGTTGAAAAAGGATTGAATATGAATATTAGCTTTCTGCAACAGTCTGATTGCATTTGATGTCAGAGAAAGCCCATATTTTCATTTCCAAACTCTTAGAAGAAATGGTTCTATTTAGAACCAGAAATGGTTCCATCCCCCGCTTCGTATATGGAACTCCAAAATGGTTCTATATAGAACCATTTTTTTTTTGGTAAAAGGTTCTATTGGCCAAGTATGGAACCCCAGGGTTCTATATAGAACCCAGAGGAACCCTTTTTTAAGAGTGTATAGAACCTTTTAGGGGTTCCAAATACGTAGCGCTTATAGAACCTTTTAAGGTTCTATATAGAACCTTTTCTTCTGATCACAGTTGTTCAATTCTGTACAACAGCACTCTTCAATGTGATTTTTTGTAACGTCAACATGAAATCATTTTTTATTATAAATGATTCATCCATGCACATTATTATTTTTTTTTTAATTCATGTGACATCATAAACCCCTACCTCTTGCATGGAATGACATCTCTTCTATTCTCTAATGACCTGTTTACTGGCATGAAGGCAGAACAACCTGTGACTCACATAAAATCGCAGCAATAGCAAACCACAACAATTCCCGATGGACAAGACCGAGTCCAAGCTTACTTTTTTCCGAGAAGCTGTTTCACTCGGATAGAGGACAGTTCTCTGAAGAGAACACTATTGCAGCCTCCATTTCACTTTAATGGAGGATGAAAAAGAAAACGAGTTTTCAACTGTCAAAAAATGCCTTTACTGGACTTTGAAAGTCAATTAGTGTTACATTGACTGGTGATGCTTCAGGTTAGATAGTGTTTGCACTGTGGAGTTGCTTGAATATAAAAAAAGAGTTCCACTTCACTTATTGTTTTTCTTCTTCCACCATCTATTTCAATATCTTGGAGAATGTCATTATTCCATAAAAGAGCTGATGGAAGGCAGAGAAATGACCCACCTCAGGCAGAGTCTTTTCTTTCTCACTCTCTGCTGATCATGATGCATAACTCCTCAGTGTAGGGGTGGAAAAATCATCCGCATTCCCCTCCCCAAAACAGCATTAAGTGAATGAGATGTCTGTTGGCTTTCAGATAGAAATTGGCAGGGCTTCTGGCATAAATTTCATCAGTGGTCCAGCCTCGCCTCCATCCCAGGGAATTAATGGCAAGAATTTTCATGAATGTGAAAGCAGCACAGCTTGGCAATCCCGCACAATAACTGAAAATGCGTGAGCACACTTTCTGAGTATGTATATGCTACTGCTTTGCTTGGGTGTTTAATTCTTTATTTGTGTGTGTGCTTAAAGATGAGAGAAAGTGAAGGCAATGGTGTGTGTGAGGTATCCCCTCTGTAAACTAAATTTGGTCATATTCTGAAATGTTAAACGGATATCATCTATAGCAATCCAATGAGACAGCTAGCATTTGTCAATCTAGCTGCACATTTTCAAATGGAAGTATTTATGAAACACAAGAAATGGTAGGCTATCATTTTCAGATTATTTTTAATACACATAAAAATAAATTAACATAAATAAATATATGCCTACACATGGGTGAATACACAGTTTTGACCTACATTTTGCAGTGTGTTGTGCTTTTGTGTGCTGTTGTCAAGGATAATTGGTGACTTGATTAAATTATCGTGCAGGATTGTTACAAATACAAACTGAAATGGCTATAAATACATATATTTTTGTTGTAATAGGCCTAACTGTCTAAGAAAATGGGACTAACAACACTTGTTTCTCTGACAGGCCAAAGCTCCAAGCCTCCAGCTATCTGCCCGCGAGTGTTAGCCAATCAGAAAACTCGAAAGAGAATCTAAGCCAATGGCGTGAGTCCTTTAGAAGAGCTAGATGTAAACAGAACAGGCAAGGAAGAGAGGAGTGAATGTGAATTGGGAAATATGTTTGGAAACGGTTTAATGGCTCAGAAATCGTGTACAGCAGCTGTAAATGCAGACAAACAACAAATCCTGATGGCAAGCTGTCAGTTTGGGACTGAGACCGGTACGTATTAACCGTATTTTAACCGAGTAATCACGTTACGCTGACTGAATAAAACGTCAATGCCATTCTCTACCTTTCGATTAATAGTGACTGGCAATGACGTTAAATAATAGGGTTTTATTGTATTTTGAAAGGTTTGACTGCTAAAACAAACAAGGTAATTACCTGGTAGGCCTATTGCAATTTTTTGGGATATTGTAGGCTATTGTTTTTATCAGTAGCCTAGCTTGTTTTACTGTATTTTGGGCTGAATTTTAATTAACCTGTAAGCTATTTATAGCTCTTGTAACTTCCCAAATGTTTGGAAATCTAGAAAAAACAAAAGTCCTTGTCTTTGGCTACTGTTGTTTATATTTTGGACATTTCTATAATTGTATGTTTCTTTCTTCGTATTATAGCATTCTTTTAACTTTTAGCCACTGAAAGAGTCTTAGAAGACATTTAACAGTGTATGTTTTTTTCAATGGAATTTCTCTGCCATCTAGTGGCCACAATTCCTATATCTGATTTCAGTTTGTTCTCTGTGTGGTTTTGTGGGTCAGGTTTTGCCCTACATTAGGGACCAAAACCCCAACATGAATAAGAAGACCATAATCAACCTCTTTGTGGCTAACGGTTCCCACAGGGAAATCATCTTATATGTTCTAAATAATGTTGTAATGAAAATATAGAAATTCAAAAAGTATTGTGTGATAATAGTATAAAAACTCAAACAAATAAGAACAAATGTGTATGTGTTATCTTGTGAAAAGTCACACTTCACACAATCACACTTCAGTAACTCACTGATAGTCATTCATTGAAGAATAGCGTGAGGTGATGTGATTGCTTGTGACACGTAGAGTTGGTGTGCCAATTTGTAACACATATAGCTCAGTTTCATTCATTTTCATCCTCATCATCATAGTTGACAGTCCTCTGTCTAGCTACTACATTTGAGATACGCAGACTGCTTTTCTCTGCCACTCTTCGCCCGTCTCAGCCGTGAAAGCCAAAGTGTGTCTATCCTCACTGGTGCTCACATTTACATATTTATTTTCTAAACAGACTCCATGCTAAAGGAGATTATATTTTGAGGCTTAGCTGGAAAGATATTGCACTCAGGAGATCATTAGGAGCATGGCAGATGTCTTACCACGTTAATTAATTCCCCTTATTAAAGTGGCCAGAAACTGTCTGTGATTAGTGATTCGTTTTTGCTACTCTAGAATATAGCAGTGCCGCCTTTGACTTTACAGTATGTATGTCAGTATCAGTCATATGCATATACATGCAGGTCAGTGATTTTGACTGTGATCTGAATATGCTCTAATTGTGGCAAGTCTGTAGGTGGCAGCACTGTTTTAAGGACAGGCATGAGGCTAAACAAATGCTTTCCTTTTCCCCCTAGAATGCAGAGAGAAGTTTATTACTAATTCCAGACTCATATTTACAATATACCTAAAATTTTTTTTTTACTTCTGAAGCCTTTAATTCTATCATTTAATACATTTAAATGGTATAATCATATAATTTAAAGGAACAATTTATGTAAATACAGAAGATTTATTAGTATTTATCTCACCCTTATGGTGTTTCAAATGCATGATTTTCTTTTTCCGTGAAGCACAAAATCTCCAAAAATAGGTAATATACCATAAAAGCAGTCATTAAAGACCCATGAGCTATATATATATATACATATACATATACAATTTATTTTATTCGCTTTCAAGGTAGCTCTCAAATCTTATTTGCACATTAAAACGTTCAACTTCAAGGCATGCCACACACATTAAAATGTGATAAGTTTGTGTTAAATTGTCATTAATTCTAAACATCATTTGATTTCAGATAGATTTCCTTCTGTGTTCAATGGAAAAAGGAAATCATACTGGTTAGACTGACATCAGGGTGAGTAAATCATGATTTTACATATTTTTGGAAGGTGAACTGTTCCTTTAACTTACACTTTGAATAATCTCAACGTAAAATACCATTCAAAAATCTGGGGTCAGTCGAATGTATGCTCACCACGGCTGCATTTATACTGAAAAAAAAATTGGAATATTATAACATTTTTTAGATTAACTGTTTTCTATTTTAAATGTAAGTCATTCCTGTAATGGCAAAGCTGAATTTTTTTGTTGCCATTATTCAGAAATCATTATAAATTCAAGATATTTTTTTCTCATTATTATTATCAATGTTGAATACAGTCGTTGTTCTTAATATCGTCTAATATATGTGAAACCGAGATGCCTGTTTTTCAGGATTCTTTGATCAGAATTCTTTTTTTAGTTTTTAAAAGGTGAAAGATGTGATAATCGCATGTTTTCGTGTAACATGTTTCTTGTAGACATTTAGATCGATGTGCATGAAAGTCAGCAGGTCTACGTTTGCTACATCATACTGCGGTGCTTCACCAGGATATTTCATTAAAAGAGAATGGTATTTATAGGCTATCTGTCTGAATAATTGATCTGAAAGTTGAAAAGGCTCAGGCCGAGAGCTAGCTAGGACCGCTCAAAGCCTGTGAACAGCAGGCCTGTAGACGAAGTTATTAGAGCAGAAGCTGTCTTCAAAGGGGAAGCAGAAAGCAACGTATTTTATAGTAGGAAAATTCCAGAGAGGCTTGTCTCGTTCATTTCTCTTGATTACTTTTAGTGAATGCTTATTTAAGACTTTGTAGTGCATTAAGTTTGTCCAATGCTGATTTCTAAGACGATATTGGTTGTTTTTGTTAAAGGCGGCTGTTTAGTTTTGTGCGTTTGATCTGATATGACCTTAGATTTGGAGATTTGAAAATGTAAGTGGTGTTTTCCTGGTAGAAAAAACATTCTCAGAAAAAGATACACTTTATTTTGATGGTCCAGTAGACATTCTAACTATAAGTAACTTTGCAACTACATGCCAGTTAACTCTCATTAGAGTATTACACTTTATATTGATGGTCCCCAACATACATTCCTTTGACTATACATAATTTAAGTAATTACATGTCAACTTATTCTACTAACCTGAACCCTAACCTAACAGTCGACCACAGTCTGCGAAAACTCTAATGAGAGTTGAAATAAAGTTCCAAATTTACTTAAAGTTAGTAGATTGTCTAAAGTGGACCATCGAAATTAAAGTGTAGATCCCTTATTACAAAATAAAAGTCATGCAGCTAAATTGTGTTTTTTAATTGTTAGCAAATATTTTCTAAAAGCTGTGAAATGCGGTCATGATTTTGAAATGATATTTTGTTAAACATATTCCCATCAAACCTTGGTACAGGTGGTAATCAAGCTTGTGAAATAGGTCTCCATTGCATTTGACTGTGATAAGCACCATGCAATTGAAATATCATGAAATGTCACATAAATATTCAGCCTGCTCCTCTGCTGGGCTACGCCAGAGCTGGACAACAACAGATGTGCTCTTACAACTTCATTCGGATCCAACCACATCACCATAATTATGTAAATATGGTAATTGGGCATCTGTTGCCTGGAGTCATCTCTTGCTCTGACAGCTTCTCACATGTCCTTCTCTCTATCTCTGTAGTATCCCTCATGGGTCTGCGATGCCCGTTAAACTCAACATATGGCTCATAGAAGAAAGAGAAACACAGAGACGTTTAATAAATGATCATGATTCATATGTAAGATGTAGCTTGAAGTGATTGTGAATCATCTGGTTTATGTTTTGGTTCATTTAGAGGTGAAGAGTGTAAGAACTATTCTAGAACTATTATAGTGCTGGGATAATTACTAGATGAATTTCTTAATGTAGTGTTTAAAAAACAGTTTGTGTTGTAAGGGGAGGCAGGAAGGTTGATATCAGGTGAACTTTCGAGGGAATATCCTCCTGTGGCACTTTGTGATAAATCTTTAAATCCCTTTTAAGCTAGTCAGAGTCCCATCTCTCTCTTGTAAAGCTTCTCATCTCTCTCTTATGGGAAAGCCATCAGCCTCCAGGCAAACTGTCTGTCTGATCTCCCACTCTGTTGGTCTAGTAGTGAAAATGAAGTCAGTAAAAGCCACACTGCATCTTCTATACATAGTTGAAATGATCATTAATGTTCTTTGCATTGATTCTAATGGGTACATTTTGGTGACTCATGTAGCACATTACTGATGCAAAAAAAGAAAAATTGTGAATGTGCATATATATTATATTATATTATAGCCTATTATTCAATATTATATTATTCAAATTACAGTTTTCCACAATTGCTTAGACCCTAAACCCCATTCTCTGATTCTGAATGTCATAAAACTTCAAAAAAGACGCTTCTTCGCAAAAGAGACTTGTACTCAAAGGATTTTCCCTGGTTAAATAAGGGTTAAATAAAATAAAATTAAAAAAAACATTTGTCGAATAAATCACTCTTTCTGCAAAACCTTAATCAAGTTAAATTGCAAATCTCATGCACTTTTTTGTGAATCTCTAAAAACACATTCTCACTCACTAAAACACATTTTGCACACATTTTACATCATGCATTTGTGTTGCAAAATAGTAAACACAAGTGTCAAAAGTTAAACACAACTACAACACTAGGGTTGGGTATCGTTTGAATTTGAACGATTCTGATTCCGATTCCGATTCCTTGTTTCAATTTCGGTTCCTAATGATTCTCAATTCCGATTCTTTTAAGAGGCAGGGTCAAAAAAGTTTAGCTAACCTTGCTAACCAACGGTCTTTCTGAAGGAAATACTCCTTCTGTGACTCACAAATACTCCTTTTGTCACAAATGTTGCATTTTGCCGAGATTTCGTTATTTATCGAAAAGTGAGGCCACACTTTGGACCGCCAACGTAAGCTACTCATGTTCGACTCGCGCGGTTATGCCAACACTTCCGGTAGACACTTCTTCATTGGTGTTGTTCAGCGGTTTCTTCTTCCGGTCGACGGACTGTGAATATCGAAAACTAGGAATCGAAATTTTAACTTTTGAATGATTCCGGGAAAATGAAAAGTTAGTCCTGGTTCTAGAATCAGATACTTGATTCTTTGATACCCAACCCTATACAACACAGTTGCAGGACTCAAGTTTTATCAAAAGCTTGGAGTGAAATCTGTTAAGGGAAGACTGGAAAGAGTCATCCACATATTTGCAGCGGCATTTTTGGTCAGTAGTTCAATTCTGCCTATTGTTCATAATTGACCAGCACAAATGGAAATTATAACAATTGGTAAATCTGATAAAAGACAGTCAAACAAATAAATAGTTTCATATATTTCATAAATCTATCAAAAGATAAAAATAAATTTGGCCCCAAACGAGCCAACAGAACAGCAGTGCTCAATGTACATACTCAGTCATAACAACTTGCCTGTGTGTGTGTGTGTGTGTGTGTGTGTGTGTATGTACGGTATGTGTGGCTCCCACTTAAGCACCTTGGCTCAAGGCCAGCCATTTTCACATTCATGATGGATGATAGCATTATCCAAAGTCAAACTATTCCTAGTTTTAGTTTTGTTCAAACTCACTATGGGGAACACCTTCTGTGTATCTGCATGTGAGTGAGGAAGAACTAAAACCAGTTTGGCAACATCCTTTTTCTAAACCTGCTCCAACCGGTCACCTTTAAAGGGGTCATCAGGTGCCCATTTTCTACAAGTTGTGAGGATTCTTTAGGGTCTTCATGTTGTAAGTTTGTAACATACTTTAGTTAATATTCCTCAATGGTTGTGTCATTGAGAACAGCGACCCGTTTGGGTGCGTGTCTCTTTTAATGATAATGAGTAACTGCCGTGGGATGTGTCAACACAAGACACCTGCCTTGGATGTGTTTAAGCTTTTTATTGTATGATGGTTGTGTCAACACACTGCAAAGACACATTTATATGCAAACACCATATAAAAGTGAATTTTGCATCTGATGACCCCTTTAAAAGCAGTTGGAGAGTTTTTGAATGCATAAAAATAATTTAACACGAATTTGGCTATATTGTTGATGATCGCTTTCACACACCGGCTCAAAATTGTTCACGATTGTTTCTAATGATGTGATCAAACCAACTGTACAAACTATAATTCTGCAAACACAGGTTGGCACTGGTGCACTGAACTTACACTTTGACTTACACTTTTTTTTTTTTCTGCAAAGACAACATTGCCTATGATGTGGATAAAGTTGACTGGACCCAACACGTAAGGACATGATGCTGAGGCAGAATGAATATTTCATTGACTTAGACCTTTTGTGCTTTTGCATTTTGGCTTCTGTATTTTTACAATATGCTAAATATTCAGGCATTCAATACTATTCAATATTCACTTGCAGTACACATACATTTATTCCATTTGCTGACGCTTTTATTCAAAGCGACCTGACAAATGTTATATATGTCAGAGTGTCGCACGCCTCTGGAGCAACTAGGGTTTAAGTGATACCCTCATGTCACGATTTCTAGACATATTCACGATACTGAACTCACGATACGATAATATTGCGATACTCCAAGACATATGATAAAAGGTTAACAAAAAATGTACTGTTGATTAAAATGCTAAATTTGATATTACATTGTGGGTTTAAATGAATAGGTTTGGACTCGGTGCTTGTAACCCAAGGACAATACACCAGAATAACAATATTCATGATTCTGAAGCTGAAAATACAGAACTATTTTAGATGAATATGCTTGCACTCTTTCTCTAGATATATTTTAAATAATGTTGGCCACTTTTTACTAGTAACATCAGACATTGGCATTATCAGGACACAGAAATATTCCGTCATTGGATTATTATACACTATATTCAACATTGTATAGTAGTTTAATGTAGTACTGACACTAAAACTCAAGTAAAAAAAAGTAATTGTTAGTTTGGGCGGACTATCCATCGATACGTATTGTTGCATTTTTGTATTGCCAGATATTGTGGCACGATATTTTGTTACACCCCTAGTTAAGTGTCTTTGCTTAGGGACACATTGGTGTCTCACAGTGGATTCAAACCTGGGTATCTCACACCAAAGGCATGTGTCTTATCCACTGCGCCATCACCACCCCTATATTCAGTAAGTTGCGATTACTATATTTTATGCAAAAAAATGCAAAATTAGTTTATTCACATTTTTTTCTGTAACTACATGTTCTGGATGCTGTGTTCTCCATTTTTCTATGTAGTGTCTAAATAATGATCTGTAGTGTTTATATATTGACTGATATGTGAATGATCTGAATGCATTGTTTGATTATGTTTGTTTGACAGGTGAAATGGTTTCGAGTCGACTCTTTGATTTTGTCAGAAGAATTTTTTTATGCAGTTTGAAGATTTGGTTTAGTGTTTAATGTTGTGAGAAAGGATCAAGGCTTCAAGAAATGTGTCTTAGTGCTATTCATTTAATAATAATTATTACAGTTTTTCACAGTTGCTGTCTTGCTAGGTTCCATTGTTCTTTTTTACCATCAAGAATTTGTGTAATTGTGATTTGTGATATCTTGTATCATCAGTTAGAATGGGTTAGACTATATTAATTGTATCATAAATTATATTTAAAAAATGTTTGACATGAAAACATTTCTAAAAATTATATAAAATATATATATACACTACCAGTCAAAAGGTTAAGATTTGGTAAGATTTTTTATGTTTTTAAAAGAAGTCTCTTCTGCTCACCAAGGCTGCAATTTTTTGATAAAAAATACACAAAAAACACAGTAATATTGTGAAATATTATGACAATTTAAAATGACTTTTTTATGTTAATATATATTAAAATGTAATTTATTCCTCTGAAAAAAAGCTGAATTTTCATCATCATTACTCCAGTCTTCAGTGTCACATGATCCTTCACAAATCACTCTAATATGATGATTTTATGCTCCAAAAACATGTATGATTATTATCCATGTTGAAAACTGTTTTTTTACATTTTTATTTCAGGATTCTTTGATGAATAGAAAGTTCAAAAGAACAGCTTTTATCTGAAATGGAAAGCTTTTGTTACATTAAACACTACCCTTTAAAAAGTTTGGGGTCAGTAAGAATTTGTATTTTATTTTTGGGGGAAATAAATAAGAAATCAATACTTCTATTCATCAAGGATGAGTTACATTGATCAAAAGTTACAGTAAAGACATTTATAATGTTAGAAATATTCTAACTAAATAAATGCTGTTCTTTGAACTTTCTATTCATCAAAGAATCCTGAAATAAAAATTTTAAATACATTTTAATATATATTAACATAAAAAGTCATTTTAAATTGTCATAATATTTCACAATATTACGTCTGTTTTTGTGTATTTTTTATCAAAAAATTGCAGCCTTGGTGAGCAGAAAGAGACTTCTTTTAAAAACATAAAAAATTGTACCTAATCTTAAACTTTTGACTGGTAGTGTATATATATATATATATATATATATATATATATATATATATTTGTTAGAAATAAAATATCAATCTGTGAAAAGGGCAAATGTAAATCTGAGCAGCTAATGCAAGTTAGCCAGCTGATAAAATCTGAAAAAGACAACATGCTGTAAGATCATGCCTTGATCTACAACATTTGTAACAGAATAAATTCTCACTCCTCTCATTATGAGCTAGTGCTTGAGCTGCTGTGATGTGCACGCTCATTCAAGTGAAAAGCTTTCATTAACGCCTTGTGAGGAGGAATTCTCCACTCAATTAGTGTGAGCACCAGTAGCTTCAGCTAGACGTCATGCAGACGTGAGCGGTTCGGTTAATGACTGTGTCCCGCTGCCCACGTGCAGGTGTGGGCAACAGTAATAGAGCCGGGTAAGGATCAAAGATTCCTCCATGGCGGAGAAGGACAGGCTGCCTTTGAAATGTGCAAAAGGGTTCCTATGGAGCTTGCGTCCTCAAAAGAGCAAATCCGAAGTTATTTATTTCTAAATTGTAAGGGAAACCAGGGCTTGTGCGCCAGCACATTTATCAGTTAATTTTTGGGAGTCAATTTCTGGATATGTTGTTATTAAATATGAAAAAAGATTCAGTCCTGGATCACGCTGGTGGATTTTATGTTTGTTCAGAGAATGACTGCAGATTGGCACAGTATAATGTTTGCAAAGAAACTTTTGTTGAAAGATAAAGCAGTAAACTGCACAGGATCTGACAGCAGCTATTGCAAATCATAAATAAATGATTTCATAAAGCCCTTTCTTTGTTTGTAAATGATGGTTTTATATGGATACTGTTTTTATAACACTTAATCATGTGCAGTAGAGAATGGGCATTGATAGGGTTTCCTATGCAATGACATTAGGCAATCATAACAGTGGCGGTTTATTGATGATACTTAACGGATACTATCCTATTTACTCACCCTCAAGTTGTTGCTTTTTTTCCCCTTAAGTTGGAAGATTTTTTGAATAATCGATTGGAACCAAACAGTTGTTTGGCACTATTGACTTTAGTTAAAAAAATTAAAAATACTATGGAAGTAAATGGTGCCAAAGTTCCACTTGTTCTTCAAAATATCTTCCTTTGTGTTCAGCAAAAATGCGATCCTCCAAGAAACATTTTTTGCTTGCAAAAGTGTTGAAATATAGTTTTCCTGTATTACTTCAATTAGCAGTTTTGGTGCTTCCTCGTGAAATTTTTACAAAAGATGCTAAGCTTCTCAGAGGGAAGGCAAAATGTGTCTTCATTGCAACCCAGTGTTAAATTTTGTTCACGCATTTACCCAAGAGCTTTCACAAACCGTAAAGTAGGTGATTAAAATCGAAATAAATCCACTGAAAACGACATTTTACTCTAAAGCCTATGAGATAAAGCCCTTGTGCCATGGACATTTTAAATAACAATGAATTAAAATCAGTTAAAATACCACTTGCTTATAATATAAAGCCAGTGTTGTAGCTGTGCTATTGTGAGTTCTATATATTTGAAATGACAAAAAGTATGTGAACTGTGAACCTTGGTAAACATCATTAGCATTTGCTGTTAAAAACATAAAAGCGTCGATTTTTCAACACAGGGGACTTGTATGGTTTCTCTATCATATATCTTCAACAAGGCAGCTTGAGCATCACATCACAAAACATCACAACATATAATATTCATATCCCCCAACTGCACAGCTTTTCAAGTGCATCTGAGGGCTTCTGTTTGTCATCAAACTCGTGTTACATCACACAACAACAACATGACTGCTGTGTGTGTGCTGTTCACACACCTCTAACCCACAAACACATGATTCAGATCAAGATGCTCATTTGAATTCTAATGACGAGAGACATTGAACATCTGTTTGAGAGATGCACAGTAAACAGAAGTATTCTGGTGCCACTCACAAAATATTAACATGCTGAGAAAGCATACAGTTGTCGTAAATTTAGGTGAGAGTGTAAATCCATGTGGTTGTTTCTTGAAAATTAAGGCTTGAAGAACTTAATAGTGCTGACTATTCACTTGAGCAAAGAGCACTGATAAAATATTTATATGTGTGCTTTTGGTTCCTAAGGCTATGGGAAATGTAACAGTGAAAGCTCTGTCTGAAAAAAAGAAAAGAAAATGATAAATGACTCAAAAAAACATTAATTCTTGCATCTCTTGTAACTCAGCAAGTTTGAATATGTGCAAGTGAAAGATTGAGTTTTGAAAGCTAAAGTGAATGGAAACATTTTACAATCGAAGAATTTTAATGTACAACACCATTTTAACACAACACAATTTTAATGTAGCAACACCAAAAGTTTGGGGTCAGTAAGAATTTTATTTTTGAAAACAATGAACACTATTCTTTAGCAAGGATGAATTAAATCAAAAGTGCAAGTAAAGGCTTTTACATTATAACAAATCTAATACATTATCTTTGTTCATTAAAGAATCCTGAAGAAAATAGCATTTAAATTCAGCATATCAGAATGCTTTCTGAAGGATCATGTGACACTGAAGACTGGAGTAATGGCTGCTTCATTGGCCTGTTTTATGGCTTCAGACTTCAAATATAGTGCACACAGACTGATCTCATGAAGTAGCGTGTGTAATGACGACGCCGATTCGCATTTCCATTTTTGGCATGCAATCAAGACGCATAATTCGCTTTTCAGCGAGTTTATAATGACGACGAATGGCATTTGATAAAACTAAAACATTAGGTTTGAAATTATACATGCAAATTTAAAATGATGAAGTTCTAGGCCCTGTTTACACTGAGAACGCTCGCGGGTGAAAACGTAAAAATATTCTATCGGATGTGCCTTTCGTTTACACGGCGACGGTGTTTTGGGGGCTTAAAACGCAAAAAGTGAAACCACCCTCCAGAGTGGAAATCTTTAAACGCTTCACCGCTGCGTTTCCGCGTAAACAGTAAAAACGCAGGCGCGCGGGCTTGGGTGTTGTTGTAGAATGCACTCTTAGCCGCCTGGGAGTGCATACGCACATTGAATTTCACAGACTTTTGCTGCCACCATCTGCACGCGGATTTCCCACCCAAAACGCTCGTCTAAAATGCAGAATAAGAAGTGATAACGTAACGCCACTTTTGCGTTTTCTTTCAGAATTGTTTCGTGTAAATCAAGCCTTGCATTTAAAAAATAGACACAGAGCTAAATATATTGCAAAGACATAAAGAAACAACAGGCAGTCAAATAAATTGAGTGTATTTGTATATATTTATTATATTTATATATACTTAATTTATTTGACTGCCTGTTGGCTTCTTTACGTTTTGCAATATATTTTCCATGTGACATTTTTCCACTGGATTTACCTAGCCAAATAGAAAAAGCACTATAAAAGAAGTTAGTTTTGGTAGATGTGCATTCTGTCCCTCAGGCTGTCAGCTGGGCCTCTAGTTTTAACACAACGCCTTTGCAATTTAGTCTGAACAGTGTGCACAAATGTACTCTGTGTTTCTATGGGCTTTGGGCGCGTGGTCCACGAGTTTGACTTAAGGCCTCACATGTGTTCACGAGTGTGTTTTATGCTATATTTAAAGAACATGTCCATTAGGACCACTCTTCCTTCCTCTTTCATATCTTCTATTCTCTGCTGTCCTGACTTAACACAACAGGAAATCCTGCTGCACTTCATAAATCCTCCAGAAAGAATACAAAGGCATTTAATAATAGCTACACGTTTTTCCTTCCATTTTCTCTCTCTTGCCAAGTCACTGAAAGGCGAGTTGAGGTGTCTCTCTTTCTCTCTGTCCGTCTCGCTTCCACTTTATTTAACAGCATTAATAACTGAGCGTCCTTGGGAGGTTAATTAGAGGGAACTTCTGCTGGCATCCATATTTCAACAGATGCATGTGTAATTATCTTTTTAATTAGTACCCCATTACAAATCATCTGCCTTCACCTTGTGTTTAAAGACTTCTTTGTGGTTGTAGTGTAATGTCTTAATTAAGTGTCACACATAAGAAGTGGATGAGATGAATGTGTTTACTTCATTCTACATGCTATTGTTTAAGATCAACTGTTGTTTTGGTCATATTTTAAGGGGTTTGTTTACATAATTAGGTGGTCAGAAAGACTATCAATTTAATAACTAAAATTTATAATGCCAAGTTATGATGCCACAATATATGTAAATTTACCATATAGTATAAAACAAGGCAGGAAAATGTTAAAGAGCCATCTATGAAGCCATTTTTATTGTAAAAGACAGATTGAAGATATTTCTCCAGATGCCCACAAAGGCCAATATACTCAAGGGGAAAAGTCTACATTGACAAATGAAGATGAAACCCAATAGGCGACATTGACTAAGAACCAGGAAGTGAGGTTATCAGCTACAGAACAGGAAAGCTATCAGAGGTAATAAAGAAGCCAGGCCTCTGGCAGGTGAAATATCACTAAGGGACAAGGATGAAAAACTATTCTTTCCAGGAGGTTGATGTGTGTGTGCATGTGCTTCTCTGCGAGTATGTGTATAGTTGTTTGAGATCGAGCGTTGGCCCCGTTTACCTGAGGTGTTTGCCCATCCAGGAGAATAGATTGTGTTATGCTTCATTGCTTGGCTCAAGCAAACATCCATCATTACTGCCCGCACATGCACCCATGGGATTCCCTGTTTATATAGGTCATACACCATGGGCTGTGACAATTCAGGCCAAATATTTCCCACATCTGTCATATGTTCATAAAATGATCACCCACATAGGAATAGGCATTGATTCACAATTGAATCAATCGATGTCTGGCATTGAAACAACCTTAATTTTGTAATTGAAATGACAATCTTGAAATGGAACTGAAATCAACTTTTCAGTTAATACAGAACAGAACCAACATGAGTGTATTGCGAATATCTTTAATTCAGGATTTTAAAGTACAACATAAATTGAGAATTTATTCTGATTTAAGGGGAATAAGAATGCCAAATGCTGACTGACGAGATGAGGAGCTGGGGATGGAGGAGGGCAATTAGCTCCTGAGAAACGCGATAGCTGATAATACTGAAGGAGCTTAGCTTATGTATACATTGATTTACCCTTGCAACCATACCTTACAATCCCTGGTAATAACATCAAATTTGCCACACACCAAGTCAAAACTAAATATTTTCTTTATATTTATAAGAAAAATATACTTAACCACAAATGTTTTTTATTAACATTAATGAAACAGACATCCTATATTAAGAGCTCCTGTACCGCATAGTATCTAAAATAATGTTACACATCTGGTGTCCAATTTTGGTGAGCTCTTGAAAATTGTAGCCTCTTTTTCCTATTTGTAGTGGAGATGAGTGGTACCCGGTGGGGTCTTCTGCTGTTGTAGCCCATCCGCCTCAAGGTTGTGCGTGTTGTGGCTTCACAAATGCTTTGCTGCATACCTCGGTTGTAACGAGTGGTTATTTCAGTCAAAGTTGCTCTTCTATCAGCTTGAATCAGTCGGCCCATTCTCCTCTGACCTCTTGCATCAACAAGGCATTTTCGCCCACAGGACTGCCGCATACTGGATGTTTTTCCCTTCACACCATTCTTTGTAAACCCTAGAAATGGTTGTGCGTGAAAATCCCAGTAACTGAGCAGATTGTGAAATACTCAGACTGGCCCGTCTGCCACCAACAACTATGCCACGCTCAAATTTCTTAAATCACCTTTCTTTCCCATTCTGATATTCAGTTTGGAGTTCAGGAGATCGTCTTGTAACAGACCACACCCCTAAATGCATTGAAGCAACTGCCACGTGATTGGTTGATTAGATAATTGCATTAATGAGAAATTGAACAGGTGTTCCTTGAAATCCTTTAGGTGAGTCAGGTGAGTTAGATTGGGTCACGTGCTTGAGGCGTCTTTGTGTGCACGCATCAGATCTGTCAGTCAGCCATTAAGATCGTTTTTCATGTACAAAGGAAAGGTACTCCTCTCATACAATAAAACATAGAAATACCTGTAAACATGAGATGACTTTTAGATGTTTAATTGTTATTTTGAGCATAGGGATCCCTCAAAAAGGGCTTAATGAACAATTTATTTGTGAAAACCCTCAAATCAACATTTTTCACTTGTTTTGCCCATATAAAATTCGTCATTTCAAATCTGTATGACTGAAGATATTTAGAAAAATGTTGATAACCAAACCGTTTTTATGGCTATTGACTTTTATTGCATAAAAACACTTAAAACAATTTTCAAATAATATTTTTATGTTCCACAGAAGAAAGAAATGTGTACTGTTTTGTGAACTATCCCTTTAACAGCAAAGATGTCAGATGTAAAGGTTTCAAATGCTAAGCGAATACTCTTAAAACAGATGTATGCTGTGACAGTTCTTTGAGTTTCTCGAAACTGTCTCTCGCTTTCTGGCTGGGCAGCCTGGGATGTCATAAAAAGACAATGATTTATTCCCACAAATCTCATCTCTAGATTTGAAGATAACTTCTCTCTCTTTCTCTCTTCCTCATGCTTTCTCTCACTCTTTCTTCCCCTCGGAGAGAGAGAGAGAGAGAGAGAGCTCCATCTTGCATCTTGCCTGACTCAAAAGGAGAAGAAAAGGAAGTGCAGTTTTACCTTCCAGCTCCAGAAAAATAATGCAAGTTTATCAGAATTCCTGCTTCAGCAGCATTTTCTAAATTAGAGAAAAGAACAGTAGACTCCCCAAAGACTGAGGTAATTTAATAATGTAACATGGAATACATTATTATTTCACATTACTGCATCCATATTAAATCAGTATTGTCATAAGTAATGGCATTGTGAAATATGGCATATGCAAAATAATCTTTGTGTTTAGCCTCAAAATTAGGTTTTGCATGGGTCTATTTTTAGGTTCACTATCTGTGAGAATGATTATAAAAAGTAGGTGACCAGATGCCACCGGGATTCAAATGAATTTAGATGCCCTGGAGCGTAATGTATATATTTAACCCAGTAAACAGCAAGCACAGATGGCCTTCCTCCAACTTGAGGCTTTTATTACAATTCTGCTCTAATATTATGATTATAATTTATCATAGTCTAGGGATCAAATTTCTACACAACACAAAAAGATCCAGAGATGTTAGACTTACATTTAGCTGTTCTGATCTACATATGATGATTATTTTCATGTTTCATGATGTCTTTTTAAGTTTAAAAAAGTTTTGACACTTTCAAGGAAAATCTTTTTATGTTTTTAAAAGATTAAATTAAAAAAGCAAAGAAGAGTTCCTAGAAATAATTTTTTTGGTTGATATTTCTGTGGTGCTGTTTAAACTATTATGGAACATTCCTGACATTCAAGCATGCATTTCCAGAGTTATTTCTCAAAATATTATGCTATTAGATTCCTTGTTTGCAGAGCTTTACCGAATTTTCAAGAATTTTGGCAGCTTCAGAACCGATGATCAGGTACTGTATGTGATGTGCATAATCACAGTGATTTCTGGACTATATTTGAAGATGCTCATATTCTCTTCAAAGACATTTTCTAATAATAGGAAATGAATCAGTGTGTATATGAGCATATCTGCATGTTTGAGGGACAGTAATGTCACAATTCCTCCAGCGAACCTCTTTAATGAGGGATGCTCCTTATTACAGCGTATGCTTCACATCAGCCAAAGGGGCTTGTGCTCAGGGATAAATTGGCTACAGAGAAATGGAAAGGCATATCAAAGTGAGAGATGCGATGCGAGAGAGAAAGGCAGAACAAGGATAAATCAGATGTTTGATGGTGGTTTTCCATTGGAAGTCGGTCAGCCAATCTCTGGACCAAGCGAGATTCATTAAGATTATTGAACCTATTTATTACAGTTTTTCTCAATTGCTTAAACACATTTCTTGAAACTATGCCTCGTATTCTCAAAACAGTAAACACAAATCCATAACTTTTCACCCAATTTCCCAGACATCCTATTTTCAGGTCAAAATGAAGCTCTACACTCAAAACCATTCACTCTTGCTGAAAAACCAAACAGAAGCCCTCACAAACACACACACTACAACATAGTCTTACACACTGGTGCAATAAATTCAAAACAACATTTCCAAAACTGGTAGGTTACAGTATGTTGCTTGTGGTCCCCCCTCTCACAAACCTTTTCACGTGATGAACACAAAAGACACAACCAATGGTTTGGCACATTTTTATATATTCATGTACTACACAGTACTGAACAACACACAAACACACATACACACACACACAAATTCCACATCAGCATCCTGTCTTTGGTCTGGGTCAGGCCCAAGAATCTCGTCCACATCGCAGGCTATATTGCCTACACTGTAAAAATGAATATACTTTATCTAATCAATAAAATTGTGGCAACAGATTACAAACAATATTATTAGTTAAATTGAACAAATTAGAATTGAGTAATACTTAATCAAATTATTCTTAAAAGTTAACCATTTAAAATGAGTAAAGTTTACACCAAAAAATTCAACAAAAATATCTGAAAACAGACACACCAAAGATTAATTAAGAACTCTTTATTTTAAATTGCCAACATTACAGTAGCTCATCTCAATTCGTCATATAACTGACGTCTTGGGACGTCCTTTGACCATACGTCAACATATGCCTTTTGAGGGCCCCCCGAACGTCGGTTAGATGACGTTACTGGATCCTGAACCTACCCTAGACCTAAACCTAATCCTGAAACCCAACCCGTCACCTAACTGACGTTAAAGGTAAAGCGTCAGTCGTATGACGGCCCGGGATCGTCATCTACCGACGTTTAAGGGGGCCCTGAAAAGGCATATATTGACGTATGGTCAAAAGACGTCCCAAGACGTCAGTTATATGACGAATTGAGATGAGACTGTGTTAAACAAGCAGAATCACTGAAGGAGAAAATCGTCATTTTAAAACAAACCTAAAACAAACACCGATCACCATAATGGTGACTTAAATGTGTTTTGGTTCGTTTTACTCATTTAAATGGTTAACTTTTAAGGAATTAATTTGATTAATTATGACTTAATTCTATTGTTAAATTGAATTAATAATATTGCTTGTAATCTGTTGCCACAATTTTTTTTGATTAGATAAAGCGCATTTATTTTTACAGTGGCAGGCAGCAGGGGTAAAATCATCTTGCATGCCTGTTCACAGCTGGTATGCATCAATTGAAATATTTGGCAGGCTTCTTTCATTTCATTGCCTCTGTGTCCTAGAAAAATAGAAGTACTGATAACTGTAACTTTAACACATCCTTTGGAAGCAGTCACGAAACAAAATGGGATCTATATGTGAGGCAATTTGATGCATTTCTTTTTAATACAGTGCAACAGCTACAATACACATATGTGTTGTATCAGCACATAGGACAGCTCTCAAAAGTTACAGTATTGCTTCTATACAGTGTGTGGTGTGTTGTAAGCAGTATTTTCCATTGCATTAATATTCCATTGTCTCAGTATCTGCACTCTAAGCACATTTGAAATGCATCAGGGAATTCTTCCAGAATCTACCTTAGGGTTACATTGTACCTAAAAATTATAAATGCATCCTGAATTGAGCAGGAGATGGTCAGAGTGAATGTGTAGGCACAACAGCAAATGTAATCATTAGTGACTCTTCTCTGGCTCAGGCTGTCACATGATCACCACCATGTGACCGCCGCGGGTCCTGCTGGCCTTCCTTGTTAGCCCAATTTACCATCATGCCAGCACATTCTTGGCCCATGACAGCAGTGTGTGTATAAATATATGTTTCAGAGCCAAGGTGCTGTTTACAGGAGGAGGTAAAAGCGGACTGTCAGAGTCTAAAGGCAATATGTTTTGATCCTACCACAGTGTGAGCAGAACATATTCCGAAAGGTTTGGAAAATGTTAATAAAATAGGCTATAAAAACTCCCATAGATATAGACCCATATACAGAGACCAGAATATCATAGATACTTTGGAAAGATTTGAAAGTTGCTGTGGCTGTGAAGATTTTTGATTATTTTTCTGTTTCAAAAAGCTTTCATACATATTTAGAAGACGTAGAATACAGGACACAACCATGTAAGACAATTTATGATTCTTTTATTTGTGTTCCACCAACATGAGGGTGAGTAAATGGTGACAGACATTTTTGGGAACTAACTTTTTAATTGGTTAACTAGTCATTTAGGCCTCGTTTACACTGCATAGTTCAAGTTGACCCAAATCCGATTTTTTCCTCTCATGTGGCACAGAATCAGTATTTGACCGGTGAACGTGTAAGCAGAAAAAAAAAACGCATGGATTCTGATTTTCTCAGTTCGGATTCAGGCCTCACTCATATTTGGTAATATATAGGATATGAATCGGATACGTGCATTTGCGTGTGCCATGTAAGCAGACAAATCGGATATTCCCCAGTAAATGCGAGTTGTGTCCGTCATTAAAAAGTGAGCGATTACAGGCGCGATGGAAGAAAGGATACACACAGTGACATTAATGCGGAGATTTCATGTCTTTTGAGTGTTTGGGGCGAAGAGTGCAGGCAAAAATGCAGGGATGTTACAGAAATAAATCCGTATTTGAAGGCTTTTCACGAGATATGACGCATCGTTTTAAGCGCTCGTGGCTACAGTGCCTCTCCTCTTTTTTTTTCGCCGTAACACTGGAAACAATTGTAAAACACTGGAAAATTGTATCGCATCTGCATCCATTGAATTTCGTGCTGTTTTACTTAATTTCCTGGGTCAGAACGTCTACATTGGTACTTTCAGCAGTGTATAGTGTAAATGCAAAAATCAGATACGGGTCACTTTTAAAAGATGATGTAAGCAGGTTGTCAAAAAAATCGGATATAGTCAGAAAATCGGATTTGGGCATCAAGACCTGCAGTGTAAATGCAGCCTTTGGCCCCGTTTACACGAAGGGAAAACGCAGATATTTCCCTGCGGATTGGCCTCTCGTTTACACGAAAACTCTGTTTCTATCGCAGAAAACGATTATTTCTAAAAACTCTGGCCAAAGTGGAGATTTCTGAAAACGCCGGTTATGTGTTGTCGTGCTGAACTGGGAGAAACGGCGTTTCAGGTTCTCTCTTGTTGATTCTGAGGATTCTGATTGGCTTGCATGGATTGGCTTTATCCTTCTCCCTACAGTGCCGCCAATAGGTTTGGCATAGTCATGATGGCGCTCGGCGGCGATTTATGCGGGTGTGTGAACAATGTTATTTTTGAAAACGGTTTCGCTAAATATCCCGGCTTTGTGTAAACGTGGCCTTAGTGGTTTTTTTTTACCTTCAAACTTTGCTATCAGCCCTAATCTTTAACCGCTACTACACACCTCCTCATAGACAGAAGGACAACTGTTAGATAATAGAATATTTGATATTTGAGTGGTCTTGCCATGAAAACTCAGAATGAGTTTGTCACTTTATTTATTATTTAAGACATGTTGGTCATTGGGAATTCATTCTGATACCAGTTGAATGTTTGGTTGCTCTTTAAATTCATTCGAGCCTCTGATTTCCAGATTGCATTGCAATTGGTTTTTGGGGATAGATGCTTCTAACGCAGTCAAGGTCTTTCTATTTATCAAAATTGATGGATTCCTAACCTTGTGGGGTGTTGAAGACATTAGCATCGTATTGTGACTCTCTTGACAGCAAAAGGATAAACGTGAAATATCTCAAGGGCAAAAAAACATTTTCTGTTCAAGAGTCTTTGCATGTTTGTTTATAGGATTTTTCAATTTTGAAAGACTGCTACAAGCCAGCTTGAGATTATTTCAACAGTGATAGTGCATAATGCTTCACGTTCATAATAACATTTGACCTCCAGATTAAAGTCTCAATCTTTTTACTTAATCTTGAGTAAAATACAGTATGCATTTTAATTATTAAGATCTATATCTAAATCAAGGATCCTGGCGAAGTGCACTTGACTAACTTTAGCCTCTCATTTTCTTCTTTTGACAGTGATTAATGATCGTCGCCTGTTTCAGTTCAAGAGAAAAGTGTGGCATTAGGGATTGGGTGCATGACGTACCTTTATGTCCACTAAAAATCTGATGCTGCAGCTGTTTTGGAGACCTTCCTGATGTACATATTGTTCCTCTGCAATAACAGCGGGAGCCAAGGCTGTCAAAATCTCAGCCAGGAGAACATGGGCTGCTATTCCACGGTAAGCCCTTCATATTTATAGTTTTTCAGGACCATGGCACGTGCTTCAATGCAAGTTATAGTCTAAATCGCATAATTTCCCAAACTGAAATTATTCAGTCTCATAAAAACATACAACCAAAACAAAATCTTATGTTTTGGGAGGTAAATTAAATTACAATTAAAAATAGACTCTGGAAGGCACGGTTGCATAAATGCATACAAAAAGATTATTATGTGCCATCATTTCTCCCATACCTCCCAACTGGGTCTTCAACCCTTCTTTTAATTTCTTTCTCTCTTGAACAAAACTTGCTGACATTGTTGCCCAACTTACACAAAAGAGTTTGTTGAAATATGTTTTATTTATATTTCATATTTATATTGAATATAACAGAAGTATAACTACAGTTGTTGTTGGGGACATTAAACATTGTCATGCCAAACAGGGAAAGTATTCACTACTTTCACAGCCTCATTGTGTTTGTAATGACATTATAACTCTAACAGTTTAGGGAAAATGTAAATGTATCTACACTTCCAAATTAAATCGTATAAGTTGTGTTCATTTGTGAAGATTATCACAATGAACAAAACGTGTAGACACGTGAAACTGCTGACCTGCAATTGTTTTTGTGAATAAAATTGTATGAAAACACTTCAACTAAGGCATCAGTAGACCATCATAGAAAGTTCGACTATTTAAAGTGTTTCTGAGAACGTAAAGTAAAAAAAAAAAATCAAAATGACTCTGAATATCTATATACAAAATTCCTATACATTTCCAGATACATTTTAAAATTATATATTTAATCTAGACCCTCAATTAAAGGTTGCTTTTGAGCTGAAATCGTATGTATATTTGACCTGGTTGCAAATCATTTAAGAAGGATTGAGGATAAGAGGATTGGTCTCCAAAAAAATGAAAATTAAGTTATCATTTACATTTTTTTTATGTCCCACTCACACATAATGGCATCCAAATAAGTAGCAACTAGCATCAAGCTTTTTTTTTTTTTTTCAATGATGCAAAAGCATATCAGAATGATCCCATGCAACACGTGTCATGTATTCCAACTGTTCTGGGGGTATACAATATGAAAGTTATTGCATTATTTAACGAAAATTCAGACCGTGGCCATTGGTATTCAGTGCAGGGCAGCACAATGTGCGCTTCAGTTCACTCTGTCTCACCCAGAAAAAGCACCCTATTTGTGTGAAATCAACATCAACAAAAATGCGACATGAAATACAATATATGACCTTCTCTGAGGTGAATATATCCGTTGTTTGTTTTCGTGTTCAATTGTCATTCTGACTCTCTGGAGAGATTTAAAGGTGCAATATGTAGGAATTTTCACCACCAGGGGTCACTAACCTCTTATAATAACAAAGGCATATAATGATGACGTATATTCCACATTGAGCGTATGGAACTTGTCGTCAAGCTGATGGATCTATTAATGGATGAGTGAATACATTGATGCTTTTAACATGACTGTGGTGTATAGCAGGGCGCGCACACGCAATGCGGAGTCCCGCAGATATAAAGGAATAACAACATTTCATGCTCACCTGTCGAAAGATGTTGATCTTCGTTTTAGTCCTCTTTTTGTTTCAAAGTCTGCTTGCCATAGTCCATAATGTTTGAACAAAACAGCAACAGCGTGAGTGTCTTGCTCGGAATAACGACAATAACCCGGGTGTCACGTCTGTCGCCATGGTTACTATCTGCAGTGCGAGCGGAAACCGATGCTAACAGGGATATGACGCCATTGACTGGCGACTCCTGACCCCTGCTCACACACCCTGTTTCCTTGGTTAAAATCGCAATTTTTTCATGATTTACAAATAGTTGGCAACATTTGGGATGTTGTAAGTAATCAACTAAACAAAATATATAACATTAGCCTAGTGGTTTTTGGATATTTTACTGCATTTTGTTCCTTTAACTTGGTGAAGAAAGTACAAGGATACCTTTTTTGTTATTTCTAAGCGTTGTATTTCATGTTCATTTCTATTCTTTGATATTTCTGCATCTTTTTTAAAAATAGCTTGATGCTGGTCGCTCTTCACTGCCATTATATGGATAAAAATACTCCTTTTGTGGTCCATAAAAGAAAAAAAAATGGACATACAGCATCAGAACAACACCAGGATGAGTAAATAAAGACTTCATTTTTATTTTAGGGTGAACAATCTATTTAAATGAAATGCTTGCAATATAATCACAAATCACTAGATAAATATCAAATATCAATATTAGTTTATCAAATATTAGTTTAAAAATCCATAGCATTTTACAATGATTTTAATCAGAGCAATACTAATTGCACTAATGTCTTCTGCCAAAGCACAGTCCCAGACCCACAGCTGTGGCAAAACCCAGTTCATTGGTTATGGCCTGATTGAAACTTCAGCCCAAATTAATCAAGTAGATTGAAGTTGCAGTCCAAACAAAGCAAAAACAATCAATGACACTCTGAAATAAATGGGCGATGAAACATTCTAAAATGAGCAGAGTCTCAGAGGCAAGATGAAATTTAATTAAAGTCAGACATTCATTTAGGTTATTGGAACTTTAACTAAATTAGGAGAGTAGTAATTTACTGAACCTCAGAACCATTAGAATGAAGAAACTGCAGAAAATATGCTGGCCCATGATACAAACATAGAACTTGAGATGGGGAGAAATAATTAGCTTTGGTTGCCAAGGAGTCTGAGAGCATGTTGATGCATGTGCTATTTGAAATAAGCTGAAGATGATATACTTTTTGTTGGTGTTGTTGGCTAATACCCTAAATACTGTTCAGAGTTTGAGCATTTCAGCCATGAACATGTTTGCATGCACAATACACACCAACACTTTAAAAATCCATCAACACTTCAAAATGTGTTAGAATTTTTTTCTTATTGTCAAAAAAGGGTAAGCTGTGCAATTTTAATTAAAATGTGCTCTAATATATTTCAGTATGTCTGATATTTAGTTTTTTTTTGTATTTGTAATATTTGTAATATTCATCATGAATGGTTTGAATATTCATTTCCTGCATTTAGAGGCTAAGCTTGCTATGGCGATTGGTTGTGCCAATGGCACAGCTTACCCCTATGCATTTGACACACTTTACCCCAAAGCTACCATTTTGGGTAAAATGCTTTATTTAATAATTTATAGCTAAATGTAGGCCAAATTTACATCGTTTTATACATTCACAATTCACCAATAATGCATGTTATACATTATACATGCAGTCAAACAAGAATTCATTTTGCTTTTGACATAACATTGTTTATTTGCCATGTAGAACATTTTGTTTGACATGCAAAGCATAAAAGCATTTTTTACAAGGACAAGAGAGGGCAAAAGCTGCCATACAAATTAAAACACTAAGGAGTGGGTGGAATAATTGGTGGATGTAAACGCATGCCTGCTGGTCTTTATTACATCAGACATTTCTGTATTAATTTCTGTATTCTGAGGTTTCACACACTATGAGGCACTCAGCAATCCGTTTTGACACCAAAATACACTTCTACACTTTCTCTGCATCATCCAAACTGCCAAACACCCACACAAAACCATCCTGATAGCACGGGGAACACAACAAGAAATAATTGATGTGCCTCTGTGTGCTTATTTTTTCACCCTCAGTTTAACACCCACCAGGGTTACCAGTACCAGAACTTGATGGCACTATCCAGCTACATCCCAAGATGTTTCCTTCAGGGAGTAAAGGTTATTTCACTAGAATTTCCCAAAAATAAATATTTGTATAATCGAGTTCTCTATATGAGAGGTTCTCTCATATTGCGTAGTTAGCTATCGCTACAAGGGAAAGACTTACATCTAGATTTAGAATATTGAAGCCAAAAAAATTATCCTTAATTTTGTATTCATTGTCAATGCAGTGCAGCAGCTAGCAGACCTATAGTTTGAACATGTTCACAGACAGCTGATTAAAGGGATGGTTCACTTTGAAATTAATTTTTTGACATGTTTAACTTACCTCAGAGGGCATCCAAGATGTAGGTGTCTTTGTTTCCACAGTATTTTCAATTTTGATATTTTTCGGTCAAACCATTGTTGTCCATCAGTCATACACTGGAGGCTAAGGGGGTCCACCCTGGGTCCACCTCAAAGACCATGCACAGAGAAGTCAAAATTAAACATGATTGAATGACTCGTAAATGTAAGTCCACATTGATGGCCTAAGACACGAAACGAGCAGTTTTTGTGAGAAAACGAACAGTATTTATATAGTTTTACCTTGTGTAATCACAGTGACGTCCAAGTGATCTGAATCAGTTGTGCAATGTCCAACTGAACCGAAGTGAATCAGTTCAATGTTACGCTGGAAGTGATCGCTTGCGTGTGACGTCACTCAATATTTACATGGAGATTTTGGAAGTTTTACCTTTTACTAAACATATTTATATATATACCAAAATCGTCTTCCATTGCAGTTTCCCATATCTCTAAATATGTTTAGTGAAAGGTAAAACTTTCGAAATCTCTGTATAAACGAAGAGTGACATAGACGGGTAAGTGATCACTTTCGGCGCATGCGCAGACCGAAGCGCCCGTGTTCGTCAGATTATTTTGTCATGGCAAAAACTGCTCATTTCGTGTCTTAGGCCATCAATGTGTACTTACATTTACGAGTCATTAAATCATGTTTAATTTTGACTTCTCTGTGCATGCTCTTTGACCTGGACCCCCTTAGCCTCCAGTGTATGACTGATAGACAACAACCGTTTGACTGAAAAATGTTAAAATTGAAAATACAGTGGAAACAAAGACACCAACATCCTGGATGCCCTTGAGGTAAGCTAAAACATATCAAAAATTAATTTCAAAGTGAACTATCCCTTTAATGATCATTGAGATAAAGTTTTACCTGAGACACAATTCTAGCAGTTTCAGAAGACACTCCCAGTCAAATTTGACTCCCAGTCCTGCAGTGTGACTTCTCCTATGACAACTGTTAAATTGTCTTTGTTTTTCAAGACAAGCCATGACCAAAATAAATGTTGTAGCCACCATTTCAATCAGTGATGCGAGTAAAATGCAGCTCACATCACCGAACATAAATGATTGATGATGTACTATGGACAAGTTTTTTTGCGTGTGTGCGCTTTTAACATGTCTTGACTGTCGGACAGTCTGACATTAATGACAACTGAGATCTTACAGTGTGACATGGCTTACAGCAAGGATCATCATGTTTGTACAGTCTGACACGCAACAACCGTACAGGACTATTATAAATTGCACAGTGTGTTTAGAATTTGGCCATATTGTCTATAGCTATGTTTCCATCCACCTATTTATTTGTGAATTTTTGTGATGTTCATAAACATCCACAAACATGTGCATAAAATCTAAAAATGTGCCTAAAAAACTTATGTGATCAATTAAGGTGCATAATTTATTTTATTTAATAAGAAGACATGCACACAAACAATGATGGAAACACATTTTCTGAATAAATCCCTTGATGCGAGTATGTGATTGGAAAACTGGACTAACCAGTGGACTATTTTCATTGCTCAGCATCTCAAATGTTGGTTTGATCATTCTGAAATGTCTGAGTCAAAGTCTATCATCAAAATAGTTGGGTTTAATTACCTCCCAGAACCGTCTCAAAGATTCCCTTCCCAAACAGCAGATCAGTCTGAAATATAGTGCTTGAGTCAAACGAACATGTCCTTATTTCTCATTAGAGACCTTGGCGAAATCTGTTTTAAGTTAGGTTTCTTTTTAGCATTAAACATTTATGCTCCCCTCTAATTCTTTGTAAATCCTTCATAGGCTACAAAAGAGCTGCTATGTAATCATCTCTACTGCAAGTTTGCTTAAATCCCGTCTCTAAACCATCTGCTCCATTTGCTCAAGCTTAATAAAGGATTATGGCACTGGATTATGGGGGTCTTGTTAACAAACCATGATACTACAGAGAAGGCTTAGATAGATCCATATTGCTGAGTTTTACAATACAAAACTGCAGTTCTACTGGATTTCTGCTCATATGGTCCTCTTAAGCCATTCACTTCGCTCTTGGTATGAAGTCAAGAAATGTCAGCGCTAATAACTCTGAGATGATGCAGGGAGAAGCGGTGTGGGGGAAGGAGGCCAAACACCTGGCACACTTAGAGAGAAGAGAGAGAGGCACTAATGGGATATTAATAAGCCCTTTATGAGGCTGAAACTACATTACTGTTCTGGCAACAATGTCCACTATTATGAAACCACAATGAGCTTGAGCTGTGTTTAAATTGACTTTTGTTTATAAATGCTTCTTTAAATGTGTGCTAATGGTGGTCATGTTGGAAAAGATCATATTTATGAGTCGAACTCACATGAAGTAAATACGAGTGGAAAGCTCGTTTATCAGTTGAGGGCGTGTCAGTGAGAAACGTGGTAGATTGCCACAATATAGGCCTACTTATAGTGTAGGTATTTAGCAGTGACTTTTTTTGACAGGTGCACAAAATATAATAGGGTTGTAATATAACAATAACACATGTAACAATCAAAATTGGTTGGTTCATCCAAAAAAAAAAATCTGTCATTAATTACTCACCGTCATGTCGTTCTAAACCTGTAAAGTTTTTTTTTCATCGTCTGAACACAAATGAAGATCTTTTGGATGAAATCGCAAATTTGGATGATTTCTGTCCCTCCATTGACAGATACGCAACTACCATTTTGATGCTTTAAAAGGTTCATAAAGAGATCGTAAAACTAATACTTATGAACTGAGTGGTTTAGTCCAAATTTTCTGAAGAGACTACGATCGCTTTATATGATGAACAGATTTAATTTAGGCTTTTATTCACATTTAAACATTGACCAGTGAACATAAACAGAAGCTCAACTGAACCTTCTTGACACGCGTGAACAAACCTCTTGCGTAAACTCAAATGCGCTGTGTAACACAAGAATGAACCTCATTGGTCCTCGCACATCAAGTGAACATGCTTGAGCTTCTGATGTGTGTTGATTAATGTTTATATGTGAATAAAAGCCTAAATTCAATCTGCTCACCTGATCATGTCTCTTCAAACATTTGGACTAAACCACTCAGTTCATATGGATTAGTTTTACAATCTCTTAAATTACGACCACTCAAAGTGTCTGTTGTGTAGCTGTCTATGGGGATTACAGAAAGATATATTAATTTGTGTTCCTGAAGATGAATGAAAGTCTTATGGGTTTGGAACGAAATGAGGGTGACAGATTTTTCATTTTTTGTGGATATATCCCTTTCAAAACATAAAAAGAAAAACTTGCTAAAAGTTTTCTGAAAGTGTTTAGAAACTTGCTGTATTGTTTAGTTAATTAAGAGACCACCATCTTTGTTCCATAAAGTGACTTGAAGAACACACCTGACGTTGGTAAACACGACTTCCCAACTTGAAAATACGAACTTTCCAGGAGGACTTTACTTGAATGCATCATTATACAGAATGGTCACAGTGCTGTAGTTGTTCAGTTGTTTACAGCTGCTGTCATTACTTGTCGGTTTAAATGTAATGGGTCAGTGGGCATTGGCATGTCAGTTGTGAAGAAAATATTTTTTTGTATGTTTTACTCTACAGGCAGATCGATGTACAAACAAGTGGAGGGACACTTAATTGGCAAAACTCCATTCTGAAATGAAGGGTCTAGTTACACAGTCCGCATACAGAGTATTTTGACACTTATACTTGCTTCAGCTTTTTTTTATATCCCAGGGGTTGTTGAAGGTCACATTAAAACTGTTTTATCAGGCCTTCAGCATTTATTTTAGCTGCTTTTCAAATTCCAATGCATAGATTTGATTGTTTTATCCTTGTCTCAGATCCAGACTTTCAATCTTTAAATATGAAAAAAAAACATAATAGAAATAAAAAAGTTAACAAATAAAACAATGAAAATCTAAACAAAGGGCGAACTTAAAGAAAAAATTTCCATATTTATTGCGAGAAAATTATTTTATTTATTTATTTTCCAAGGAAACATCTGAGAAGAACTTAAAATGAAAAAAGAGCCATGTGATGTGTTAAGAAAACTGTAAAATCCGGTAAATATCACTTTTGGTGCATAATTTCCAATCAAGCTGTAATATGTATGCAGAAAGTGTGAAATAAAAGTGTGACATTTAACATGCATAAAATACTAGCTAAACCATTAGCCCAATAGAGGATGTTTAATTAAAAAAAAACAAATTAAAAATGTAATTT
This sequence comes from Hybognathus amarus, assembly GCA_030378365.1. Lineage (NCBI taxonomy): Eukaryota > Metazoa > Chordata > Actinopteri > Cypriniformes > Leuciscidae > Hybognathus > Hybognathus amarus. Next base: position 26,963 of record JAQIUQ010001400.1, on the reverse strand, counting down.
CCATCACTGTCATTTCCATCACTTAATTATGTGAAGTGTCCATAGTTAAAGAAACAACCATAAATGTATGCATTATAACACAATAAGTAAGTTACTGATAATTAAAGTGTCCAAACAAGTTAAATAATATACCATATACTATTTTAAAAAATGGGGAAAACAATATTTGTGTAAATATGTGGCGACAAATCATAGCACATGGGGCAAAATGTACAAACATTTTAAGAGGGTCGCTATGCAAAAATACTATTTCATAAAATTTGAAAACACTAAAACAGCGGGGAAGATGCACAGGCATTCATTTGCATTATACACACAAATGCAGAAATGTCTACATTTAAGCATTTAAATGAGCTTAAAAAGCTTGTGATCTTGAGTGAAAATGACTTTATATCAATGAAATACAACTCAACTGGACACAGTTTGTTACAATTTTAGCTATAATTATTCTATAATCCTTCTTGTTTTGATATTTTGTGTTTTGATACAGTCGTGACATTCATACATTTTCAAGTTTGTCTGAAGTGTACAAATACTTGTTTATCTGAATACCTAAAAGCAAAGCAAGGTGGGGCATTGCCAGCATTAATATCAGCACCCTTTCAGTTTCATATCCAAAATCTGAGATTGAAAAGCAATTTATCTTTTTGAGTTCTTTCAAAATTCGTGTGATCAAAATTTGGACAGGCAGGTGTTTCACATTCCTTGCCGTGCGTAAAGGATGTTTTCAACCTGTTCTCCACCTTGAACTTACCGTTCTTCGCGCTCAAGGACGTTTGCATGTGACGTTACAATCCCTGGCCTTGTGAACCAACACCATTCATAGCTTCCCTTTGTCATTTTTTTTCTATTGCCATTTAAGGCTCTTATTAAGCCAAATATTGAAGAAGAAAAAGAAGGGGGGGGGGGGGAGTGGGGAGAAAAAACACCTTTTGTGTGGCGTGAAATGAAATTTGGGTCTAAACAGGTTTAGTGGCCTTGGGAATTATTGTAGGTTTTGCGAGGTCAAATTATTATTTATTTAACATAACAGTATATTTAAGGGAATGTTATAATTTGGATGTGAGGTGTGTGTCAGTTAGGTGGGCAGTGGGGGTTTGACTGTATTACCTTGTTTTTTCTTTCTTCCTCCATCTCTTTCGCGTATAAAGACGTGACTCACTGATAACAGTGCTTATAAACTCATCCGTCCCTCATCAGAACAACTGAGACGCTGCCTCTTCACAGTTTGGAGTATTCATACATAAACTCCCATATCACGTGACAACCCTTTGTATCTGTTGGACTTTGGCACCTTAAAGTGGTTCTTTTTTTCATTTTTCTAAGTTTGTAGCGCTCGGATCCCCCTCCCCAGGGGAGAGAAACCTGTGACACCAGCGTTTGAAGACCATGACATCCAACATTTCTTTCTTTCTCTGCCTGTTTTTGGTGTCTCTGGGTTCAACTGCAGTCATCACTGGGGTGAGTGACCCTTACAAGTCCAAGCTGGTAGATTGAACACTGTAGAACACTAAATTATGTCTTTTGTTTTATTCAATCCTAATAGTAATATTGTTTCAGAAATCACTGTTTGAGTGTCAAATGAAATGTATAATTGAATTATACATTTCATTTGAGGTATTTCTTTACAATTATTTACTGCATCGGATACATTTTAAGTGCCATCGATGTGTAAGTTTTGAGGTAGACCTTTTTTAATTCCACTATGTCGAACAAATTACAGTATATTTAATTTCTGCAGTGTAGAACTTATCATTGAAGTAAAACTGAGGGGAGATTTCTGTTTATTATTCATGTAGATAGATGATAGATAGATAGATAGATAGATAGATAGATAGATAGATAAATAGATAGATAGATAGATAGAATGATAGATAGATAGATAGATAGATAGATATCAGATAGATAGATAGATAAGAATAGATAGATCGATAGATAGATAGATAGATAGATAGATAGATAGATAGATAGATAGATCGATAGATAGATAGATAGATAGATAGATAGAATAAATAGTTTCTAAAACAATGCTGGTGTTGTTAACCCAAAATTGGGTAAAATGTGGACAAACCCAAATGTTGGGTTAAAAATTTCATTACATTTTATTACATTTTTTATTACATTTTAACTCAACATTTGCGTTTGTCCATATTTACCCAAATTTAGGTTGAGATAACCCAGCATTATGTATATTTATATGATTTATTTATTTATATATTTATTTATTTATTTATTTATTTTATTTGCTTTTGGTTTAGGAACAATAGACCTTTTTTTGTTCTTATTATTCATAATGCTCTTTTTATTAAACTTATTATAGGAGTCAAGTCATTCGTTGTCATCAAGCCTCAATCTTACAAAAGTTTACCTTGTTAATTGAAAAAAGAGGATTTGCTGGTTATTATGTTTCAATACAAAAGCAAAAATGCATGGCAGATGATTTCATAAAAGGTACAAAATATTTTTCTCAATATCTTGACTATTCTAGAAAACCTTTCCTAACATGAATTTGACCAAAATCCATTTGCTAAAGGCTATTAACTCAAATAGCTGATGTTAGACTGTCCTTTAGACAAATCAAAGCTTTTCATTTCACTTTTAACATGGCATGTTTCCAGCTTTTAGTGCACACATGTAATAACAAAACAAGACATTTAATACTGCACTGCACATATTCATTAGGGATGTACAATATATTGGACACCATATTGGATATCAGTTGATATATGTTTGGTTTGATAAAAAAAATTTGGCCGATATTTTAAAGCCGATAAATAATGGATTTTTTTCCTTCAGCTGAGAGCACCTCAGATGCGCACTGTTTGCAATAATGGTTTTAAATTGCTTGAAATAAAATAAATAAAAATTCTATACAAATTTGGATTTAGATCAGCAAAAATTGTCATATCGGGTGCATCCATAATATTCATGCATGCATAAAATCGCTCGTTCCTTACCACTGTAAAGTTAAACTCAGAGCATTTCAAGGGTCAGCAGAGATGCCATGCTGTTTGACATGAATGTGTTAGGATGCTTAAATGCATTTCCTTCACACCTGTCAGGACAGTAAAGACCTACAGCGCTCTCAAAATATGTGAGCAGGTGCTGTCAGAACACCCCAGGCCTAATAGAGATGGAGGCATGGCATTTTCAAACACAATGAGACCATCATCCTACACGGCCTGTCAGGGGCAAAATCAGAAGCATGGATCCATGAGAGAAAATCCATGGGCTTATGCTTGCTATACATAGCTTTAAAAATACATTGTATGGTGGATGAGGTGGACACACCGAACTGAACATCACTGATATGCTTGCTTGCTAGAGTCAAAAGAGGACACGTTGATGTATTTATAATGAGACAGAGCCTTGAGACCTGTGTGTGTGTGTGTTTGTAGGCATGTGAGAAGGACTCTCAGTGTGGAGGTGGCATGTGTTGTGCAGTCAGCCTGTGGAATCAGAGCCTGCGAATGTGCATCCCAATGGGTCAGGAGGGAGAAGACTGTCATCCAATGAGCCACAAGGTTCATTTCCTCACTTCCTCATGGCATTCATAATTTTTTGATAACACTTTACTTAAAGAGGCATGCATAAGACTAACATAACACCTTCATAATCATGACAACATGTTTTATGCATGTTGAGACAACTGTCATTAAGTGTCATTCGCTCAGTTGTGACATATTTAATGCAAATATGACATTGTTTGAGATGTCTTTGTTATGACACCTTGACATAAACCAATACATCATAACCTGTCATGACAACTTGACATTACTAAGACAACACAACCTGCCATAAACATGACAGCAGATCATTTATCAAACTTAAGAAACCACCTAGCTTTATTGGTTAACATTACATTAAACTTATCAGGTGGTTGGTTTTAACATTGGCTGTCATAAATAGATAGATAGATAGAATAGATAAATAGATCAGATAGATAGTCATTAGATTAGTCATTCAGTAGTTAGTTAGTATAGTTAGTTAGTTATGTTAGTTAGTTAGTTAGTTAGTTAGTTTCTAAACAATGCTAGGTTGTTTTAACCCGAAAATTGGGTAAAATGTGGACAAACCCAAATGTTTTGTTAAAAATTTCATTACATTTGATAAATTTTTTTATTACATTTTAACCCAACATTTTCGTTTGTCCATATTTGACCCAAATTTAGGTTGAGATAACCCAGCATTTTTTGGATGGATGGATGGATAGATAGATATTATTTATTTATTTATTTTATATTTATTTATTTTATTTATTTAATTGTTTCCTTTTGGTTCAGGAACAATAGACCTTTTTTGTTCTTATTATTCATAATGCTCTTTTTATTAAACTTATTATAGGAGTCAAGTCATTCATTGTCAAGTGGATTCAAGTCAAGCCATTATAACTTTTTAAATTCAAATTACAATTATTACCACTCTAGTTGAGGTCACAAAAAATATTCAAGACACAGTTATAACAGCCTCATGACAGCCAATGTCAAAGCCAACCACATGACAGTTTAACTTAATTTTATGTCAAGTTGTCATGACAAAAACACTGAAAGGTTATGATGTTATGGTTTATGTCAAGATGTCATAACAAAGACATCTTAATGTCATATTTGCATTCAAAATGTCATTATTGAGTGAAAGTCACTTAATGACAGTTGTCATAAACATGCATAAACCTTACTTCATATTCAAGACATATGTCATGTCATGGTTATGAAGGTGTCATGTCAGTCTTATGCACACCCCTTCAAGTAAAGTGTTACAGATTTTTTTTATGTTCCTGTTTTTTATATTCTTTCATTTCTATTTAGGTGCCATTTTTTGAGAAAGACTCCATCATACATGCCCATGTCTGCCCCACCTAGCCTGCATCACCACAGCCGATGACAAGTCCAAATGTCTCCCGCCATTTCCTTTCCAGGAGCAATACCTGTGATGAAGATGCTTGATCGCTGAATGTTTGTATAAAGTGTATAGTTGTAAAAGTGTTTAGATCTATTTATTGAATTTATTTAATCTTCATGGAAAGTAAGAAAATTGAAATTATAGAAATAAACTAGCAAATGAGGTCATAAAATGCTGTTTGCATTTTATGATTTTTGCATTGCGTATCGGCAAAATGTCAGAATATGACCTAAATAAATATTTCCATTGCACAAAAGGTTCTTTATAGTGGAAAAGGGTTCTTTAGATCACAGTAAGAAAATGAAATGGTTCTTTAAGAACTGTTTGCTGAAAGGTTCTTTGGGGAACCAAAAATGGTTCTATGTCATCGCTGCGAAAATCCACTTTTGGAATCTTTCATGCATTGGTAATAGCTGTTTATGAATGTAAAAGGTCAGAAAAGTTTTAAATATCAAATTGCAGCAACCAATAAAGTTATTGTCTCCTAAAAGAAAGAACTGATTCTGAACTGCTCGAAGCAGGCCGTCAGTAATTCCAGTCCGGCTTCCTGTTCCATACCTCCGTAATAATGCCAGCCTATAGTCTATAATGGTCAGTCTATAATGACCAGCCCTCAAACACTAGTTGTAGCTGAGGCCTGGAAGAGTTTGCTTTGTGTCAGTCAGCATGTCGAGAAGACGCTGTTTTCAGAGCTGTGAATCCACTTTGCATGCATTTAATTCTAGGCACTACATGCGATTCTTCCGCTGGAATTGATAAGCGTAGACCAATGCACAACAGACTGGGCTATCTGAGCAATCAGAGCAAAGTAGGCCTTTGGATAGTTGGGGTTGAATCTCAAACAGATCATTTCAGACTTTTTGAGAAATGAAGTGATGTGCCGCGATATTATGAGAACATTCAAGTATTTTTTACTTTGGATGTAAGTTAATATAACGGAGGCCAGCTAGAAGTTGCTGTGCGAGTAAACCTCACTCCCCAGATCTCAATAGGCGCTCTCAGCGACAGATGCTAGAGGCTGCAGTCTTTAGCCTCCTTGTTCGAGCAGCCCGACTCTCATGCCGGAGTCCCGGGTTTGAGGTCCTCTCGAAGCGGTTCAAGTTGGACCCGGGTGGAGGGTGACATCTGGTGCCGTGACCCGGATGAGAGTGAGGTTTGGGGGTGAGGGTAACAGAGGCCAGCTAGAAGTTGCTGTGCGAGTAAACCTCACTTCCCCCGATCTCAATAGGCGCTCTCAGCGACAGACACTGGGGCTGCAGTCTTTGGCCTCCTTGCTCAGAGCGCCCGACTCTTATGCCGGAGACCCGGGTTCAAGGCCCGCTCTGGAGGCGGATCGAGTGGGACCCGAGTTAGGGGTCACATTAACCTATTGTAGAAGTCCTCCAAAACAAAATTAGAAACCTCTGGTAATACTTTCTCTTGAAGGGGTGTGCATAAGACTAATCATTTCACCTTCATAATCATGACACATGTTATGAATTTGAAGGACGTTTCATGCATGTTTATGACAACTGTCATTAAGAGTCATTCGCTCAATTATGCACATTTTTAATGCAAATAATGACATTGTTTAAGATGTCTTTGTTATGACAATTGACATAAACCAATACATCATAATTTGTCAGAGTCTTTGTCATGACAACTTAACATTACTAAGACAACAAAACATGACATAGCAGATTAATTATCAAACTTAAGAAACCACCTAGCTTTATTGGTTAACATTACATTAAACTGTCAGGTGGTTGGTTTTAAAGCATTGGCTGTCATGAAGCCATTCTAACTTTTTAATGATAAATTAAATTATTACCACTGTAAATATTATATATGTAAAATATTCATGACACAGTTATAATGACCTCATGACAGCCAATGTCAAAGCCAAACACATGACAGTTTAACTTAATTTAATGTCAAGTTGTCATGACAAAAACACTGAAATATTATGATGTTATGGTTTGTCAAGATGGCATAACAAAGACATCTTAATGTCATATTTGCATTCAAAATGTCATTATTGAGCGATTGACACTTAATGACAGTTGTCATAAACATGCATAAACCCTACTTCATATTCAAGACATGTCATGGTTATTAAGGTGTCATGACAGTCTTATGCACACCCCTTCAAGTAAAGAGTTACCGAAACCTTAAAATCACATAATAGGAGCACTATTGTGAGTGTAGTATCAGATTATACTTCTACTTTTATAGAGACCATGGAACTAAATGATTACTGTATTTACTTCCCATAGTATTTACATGACACTCCAAGGTACTTCAAATAATAGTGGCATACTATGGGACAGAGAAATGTGCTACCTACCATGGTACTGTTTTGTAAAACCATTATATATATATATGTATTTGGTGCATTTATCTTGCTATTTCATAGTAGATATAATGCAAATCAAATAACAATGAATATCACAAATAACTATTCAACTGGTTTAAGTATCCAAATTTTTGTGTAGATTAGTGTTTATAGAGGATGTGTTGACGCACTCAGGCAGTACTATTCTTAAAATGCTTACTCTAGTATTCCTCACTTCAGTGTGTCATTGTGAAGGAAGTGTCCTGGGAGTGGGGCCACTGTCACTTTATTTCCTCTCCATTGCAGCACTGAAGAACACTGAGTGCTGGAGCTGGAACACTGTGAAAACCTATCGTGTCTTTGTTAAAAGAACGAATATAAAACTCTTCTGTAAGTTTTAAATAGGCTTTCCCTTTAAAGAACCCTTTAAGTCCACTAAGGTTCAGTTGCTTGAACAAGATAAAGTGTACGTCGCATCCATAAATTGGAGAGAAGTTACACTGCGCTGTTGCATGCATAAAATATTCATGGCCTGCTTTTCAAGTAAATATGTCTTTCCATTCAGACTATAACCGCTGTTTTAATGCACTAGATGGAAGGAGTCCAAAAAGAAGGCAATATGTGTGGTGCATCTCACACAAGACGGGAATGCAGGGCAAATAGAAATGCCACCATTCTGATCAGCATGGCAAGACAGAAACTGCTCTAAAAACAATTTGATCATATATATAATTGATCAATACATTGTGTCAACAGCTCAGCCGATTGTGGCCTATGTCTATCTCTCCTCTAGGCCTTTCATGGGCCATTTAAATAAAACACTCCAATTAGCTGATGGAGCTTTTCATTCTATTGCTATGTAGAATGATCACATGAGTCAATAATGCAGTTTCTCTTTGAAATGAGCAGTTTGTGTTTCTTTTTCAATGACATTTTCATGTTAGGATGACAAGAGAGGCTCTAAGAGGGAAAATTTAAAGGGATAGTGCACCAAAAAATGACTCACCCTCTTGTCATTCCAAACCTGTATGACTTTAATTCTTCTGTGGAACACTAAAGAAATATTTTTGAAAATCATTTGGGTCCAAAATGAATTAATAAGTAAAATAAAAAAAGAGGTGAGATATTTATCAAAGAAGAAAGTCATACAGTTTTTGGAACAACAGTGATTTCTTTTAAATTATCCTGTTAAATTTATTTTTTCCTCACTGCAAAAAAACATTTTTTAATATAAGTTATACAAGATTCATCAAATTTTTTAAGTCAGTTTAATGCAATTTAAGTTGAAATGACTTAAAAACATTCCAAGTTGATTGTACTTAAATAATTAAGGCAGCAACGTTGATGATACAAAATGAATGAATCTTTTTTCGAGTCATTTCATTCGTTCAATGAACAAAATGACAAAAAGATGTGTTCATTGTGATGAACAAGTTCGCACAGGAGAGTCACAAACGCTCATCACAGAACAGAGCAAGGCGAGCATTTTGTGCTTATAAAACTTAAGTTTTTTATTCATTTTTAAATGACTGATCGTTTCGCTTAATAAGACCCTTATTCATCATCTGGTGTCGTTTAAAGCCCTTTGAAGCTGCACTGAAACTCTCATTAGGAGCTTGAAACGTTTGATTCCCATTTGAAGTCCATTATATGGAGAAAATTCTATGTTTTCATCAAAAACCTTTTTTTTTTTTTCGACAGAAGAAAGAAAAACATGGGCATCTTGGATGACATGGGGGTGAGTAAATTATCAGCAAAAGTTTTTTTTTTTTTTAAGTGAACTAGGCAACATGTCACCTTTAATGTCTGTGGTGTTTATGGCCTTGTCTCTTTCTGATCCCTTTTTTTAATAGAAATATTTTCCCTCCAGGTATTTCCTGCTTTCATGTATAAATCAGCTCTCTGGGAGGCACTGTTTACATTTAATGAAGCAAATAATCTTATTTCACATCTCCCAGTGTCTTGCATTCATTCTGTCAGTGCAACACGCCAGATGAGCACAGAATGTAGCGCTGGAGTTGTTCTGAGGGGAGGTTCAGGAAAAAAGGGCTCTGTATTATATAACTGTCTGTAGGATGAGGGGATGGAAACGCAGCAAAAAAAAAAATCTCCCTGGATGAGTGTGTCTGAAACATCACATTACAGCTTGGGGTTTTTTTCTAACAACATCTAATGAGATGGAGGCTTAGCACAATATGTACAAAAACCACATGTTTTACAGTCAGTCTGACGCAGCAACTTAATCCCCTTTTAATGCCTTGTTGGCCTTTTGCTTGCATTTGTCCTCACATTTGAATCATGTATTGCTTAAGCACACCAACACAGTACATTTATAATCATTTATTTTAATTAAAATACAAATCATGGTCTCCTCAACACTGACCCATCAGCCAAATTTGCATGTGTCCACTGAAAACTATTTTCCGGCGTTTAAACGGACTGTGAGAGGGAATTGATTTATTCACATTTAGTCCATGTGATTGTAAAAAACCACTGGCCATTATGTTCACACAAAAAGTCATAGCAAATATATTACATATTAGTTATAAAGAGTTCCAGAATATAAATAAATCATCTTTGTACATTATTTACATCGATATGTGGATTGCATAAAAGTGGATATGGATCTTCTGATATGCAGCAGTTGGCCTTTTTCACCTCTTAATGAAAGAAAAGATCACATGCTACAGTGCCCCCCCTTAAAAAGTATCAGAACATGTATGAATGCATTGCATTTAGATAATAAAATATCAAATGGCATTCATTTAATAAAAAGAAAAGCACATTAAATAGGGGAGACTGGAGAGTGTTTAAACACAGAGTGACTAACCAATCAGAAATGAGCTCACTGTTATACATAATGGTTCATGGCAGCTGTAAGACTTGATTGATGGTTTATAATGAGGCAAAAGTCTATATTTTATGCATTTGTATATATGAATGTTTGAAATTTGTAGGCCGAAAGCGATTATTGACGATTGATCACATCCAAAATAAAAGTTTGTGTTTATATTATATGTTGGGTGCACTGTGTATAATTAATTTATAATATAAATACACATACACATGCTGTATATATTTAAGAAATATTTTCATGTATATAGATTTATATATAATTTATATTATATATGAATATAAATATTTTATAGATAAATAATATTTTTTCTTAAATATGCATGTGTGTGTGTATTTGTCTATATCCAAAATAATTATACACAGTGCACCCACATTTATTATTATGTAAACTTAAACTTTTACTTTGAATGTGATTAATGCGAATTAATCGGCCCTATATATTGATTATATTTTATTGTTTTCTGTATGACGATTATATATATTTCCCCTTTGTTTCCCTTTTTGAACTGGATTTGGCAGTTAGTGACGAGGGTGGCATAATCATGATTTAAACAAATATATACTGATTACCACAAGAAATGAATGCACAAAAGTGAAAACATACTACATTATTATATTATACTACATTACACCCATTCCCAGTAGAAGGGTGGCTTGTTAAATCAGTAGGCCTACTTGTAAAGTCAAGTAAAGTTCGCACTTGACATGGGAGACCGATCTCATGAAAGTTAGTATCTATGGCACGAATGTCATTTCTCGTGGCATTTATACGCCAAAAACAGTTTTTGCGTGTATATGGCACGCGATTTTCGCGTACATATGATACGCACTTTTGGCGTAGGCTATAATATGCACAAACTCCCACCCCCTCCCCCTAAACCTAACCCAGGGTTTTTTAGTGCGTACCATATACACGCAAAAAACTTTTTGGCGTATAAATGCCACGAGAAATGACACTCGTGGTATAGATTACACATCTTCATGAGACTGTGTTGGACATGGATTTATACTGTTTAGGGAGACATATTATTATTATAAACTGCTTAAATTTGAAGAAGACAAATATGGGGATATTATAATCAAAATATGACGTTTAAACACTCCCCGGTCTCACTACGTACATGTTGGGGCCACTGAATGTTGACGACCAGGTGAAAACAAGTTGAACACTTTAAATCACACAGTATGGCTCCATGGGTGTTTGTGTGGTCAGGCAACACGGCAAACAGGCTCGGAATCTCATCCTCAACTCCTTATTGAATATGAAACATATGATGGGATTCGCCCCCGCTTGGGCGAACGTCAACCACACGGCCGCGGTCAGGAACACCTGAGGAAGCGCGTTTCCCTTCACAAACACCCGGATGTAGCACGAGACAATGTAAGGCGCCCAGAACAGCAGGAACGCCAGCGTTATCATGTAATACATCTTTCCAATCCGTTTCTCCATCTTGAACTCGTCCAGCACGAGCAGCCTCCGGTTGGCGTTGTGCGACGCTTGTCTGATGCCCACTAACGTCGGCGGCGTCGGACCGCGTCCAAACCCGCGATCCAGTTGGCGGCGGCCTGGCCCGTCGCGCCAGGTCCGTGAAAGGTCCAGTTCTGGCTGATAGCCGGAACCAGCTGCGCGGGTTTCATTTTACGGTGGTCGTAAACAAAACACAGCATTTTGACATACACGACGTGCGTCGTGGCCACGATCACAGCCAGCATGAGCATGAAGCCCAGCGTGTCGTTGGCTTTCACGTACCTGTGCTCGAACACGCACTGCTCTTCCTCGCGAATAAATTTGTAGGTCCCGACGTCGAAGACAGGTGGGAATGCCATGGCGACTGAAAGCGTCCACACCATACATATCACCGCGACGCATGTCCAAAGCGTCATGCGTTTGGAGTAGAACCTGTGGTGCGCGATGGCCATGTAGCGCGTAACGCTGACGCAGAACAGGAGAAACGCGATGTGGAAGCAGAACAAGACGGCCATGAACGCGATGATCTTGCAGCTGAGGATGCTGTAGCTCCATAGGGAGCCGCTGTTGATGGAGATCATCACGAACGGGAAGCACGCAGCCGAGCGGATGATGTCTGCGACGCACAGGTCGAGGAGGAAGTAATATGGAGCCTTGTGGAGCGAGCGGTCTTTCAGCACCAGCACGGAGAGCACGGTGTTGCCGAGCAGGCTGATGCAGGTGATGAGCCCCAAAGACGCCAGTTTGACCGCAGACGCAGTGATGGCATAATTCTGGAGCGAGGGGTTGCTTCCCAGGATCACTTGTGTTCGCCATCTGTACAAGCACAACCCAGCCTGGGCTTTGTAATCCGACATTAAGCAGTCCTGGTACCCCAGTTTGATATGAACAAAATATCAGCCGTCAACAATCAGTTGAGTCTTTTATATGACCATACCTCTAGCCGTTTGGAGATCCAAGACACCGTTTTGTTCATGTCAGCGACGCACAAACCAGATGCTGGGTAATCCATTATTTGTCGAAGAAAAGACACCCTAATAAACACGTATCCGTCTCACTCTCCATTGATCCGACGATCTGAAAATCGCGCTCGTGTAGGCCGAAAACAACCCAAGATGCTTCATCGAAACATTATTTTGAATAAACAACAGTACGCATCCAGTCTAATGCGGAGCATGTAGTCGTCTTGTCTAGTGCGTTCTTGTTTGGGGGGGGGGTGAGTATAATGGGAACCTCCGATGACAGCAACGGTGGATCCGTCTGGAGAGCGGTGCGATTCTGACAGTCTACACTGGAAGCAGCCGATGACGCCTCGCGACGCGTCGCGCCGCAGCGGCTCGAGGCTGTCTACACTGAAGCTGCGCGTCATCTTGGGACGTTCGCTTACGCGGTCCAATCAGCTGTTAGTTCGATGACTTCGACAACAGTTAAACAAATGTATACATCTTTATAAAGCCTAGGCTACTTTCTATATAACATAAACGTCTTTGTTTTGCATATCTGTAGCAGTAAAATAAAATAAAAATAATTTTGCAAAAGGCTTACTTAAAAAAAAGAACTGGAAAAAAAACTGGATCTCAAAAACGGCCAGTTCTTTATGTTAAATCCATCGCCATTTGAGAAGGTAATTTACATTAATTTAACAATTATCAATTAACAGTTGTGCTGTTAGTGGCACATGAAATTAAATATGTTCGGACACTTAAGCCACACTTTTAATGTCTGAGTGTCACTGCCTTATTGCTTAGGCTATAGAAAATCTTAAACCAAGTGGTTCTGCAAACAAGAGCTTTTCTCAGAAGAACTAGCCTATGTTTGGCTACTTAAGTTAGGCTACAAACCCAAATGTTGGGTTGAAAAATGTAATTAAAAAAAATTACAGTTGAAAGTGAAAGTTGAGATAAAATTGTAAATTACATTTTAACCCAACATTTGAGCTTGTCCATATTTGACCCAAATTTGGGTTGAAACAACCCAGCATTTTATAGAGTGTGCGATTACTTTTAAGAAACGGGTCCCAATGTCACATTTATTGGATGTACGCCTAGTAGAGGCCTACAGTATTAACACAGTTCGTGGTGGAAACTCATGCAGTGTCGTTTAAGGTGAAGGTGGGCGGAGCGCTGTCCGAGGTGCTGAAGTGTTATTATGAATGATACCTGTGAGTCAGCGCGTTGTAGATTTGATAAAGTCACTAAACCAGAAACAGTAATAGAAAGAAACCATTTGACGTCACACTGTGACATAAGAGAGGGTATATGTCAAACAAATGTCCAGGGCAATTCGTGTGCCTGAATCCATGGTGCTTTCATTTCCAGGAGAGAAGCAGCACCAGTCAGTTTTGTGATGAATAGCGTCATCTAGTGTTCAGATATTGTCATGCAATTAAGCACAGTTTCAACTATTTCGATAGATGCATTGCAAAAAAATATATCTAATAGCAATCCTTTTAAAACAAAATATTAAACCAAGTGACATTCGTCGTAAAGAAAATGACCCAAAAAATATTTTAACACTTGATTGAATCACACTTTAAAAGCCATTGCATAAGATAAAAATATTAAACCAAGTGATTACAGATGAAGAACAAACAACCAACGCAAGACAAATACTCACCGACAAATTGATCACGTGATCAAATCCGTAATTTAACATCATAACTATTATAAATGTGTGTGCAGATAAATGAGGGGCCCTTCTTTCCTGACCAAAATGGTATAGTCCAGATTCTTGCTGGAGTGGCATAAAGTTGAAGGCTCAGGTTTTTTTCACCCCTTTTTCTGATCGTACCTAAAATGCTCGTTTAAAGGAGTAGTTCACTTAAAAAAAAAAAAAAAAACTTTTGCTGATTATTTAGTCACCCCCATGTCATCCTGACCATGTCTTTATTTCTTCAGTCGATAAGAAATGAATGTTTTTGATGAAAACATTCCAGGATTTTTTTCCATAGACTTTACACCAAACGGTTCAAGGTCCAAATGAGAGTTTCAGTGCAGCTTCAAATGGCTTTAAACGATACAAGACGATGAACAAGGGTCTTATATAGCAAAACGATCGGTCATTTAAAAAATAAATAATAAACTTTAAGTTTTATAAGCACAAATGCTCGTCTTGCTCTGTACTGCAATGCGCGTCCGTGACTCTTTTTTTCGAAATGACTGCTGGTTTGTGAAGTGAGTGAACAATTAGCATCTCACAAAAAGTTCTTAAGGAAACTTTTATTAGAGCTAAAAGTCTAAAAGTAATACATACATTATATAAATTGTGTAGCACTACATTTAGTAGAACAAAAACAAACTATTGTAACAGTCATTAAATGGTTCCTTATGAATGAAACATTGCATTAGTGACGTCACTAAAGCTATAGGTGTTGACAGCCACGAGTGTTGACAGACACTGCCTAAGGTGAGACACGGCAGGCAAAAACATTGATTTTTCATGCAGTGATCAGTTTTGATATTTTGGGCTAGTTTACTCCTTCAATATGTGTTCTTTAAAGAGCTGCTATAAAGAAAAAGTTGGAAATATACATTAATATGTTTATTTTATTACATTTAGTTTACTTGTCAGGGCCTGAAGTTAACTTTTTCGGCCAGCGGCAGGTGGATTTAAAAATTCACCTGCCACAGAGACTTTTTTACCTGTTTTTTTTTGCCTCATAAAGATGAAAAAAAATATACTGGGAATTTCACAATATTATTCTTTAACTTGTAAGAATACACATATAAGTGCTGTCAATAATAACTCAAAGAACATAGATTTTTTATTAATTGATTTTGACACACACACACATAACATATAGTATATGCTATATAGTATATACTCAACAGATATACTCCTACGCAGCTGTAAACAAATCACACGCGGCTGTGTTGATGGCTGATTTAGTCACTGTGATAGATGTGACCAGTAGGCCTAAAGGATAAAAGAACATGGAGGCAGCAGGCTACTGCAAATGTTTTAGGGTTTATTTCGGACAGGATGGGGTTACAAAAGTAAAGCCAATGCTAACCCAATGGTGGTAAAATAACGATGGGTCACGGCATTTGCCTATCAAACATTTACAGAGGTCAAGGGCTTACAGAACCTGGGGCCTGTTTCAGAAAGGAGGTTAAGTGAAAACTCTGAGTAGCCTATGTTAACCCTGAAATGAGGGAAACTCTGGGTTTTCCGTTTCAGAAAGGGGGGTATATCAAACCTGAGAAAGCAGAGTAAGTCAAGCCCGTTTCTGAAAGAGAGGTAACTTATACTCAGAGTCAGTTACCATGGCAACTTACTCTGTGAACCTAACCTGGTCGGGAGCAGGTTTTCTTCAGTAAACCCAGAGTTTCTTGCGGTCTCCTCCCTTTTTAAAGAGGAAGTGCTGTTTAAACACCAACAATAATACTAAATTGTATTTAGCCTACACATTCTTTAAGGAATATATATTGTTTGTCCATGGTTTAATTGACTAAATCTGTTTTGCAGTACTTTGCCAAAAAATAAAAGGATTAAAATGTTTGCTAAACTTTTATTTGATTACCACCGTTTGATAATATATTTCTATTAAATCATAAAAAATGGAATAAAAAAACATTTAATAGAACTCAATTATTTTTCAAACATAATTTAATAAGTTATTAATAATAAAAAATAAGATGTTAATCTTATTCATAATCAATTATTGAAGATAGTTGATTAGATATGTTTTATTGAACAAATGTTTAATTTATTTAACTGTCATTTTAACAGAGGATAATAATAACTGTAATTTAATAATGCAGTTTATATATTTAATAATTGTTTAATACTATAAACCATGATATTTTCTGAGACGGTAATCATAGACTGGTATTTTTACTTTACTTAAGTAAAAATTTATCAAAGTAATAGTAGCCTACTTTAGGTTGAATAACATTCTTCCAGTTTCACCTCTATATTATAAAAGTAAGTTACTCTAAAATAGTTATGAATTATTAACTGACATCTTCAACGGTTTAGTTAGATTAGCCTAATGTAATAATTACTATCTCTAGAAAGTATTGGTCTATATTACTAATTGCTAAATCCTATATCAACCTCAACCACTTAAACAATACAAGGACGAGAGACAAGAAACTGCACTTTTAATTCTTTTAAAATTAACAATATACAATTGCATGAATTATTCTTGAATTGATCAAAGTGTGTAGAGGGAGAAGGTTACATAAAAAAAATACCTTTTAAAAATGTATGTTAAATCCACTATTGTTTTATACTGAATTGGTCTATAGTTTATGCAGTAGCCTATTTAATGTAATTGCATCATATTTTATTTTAAATTACAGAAGAATTAAGAGTAATCCCTTTAATTAAATTACAATACTTATATTACTTGGTAATTAATCACACCAAACACCTCTTTTTGTCTGGCGCTGTTGCCATGGTGACTCATAATATCTGTGCTCCATTGATAATGGCTTTTTATAGTTGTGGTGCACGCGCTTAACTCAGAGTCAGTCAACTCAGAGTTGCTTGAACTAACTCATTTCAGCTGTTCTGAAACTGAAAACTCAGAGTTTCTCATCTCAGGGTAAGTCAACTCAGAGTTCAAGCTTTAACTCAGAGTTGGTTGAACCTCCTTATTGAAACGGGCCCCTGTTCTCTCACAGAACAACAATTATTAACAAATGTATACCTTGGTGGCCAGCACCAATTAACACATAAAGGGGGATACAGAGACATGTAATGGCCATTACAATAAACGAATATGAAAACACCCAATATAAGTTACATAAACAAACACCTCAACTAATACTATCAAATGTCTTCACTTAATAAATATACTTCTTATAAACAAACAAAAGAAAAGCAAGCAAAATAGTCATTGGAGTTCCCCGGAGAAGAAACCGGAATGGTTGTGGCCCGATCATCGTCAATCATATATATACGTCCAATGTTTCCACTCGAACCCATTTTGACGGTGCACACCAGCTCACGGGACTCAGACCATACGTATCACCAAACAAACAAAAGAACGGTAAGAATAAACTTAAACTAAACGTTAAAGAGTGTGCGCACTTAACTCCAAACGAAAGTTTAAATAAAGTTTATTAAACCAAAATAATGTTGTGTATTCTTTACTGTAAACAAATGCCATTAAATAAAAACTCAAACCACTAAAGGCTAGATATGTTATGGAGGAGTTTTCATCGTCATCACCGGCGGCCATCTTGTCACAGGTAAGCTGATGTAAGATGAGTGGTCAACACGAACACAAATACTCTTATCTCTTTGAAATCTTGACAGATTTACAAACAGTTTGGTTTTTTACAAACGTTATGAACGAGGCTATAATTATCTGGAAGATTATTTATTTATACACTTATTATTTATAAGTATGCTGTGTCTAGTACATCTCTGACGTTTATAACAAACCAAACCGTTTGAAAATCGGTAGAAAATTGAGCAAGTTACGGTTATTTAAATAGTACATGTACCATTAACACAATGTGCCTGTGACAAGATGGCCGCCAGGTGCTGACGTCGACCTCCATTGGCCAGCAGCGCGGACGACACTTCTAGCCTTTATATACATATCTATGGGCTCACCAACATCCGGCACAGTCACGTAGAGGTCTTAACAGCTTTTAGTTACAGCGTTCAGGAACCGTTGAACTAAATTAATATTGTTATTACTGGTAGACTTACCGGGTACCGGACATTTTCTCACCGGTTCCCAACTCCCAACATGCACAGTTACAGAATACACATTTCAAAAACGTATGATATGTTTTTTTATATACTTGTGTAAGTAATAAACTGAGAAAGCTTCATGGTGTTCTCTATTATTTAAAATGTTTACCCTATTCACCTGTAGTGTCTCGCCTTTACAAGAACTGCCCCGATTCGAGTTCATCAGCGAGTTGAGAGTTTGATCCACAGGAAAGTACAGTGGAATCTTTATTTGTGAAGGTAAGCACATCAGAACAGAGCAGCAAACGAGATTGCTTGTCAGACAGAACACTAAACCACTGACCAAGTCTCTTGGTATGGTTGGTAACGTTACTCAGTTTTCAATGAAGACGTTCATGTTCCTAGAGAAGTTCAGGTATGATTACATATTACATGATACTGCTCATAGAGGACTCTGTGGTTGGAAAAGTGGGGCAGGAGCAGCAGTTCATTAGCATTTAAAGGGAAACACTAAAATGGTGCGGTTTTGCATAAGGCCAAATTTGGCAATTTTAAAATGCTATAATAAATTATCTTTGGGTATTTTGAGACTAAGACTTTCATACACATTATGGGAACATCACATATTTGTTTTACATCTTGTGAAAAGGGCATAATACTGTAGGTCTCTTTTGCGCAGTCTCTTTTCCCTCATGTGTGGACTACTGCTGGTTGGCTACAAGTGTGTTGAGGTGCTCGGTCTGATTCACTTTACTGCACCTTAACTTTTAAATAGTAAAGAAGTTAATTTTGGAATTATTATTAATATATTTTATATTTTGAGACTCTAAAGAAAGTAGGTGAAAAGTGAAGTCAGTCTCAGCAGATGATGGGGTTTAATGGATAAATGAAGGGATTCAGTCACAAATGTTAGGCTACGTGTATGTGAACACATTTACAAAAACAACACTGTAAAAAATATTTTCAAGATTTGCTATCACAACATTTTTTCTTTTTGTCAAATCAACTTGAATAATTCATTTAGTTCAGATAACTTATTATTTTGAGTTTATGATGATTAAATCAATCTCCTTCATTGTATTAACTTACTTTTTCCAGTTCAGTCAACTTAAAATTTTAAGGCAACCAGGTTACTTATTTTAAGTTAAACCAACAATATTTTTACAGACTTAAACATGTTTCCTACGGTGGCGTATTGCATTCACTTGAAGAAAAAAAATCTCTGTTTTTCTGAATTAACGAGTTAATTTTTCATGAGAACATTTTTTTGCTCTGTTTTTCTGAATTAACGACTTCATTTTTCATGAGAAAAACAGTTTTTGCTCTGTTTTTCTGAATTAACGACTTAATTTTTCATAAGAAAAAATTTTCATTCAGAAAAACAGAGCAAAAAAAATTTCCATGAAAAATTAACTCAGTAATTCAGAAAAACAGAGCAAAAAAAAATTTCTCATGAAAAATTAACTCGTTAATTCAGAAATACAGAGAAAAAACTTTTTTTCTCATGAAAAATGTACTCATTAATTCAGAAAAACAGAGCAAAAAAAATTTCTCATGAAAAATTAACCTGTTAATTCAGAAAAACAGCAAAAAAAAAATTTCTCATGAAAAATTAACTCGTTAATTCAGAAAAACAGAGTAGATTTTTTTTTTCTTCAAGTGAATGCCTGTTGTCGTCACAGGTTTTATTTATTTATTTGATATTGGCTCCACCTTGTGGTCTTTGTCGGAATGAACTTGACATCTTTGGGCAGGTCATCTAAAATAAATAATTAAATAACTGGTTACAGTATAAAAAACATTTCCCCTTATATAGCTACATATACATTTTGACCCAAAATGTTGTTTGTTGTTGGTACAAAACAACTCTTCTGTGTAATGTTAAATGATTCATTCTGTTAAATGTCAATATGATTGACTATTAAATACTTTCAATTAGATTTTAGGTGTATTTTTGATTATATTTGTGGTTTTCATTGCCATTAACTTACTTGGCATGCTAACCGAATGCGATTTTTATGCTCTGCATTCTTATTAAGTGCAGATAATGATAATAATAATAAAGTCATCTTATTGTTCAAAGGTCAGTAGTGAAAATATGTGAAATAGTCCTACCTGTGTCATGTCAGAAGGAGATAAAGGGCTCTTTGTTTTTTTCTACAATAGGCAAATATCAGCTATTGTTCCTTTGTGTCTTGGAAACGGATAACGACATGTGAGCCTTAAGAACAGAGTCCTCTCGTTTCATTTGCTTAATTACCTAATTAACACAACTATAATTACTGCCGTTTTGAGCATGAGTGCATATTAAGAAGATATTACACAACGTATAGTAATCCTCAATTAATTAGTTTTAGAGTGCCACTTTATCACAACAAGACCTGATCCTCAAGGGGATCAGTCATGCCAAATTTACATGATGTCAATACGATCCAAACAAAATATGCCTACTTTTATTTTCGTTTTGGAAAACACGCTACAACATATCAGTCTTGAGAAAACGGCCTGTATTTTTCATCATCTGGAATATGTCTTAAAGTTGTTTTATTAGTGTGGTGACCTTTTAACATTAATGCCATATTTTATTTACTAAAAGATGTACAAATACAATATAATCTGTGTTATTTTTAGTGTTATGTCATCAGTAATAGTGAGCCCATGCATTCATGACTGTCGTTAAGTTAGGTAAGTTAATGAAATGAAAAAAAAAAACTTTTTATACAAAAGGAACAAAACGCTGATGTATTTTTAAAAAAAGTCTATATGAACTAAATAATTAGGATAATCATTAAAAAGGTAAAAAAAATGGCTTAGATGAATTTCCTGTCTGTCTTATGTGCATACTGGTTTGAAACAAGTTTGTATATATATATTCTAATATAATCATTCTGATATGCTGGTTTGCTGCTCAAGAAACATTTATTGAAAATTGTGAAAAAATATATATTTCTGAAGGATGGTAATTATACATTTTCTCTTGAACCAAATCAGCATATTTAGAAATAATTTCTGAAGGATCATGTGACACTGAAAAGAAATTACGCTGAAAATTCAGCTTTGCATCACAGGAATACATTAAAATTTTTCAGTATATTAAAGTAAAAACAAACAAACAAACAAACAACAAAAAAAACGTTATTTTAATGTAATAGTTCATAATTTGACTGTTTTTGCTGTATTTTTGATTAAATAAATGCAGCCTTGGTGAGTGATTTTTTATGTTTCCAAACTTTTGACAGGTATTGTATCGTTATCTTTTAATGTTGTTTTTTTTTATTTTTATTTTTTTTATCACAAGATGTCTGTCTCTTTCTTGAAAGTATTGTTACTGACAGTGGACACAATGTAGAAAAATAAGTCAGAATGGAGTATTTTCTCCATGAAGGGTGTGTGTGTGATGGATGTATCCGTCTCATGCCTGCAGGCGTGTAGTTTCTCTGGATACAGAATATAGGCCAGTGACGCCCTTGACATTATATTTCATACCGTTAGTAATATGTCCTGGGACAAAGCATTGTAATGCATCTCCTTGTGCTCTGCAAATGTCAAAACAGTGTTTATTAGGTACAAGGATTTTTGGAAAATGACAAGAAACGTTATTCCAACAATCAATTTAATAAAATAGATTTTAAAATGTATTTGAGAAATAAATATAGCTCTGGGATATGCATGTTTTACTCAGGGCTATTTATTATCGTTAACTATATATATATATATATATAGTAGCCTCAGTATATAAATAGTATATAAATCATTTCTGTTAACTGAAAGCTAAAATAAAATATAAATATTATTTGAAAAACTTAAATTAAATGAAAATGAGAAATGTTTCCTTGGCAATAAACTGATGTAAGTTTAAGTTGAAGCACTAAAATTATTAACTGAAATAAATCAAAGCTAAAATTAAGATAAATAACGCTACAGTAAATAGCAATGTTATGAAATGAATAGAATGACAAAAGCACTGAAAATACTAAAAATGTCATTAAAAGAACAGAAATGTTAAAATATTAAACTAAAAGCTAATTCAAAATATTAATAAAGCTATAATAAAAATAACAATATTCTAATTGGCTTATAAAGTGATTAAAGTCTTTTTTTATTGGTTTGAAGTTCTGGGGAGACATTCACAGAAAATTTCAGAATTTAAAAGTGCATGGAAAAAAAGTTCCAGATTACTTAATTCACTGGATCAATTATTTTATGATATAAATAAAAATTTGGACAAAAATAATTTGAACTCACTTTCCACTCTTAATTAACTGAAATTTAACTATACTTCCACTACTAATATTCTTTTTATCTCTAGCAATAAATATTTCCCCTATGCATTTAGCTCCGGGTGTCTGCAGGAAACACAATATTCCTGAGGGTGGCGCTCTCTATCCGTGAAACACATCAACTTGGGCCCATAAAGCAACATTTAGCTGCTTTCAAAAATTACTGTGCATTTCAGTCCTTGATCAAGGACAGTCAGACTTCTCCCTTATTCCAAGATCTCAGATTAATGCTGCACTGAATGCTAACCGGCCCACAGAACTGACCAATTCTTATAGCCTACTCTTCCCTCTTTTAAAAAAAACTTTTTTTAATGAGTTATCTAATTCTATAAGTTATAGGTATATTTCACACATACAATAACTCTGTTCCCTTGTGAGTATAGCTGGTATGAAATACTTTGGGTATATATATATGTATATATATATATATATATATATATATATATATATATATATATATATATATATATATACATATATATATATGTGTGTGCATATGTCTACTATATCACAAGCGAACTCACAGTATATATGTGTATATATATGTGTATGTATATATATATTAGTATTTCATATCAGCTATATATAATTTATGTATATTTTGAGTTGCAGTTTATACAGTAGGCTATTATACCCTTATACATGTATTTGCATTTTAATATATACAATTGTGTGCTACCTTTATTTCCAGGACACTTAAGTGAATTGTAATATAGTATAATGTTAAATGAATTTGTGAATTTGGTGACGCCTATCTGGTTATAACCATTGAGTAAATAGACTCTAATGAAGTATGCTGATATTTAGACTATTGAACACTCTCTGCACTTCCCTTATTATGGGTTGTCCTTCTCCTGAACTTTCACCCCCCTTGCTTCACTGGACAATTGCGAGGAAAAGAAGACAGGGAATCAGTTGCAGTTATCAAACAATAGCAAGGTAAATTTATTAGAACTGTGTCGACCGTGAAAAAAACGGTCTCCTATCTTCTATGTAACTCACGTAATATAGCATATCCCTGACTTTTTGTCACACTTTTGCTTTGCTGCGCAAAGATCAGGCGATGAATGTTGTTTACAGCAGGTGGATGTGGATATGACGTTCACGGGCGTAGAACATCAAAAAATAACAACATCCAAATCCGCGATTCTCTCTCTTTTCTGTGTGTGTGCAAGGCGCAATAAACTGTAATAACATCCTCAAGCAGCTCCGTGTTAGAAAGACGGCGTGAAACGAGCTCGAAACTGCAGCGTTGCTCCCAGTCCAGTGTTTGCAGCTGAAGTTAGTACCGCCGGCGGAGTGATATTTGTTGGTTATTTACAGTGTGTTTTATAGCACGCGCTCATGGTATACAAGATCTCGTGAAGAGTTGAATTTGTTATCGTGCAAAAATTTCCGTGTCTATCTCGTCCCTGTCAAACCCCGGTAAGTTAATTCATCCTCCTGCATTCTGCAACATTTTAGAGCACAATCTGGACACAGTTTGTCTTTTGTTTCCTAATTGTTGCCTTATTGTTTTTAAGCAATATTGGCGTAATGAGAAAACAACATTATTGTTCGCGTGTAATAACTGCTGTCCGGGCGATGCATTTTAATTATAGCCTTTAAGTACTTTTCAGAAGTTAGCTCTTTAGCTTAGCAAGTTACGTTGTTCGTTTTTTGTTTTTGTTTGTGTAAACAACATGTGTGACTGACAGCTCTGGTGTGACGTGATGCGTAAAAACAAAGTAACGTTAAGTTATTGAAATCGCGATTCGTTGCTATCGATGGCGTAAAAGTTTGCGAGCCGAGATTTCTTCGGTGTTCAGTGTTGTATAGGGGGCTTTTCACCACGTGTTCCCTCAACCACAAACAACTTCTACTGCATATCTTCGTTTGGAGTTAAATATGACATTAATAATGCAAACGAAATATGTTAGAATATAGCGACAGTTTCCCCCTTGCATTAAACAAGTTCAGTGCAGTAACGTTACTTGTCATCCGGTTGGGTTATGGAGTTAAGAGCAGAAGCGTTCTGAATTAAGTGTTCAGCAAGAGCAGGCTGTGTTTCAAAACCTATTGAGTTGCCTAGTTAGACGGCATTTTGAGGGTCATATGGGAGTTCCATAGACGCTATCTTTTTTGGGTTTGAAATTGAGACACAGCCGAAGTGCAGTTCGAGTAAAATTGGCTTTCAACATCACTGTGTTGAAACAAGTGTAAGAGAGAAATGTGCCTTAGCTCGTATTTTCTGAATGTGAATCACACACACATTTAGGCTACTTAATAAAAGTCTATCAAATGTTTGAAAAAGTGGAGGAAATAAACTTTTAAATTGTATGCTGCTGTCTTGTACTTCAACGCAATAAAAGTAACTCTTTTCGTTTAGTAGAATGTCAGTTTAAATTTGTAATTAGCCTGAAATATTCTTCACAGCAATCTTATTTGGTCCCGCTGTCTTAAAAAAAAACTGTTGTTTAAACATTTTACAAATTAAATAAACAACGCATTTGTACATTGGAAAAGAAATATTTTATTGGTTTAACTTAAATGAAGATAACCTGGTTGCCTTCAAATTTTAAGTTCATTGAAGAAATGGAAAAATTGAGTTAATACAATGAAGGAGATTGATTTAATCATCAGAAACTCAAAATATTATTTTATCTGAACTACGTTAATTATTAAGTTGATTTGACAAAAGAAAAAAATGTTGTGATTCCAGGCATTTCGAGTGAAAATATCTTTTTACGGTGTACATACTCATACTCACATTTTATTTACGTATTTTATATTATTTATCTGTTTGCACGCACATTCAATGGATCCAGATGTAAAATCAGTAAGTGCAGATTTTTATTTTGAAAGTGGAAAGGGGATATAAAATGTTTATTTTTGTATTAGTTTGTGTATGCATAGTATAGTTATTATCTCTTAAAAGGCATTAACTGAAGATACTCCCTCGTTGATTCTTATAAATGCAACTTTTCCGCAGACCTATTTCAAATCACCACTTTTAAATGGGAGAGCAGCCAACGTTAGCACCCAGCATTGGATTAGTCATTGTCTGAGGGAAAGAACAAGGAAAAAAGAAAAAGAATGCTTTTTTTTGAGAAGTAAAGTAAACAGTCTCCAACAAGCGAACCTTGCAGCCCAGGGATACAGGAAACACTGGAGATCAAACAGTGCTGCTGCTGGGCCATTTGTCCATGAGCTGCCTGAGAGGGAGACAAGACAAGGAGAGGGAGAGAAGAGAGAGAAAACTGTTTGAACAGGCACTGGAAGTTTGTGCTCACTTATGCAGAAATGGACCTTGCAAATGCATACTGACCCAGGATTAAAAGCACTGGCTGAACTTTTCTATACAACTTTTTGGCCTTGATACAGCTTCGAGAGCCTGATTTATTTGATCTGTTTTATGATGGGAGAGGCACTACTTGTACTCACCAAGTACCTGTAGTAAAAAAAATACAAATCTTTACCACGTGTCTTTTTTTCGGATTCCAGAATATAGATGTGCGTAATGTTACTCCGTCATGGTATTACAGGAAAGCGTCACATTTTTTTATTCCTAAACTAGTATTTTCAGATTTACTAACGCGTGCATTTCTAGAAGATCATGATGAGTCAGATGTGTGTGTGGTGGTTACGACAAAGAAGCTTATTAACATCTTCACTGAGGTAAAGTGTATGAAGCTGTAATCTGAGAAATCGTCAGAGGTTAAAGAGGCAGTCACCAAATAGTGCATGAAGTTGTGATGTCTGAATCATAACGCGGGATAGAGGTTGCTGCGTCCGTGTCTTGCTGTGTGTTCGGGCAGCTGTTGTCTCTCTATAGCGTGTGGCTTTCACGCTGGGTTGCCTGGTTTGAGAAGCCAGGCCGATTGGCCAGTCGCTGGACCGACTTAGGGTGAGGATGTGGCCAGGTTCTTGTTTCTATGGCAACTCTGAACGCTGTCAACGTGTGGCAATATGTTTTTTTTATAAGTTAATTTTTAGCTTGTTGTCACAGTCACACTGAGGAATCCAGGTAGATTATCAGTTGTGTACTGTGTAATTATATAAGTGGACTGAGAGTTGCCACTTTTTTTCTTTTTGAATATCTCCACTGAGTGAATTCAGAACAAGTTTTAGGGTGAAAATGTGATGAATCTTCTTCTTTCTTTCTTTCTTTCTTTCTTTCTTTCTTTCTTTCTTTCTTTCTTTCTTTCTTTCTTTTCTTTCTTTCTTTCCTTCTTTCTTTCTTTCTTTCTTTCTTTCTTTTTCTTTCTTTCTTTCTTCTCTTTCTTTCTTCTTTCTTTCTTTCTTTCTTTCTTTCTTTCTTTCTTTCTTTCTTTCCTTTCTTTCTTTCTTTCTTTCTTTCTTTCTTTCTTTCTTTCTTTCTTTCTTTCTTTCTTTCTTTCTTTCTTTCTTTTTCTCTTTCTTCTTTCTTTCTTCTTCCTTGTTCACATTTTAGAATAATAGTGAAATCATACAAAAACCACATCTTTTATTTTTAGCAATACGTAGCTAA